>CM065359.1:34173823-34593823 GCA_033032245.1 Poecilia picta
GACTTCATCCTGAAAATATATTTAGGCAAATGAAAGTGCGCTAAATGTTTTCAAAGTCAGCAAAAATGCTAAACACAAAATTAGCTCCTCTATTAACGCATTAGTGGAAAGAAAATGCTGAAACACCAAAGTGCTAATTTCCACCATGTTAGGAAGTATTACCAGGTGTCTTCTGGTAAGCTAATAGCATTGAACCTTAGCGATTGGATAAAGTTTAAATCCTCAACAGTCCATGCAGTTTTTCGATAGCCAACAGCAGAACAAAGACCAAGGGGCTGATTTTCAACCAGTCTAAGAAACTACGATACAAAACTAAAAACCTTTAAAAGTGAATCTGAAACTAAAGTACAAATCTTACCAGCATCAATCTGAACCGACTCGGTTTAGATGCTCTCCAAAAATTGGGGTCGATTCGGCCACCTCTACAACATGCATCATGCAAATAGAGATCAACATCGGCTTCTTACGCGTGCAGCCGCTTATGCCTTCAGTGACGATGGCACGGAAGTTCCAGAAGCCCGGCTCACAGCGGTCACACTTCTGCCCGCCGACCCCAGGCTTACAGGAGCACTGGCCGCTGCTTGGGTCACAGGAGCCTTTGTAGGAGCCGTGGATGTTACACTGACAGGTGCCTGAGGAAAAATACAGCAAGTCTGTGTTTTCAAGCTTTTTAAATCTCTGCTACACATAAACGCATGACTTTACTAATGTTGTGAAACTCTATCCATCAGCATATTCTATTTCTAAATCTGCATTTTTCCCATCTTTGAAGCCCCTTGAAGATTACAGTGTGATGCCACGTTTCTCCTACATTTCTGCCGCTATCAAGAGTCGAGATCATCAGTAGAGGAAAGATTTGATTCTGTTGATAAAGACCAGCATCATCATAATTATTCTTGGGATTAAGATGAAATGCTTCCAGCTCTGCAAGTTTGCTTGTAATTTTACAGAATCTGTAACTCAAGGACAACGCGCCTTCACGGCCCAATAGCGTCAGACGTTTAGCAGGTGGAGGGAGGAAGACTCACTGGGACATCCGGCCTGCCCGACCCCTAGAGCGGCGGTGATGTTGTCGGAGCAGCAGCCATACGGAGAGAGGCTGCAGTGCTGCAGCGCTGTCAGCTCCGTCGGAGATGTAACATAATTCTCTGAGAAGGGAAGGAACAGGAAGATATGGAGGAAGATTTAAATGGCTAAGGTTTGGATTTATTGGACATTATGTAAAACAATTTAAACAGATGAAACGTTTTTTTTTTTTGCAAAAAAAAAATGAGACCAGGAGGCTGGGAACCAGCTTCCAGATAACAAGTTATCTTCTACTTTCACTACAACAGCTCCATGTCAGGAAGGGTAAGAGATGCTATTACCTCTAGTGAAAACAAGCAATGCTTTCCTGCTGAATTTGACATTTACCACCTACCAGCAGGGATGTTGTCTTCATTTGTCCCTGTCTGTGGAGCTGCACAGGAAACCTATGTCTTAAAGAAAGAGCCCTGCCGTATGTGAAGGGATGTGCCAAGCTGCTTCTGCCTCTTTTGTCTGCAGCAGCCGCCAAACCAGCGTGGCAGAGCTACAGTCAGCCCGATAGAAACAAATGTGTTCCTCACGCTGGCCTTTCTCCAGAAGCTGGCAGCCGACAACAAACACAATAGGAGGAGGGAAAAGGTGGCGGGACAGAGGGGATTGTTTAATAGCCAAGGCAAAAAAAAAAAAAAAAAGAAAAAAAGGCTAACGTTCAAATTTTCCTCCAAGCTTTTGAGTGAAAAGTTAACTTGTAGATAAAAAACAGAGACTTTTTCTGTTTGGCCCGGTTCTTTCTCTCTCTATTCCACAGTCAGTCTCCCTTTCTTATGTTGCTAATTTGGAGTTTGGAGGCTGGAGATACGGCAGCAATAAATCACACCGTTACTGGTGTAGATATGAGCCACAGCCTAATGGTGATGACTCGGCTCGCTCCTTTTCTCCAGCTCTTTCCCACTCCAGAGATGGGCTTTGGACACAGTTCATTTAACTTGCCACTTTTCAACGCTGCATTCAGCTATCTGCACCCAGCCTATTAGGACAAGGAGAACCTTTAATTTTATACGTTCCTCCACCCTGTGCTGGGTTTTCTCTGCAGTAGCTGTTATCTGGCACAGAGCAGCTGACTTTGAGATGCAATATTACCTTCATATTTCCCAACTTAACTGCATTTATTTCCTTTGTATAATAATATCTTTTATATTGTTGGACATATCATTTCCACAGAACCAACAGACGTGGTTTTGGATTGCTTTGAATGTCTTGGACCAGATTTGAGCTGGCAGGTACGAATGAGGGATTACCTGAATTACTTCAAGATGATGTGATAAATCATCACGATTCAACTTTTTTAGATTTAATCTTGCTACATGTACAAACCATTATATGCTAAAACAGTGGTGAACACCACTAAGAACTTAGTTATGCTAACTCTGTAGCACTAGTTATAAACATTAGTTTTGCTAACGCTAAAGCACACAAGGTCAGTAGTTAGCAGAAGCTAATGCTAACTTCAGTTTGAATCATCATTGAAAGACGAACATCAATTTACTTTTTCCATAATTTACATGTTCTCTATATTGATATTAGATATTGTATTTATGTTTACTTCTTTGGCTCTCTGTTCACTGTTCTTATTTTGTTCCTGTATGTTTCTTGTTTGGAAAAAAAAAGAGAAGGTGAGGAGAGGAAACAAAACGGCTACATAAACAGTTTCACCTCTTTAAAACAAGAGCATGAAGGAAAGCCTCTGACTAGTTGAAGAATTTTTAACTAATGTAAAACTTTAACACAAATGTTGGACTTTACTGAACTGAAAGTTTATAAAACAACCAGGCTAATTAACGCTTTACAATTTGTCCAGAAAGAATGCATTAGGGGAAGCCAAGTGTGCTAAACATTTTCATAGTTAGCAAAAGTGCTAAATGAAAAATTAGCTCTGCTGTTAGCAGATTAGCCGAAGTGAACCCACCACTGGTAAAAGATGTTGAAGTTCAGTTGTTGTCTTTTGTTTGACTTTACATTCTGCTCTGGTTTATCAGGTCAAATTCCAGTAAAATAAATTCAACTTAATCAATGAATCTTTGCTGTATGAAATCTCATACAAGGTGCTGTAATTGGTAGGAAAGTTGAAGTTAGTCTCAAGAAGTTCTCTTACAGCTCAGAGCTACTAAAACCCAGGGCTGATTCTGGCTTCTGAACTTAAGGTGAAGATCAAAACTGGTCCTCACATAACTAATGTAAAGGGCAGGAAAATCCCACAGATGTGAGTTCATCCATGAGCCAATAGGAGAGCAGAAGCCCATTGGTCTCGTACACACAGAGGACTATTCAGAAAGAGGATTGATTATCCATGGAGGGTAGAGAGGCGTGACAGTCAGCCCCCAGGAGGCCGGCTTAGGAGGAAGAAGAATCAGCAAGGATGTGAGTAGAAACACTGGGAACTGCTTCATTCTCCCTCTCCATCCTCCTCTCTTTTGGACCCAGGGGGAATCAAGCAGGCCAGAGTGATCACACAAAATCCCTGAAGTGCCTTTTGCTCTGCCCTTCGGCCGTTACCAGCAAAAGCTCTTCATTTGACACAGCCACTGAGAGGAAGGTGGTTAATCTTTGCAGCCTGACCACTGATCTAACAATCAGCTCGCTGGGTAAATGTCATTATTGCATGCAAAGAAGAGCTGTTTATATTAGTGTAAGTGGAGCAAAGTGGTATCCTCAGGGCTAGCAGGCAAGTTTAATGGTTTAAATCAGGGTCCCCAAAGTGGGTCTTGGAGGCCCGGCATCCTGCATGTTTTAGTTCCCTGGTTTAGCTCACCTGGATCAAATGATGGCTCATTAGAAGACCTAAGTAGAACAGTGACCTGCTGAATAGGTTGTAACTACCAACAGGGAGGGAACTAATGCCGGCCCTCCAGGACCGACTTTGGGGACCACTGGTCTAAATTGTCAGACTTTCAAGACAAACAAAAGACTCATTACTGCAATCAGCTTCTTCCACACACAGACCCGTGAGAAAGATTTTAACACCAGCCGGCCTCCAGAGGAAACGTCAGTTTCACAAACGCTGCTGAAAAAATTGTGAGTCAACTTTCCTGGAGCGAATCACGCAGACAAGGCAAAGCAAATTTAGGCATTATCTATATCTTTTCATTAGCTTTTGGCAACTGGGCTGACAAAGAAGAGACAACAGAGATTATGTCAGAATTATATTGGGAGGAGAGATAACCTATCAATGGAGGGAATGAGTGGAGAAATGGGATGGCAGCGACAATGATGACGGAGTAACCTGCAATCACTCTGTGTTTATGTGTGAAGCACCGACCTGCACAGGGACCCTGACTCTGAATCAACAAGAGCCTCTTTTCCAAACATTTGGTGTTTTTTAGCTCGCACTCGTTCTGGTAGGTTTTCCCATCTGAGCCACAGACCTGCAGAGAGAGAGCAGGTATAGACAGGGAGATTTCTATGACGTGATGGTAGATTATTTTTATCAGGCATAGATAAACGAATTACCTTCTCACAAACACACATCAACCCAAAGTAAGTCGATGGATTCCCTCTCAAAGTCTAGAATCTCAAAACTTCTGATTAATAGAATGTAACTCAAGGAGACTTTTGGATGAGCATGAAGTTATTAGTAAAACATTAACACTAGAAACCCCCAACATATAATATGTTTTAATCCCAACTCATCATATAAGGAAGCTTGGGCAGGTTCCCTCTGCGTCACATGCAGACCTATCGGGTACAGCCTTCTCGTCAATAGTTGATGTTCAGGATGCTTTTTTGTGATTTAATCTTCATTTCGTGAAGATAAAAAAATCAGAAATGATTTTATCTTCATTTCTGCTCAATTTTTAAAAAATGAGCAGAAATGAAGATAAAATCACAGCTTCAGAAGTAAAATTAATTTGAAGTAAAATTAACGAAATTGGTAAATCATACAGATACATCAACTGTGCATGAATTCTAACACTTTTCATATGCCTTTTAGAAAATTAGAATAGACCCATCCTCTTAGTTTCTAGACCATCAGTTTCGGATGCTTAGGGAGAGCTACAGCAGTCAATGAGAGAACCCTGAACGTCAATTATTGACGAGAAGGCGGTACCCGATGTGTCTACATGTGATGCAAAGGGAACCGGCCCAAAGCATCCATATACACAGTCCAGTCACATTAATGTGACCATCTGTCAAAAGCCAGAATAACCACCTTTCGCAGAGCGAACTGCTACGAGACGTGCAGGAAGAGAGTCACTTAGGTCCCTGAAGGTCTTCTCTGGGATGTTGAGCCATGCCGACTCTAATGCCGTGGCCAGCTGCGCTAGATTACACGGTTGAGGATCCATGGCGCGAACAACTCGATCGAGATGGTCCCACAGATGCTCGATTGGGTTTAAGTCAGGTTAGTTTGCTGGCCAGGGGAGGACGGTAAACTCATCCTGGTGCTCTTCGAACCACGCACGTACACTGGCAGCTGTATGGCACCTCGCATTGTCCTGCTGGAAGATGCCATCATCCTGAGGAAAAACAATGCGCATGTAGGGGTGGACATGGTCCGCAAGGACAGATGCGTACTTGTATTGATCCATCGTGCCTTCCACAATAATCAGTGAACCCAGAGAATGCCAGGAAAACATTCCCCAGACCATAATGCTCCCGCCTCCAGCTTGGACCGTTCCTGCAATGGTTCCAGGGTGGTTCCTTTCAGAGGTTTCACGCCTTATACGCCAACGTCCATCTGTCCGATGGAGCATAAAACGCGATTCATCTGAAAACGCTACCTGTCGCCACTCAGTGGACGTCCAGCTGCTGTACTGGCGTGCAAATTCTAGCCTTCGTCGTCGATGAACACCAGTCAGCATAGGTGCACGAACCAGGCGTCTGCTTCGGAGGCCCAGACGCAGCAATGTTCGCTGAATAGTGGTTTGGGAGACACTTGTGGTAGCCCCTTGGTTCATTTTAGTGGTCAGTTGCTCAACGGTAGCCCGTCTATCTGCCCGAACGCATCTCCGCAACCGTCGTTCGCCTCTGTCATCTATGGCCCGTGGTGCACCACATTTGCCACGTCGTTGATTTTGGACAGTCCCATTTTGCCATGCACGGTACACTTTTACCACGGCGGTGCGAACAGTTCACAAACTCAGCCGTTTCGGAAATGCTTCCACCCTTGGCCCGAAAGCCAATGATCATGCCCTTTTGGACGTCGGATAAATCGCTTCGTTTCTGCATTACGCCAACGATTGAAATGTTTTCCGAAGCCCACACACACCCTTTATATACGCTCAACTGCACTGTGCTGCCACCTGCCTTCTGTGATTGGTTATTTAACTCTGAAGTGGAAAGTACGTGGTGGTCACATTAATGTGACTGGACTGTGTATGACGAGTTGCAACTGATTAATATGCTGTTAATCAGTTGCAACAGCATATTATCACCTTCCTAATGTTATGGCTTTAAGTTTTTTTTTTTTTTTTAAATCTCTTGGTAAAAAATGACATAACCCTGGGGGGGAGCCGTGGTGGCGCAGGGGATAAGCACAACCCACACACTGAGGACAGAGTCCTCGCCGCGGCCGTCGCCGGCCCGACCCCCGACCGTGCCCCACCCACCGCACCCCCCCCCGCCAAATGGAGGCCACCAGAGCTGATAAAAACAATATACAAAAAAAAAAAAGGCATAACCCTTTATTTTAGGAAGATGATAATAAATGTGTCTTTTATTACATTTGATTTTACAATCTCCATGTTTGTTATTTACTGCGATTTCTGAAGAGGATCTCAATACATTTAGATTCACACTCCAACCGTTGGGACGACTGGTTAAATTGATGTAGCAAATCTAGCCAGAAACAAAACGCTACATTTGGTCTAAACCTGTAGGTGAGCGCCTGCTTTTCCTGGAAGCCGTACCTCGTTGAGTGGCACGCTCTCACAGTTAAAGCTACAAATGCAGCGTTCATCCTCTTCGTCCTCATTCCAAATCCCATCGTATGTCGTGCAGCGCTCCTGTTCGCAGCTCTCCACTCCGGAGCCAGATGCCCCCGAGCCACAGTCTGCAAATAAAAACACAAAACTCACTGTATCATTCATAAAACACACACTGAAATCACTTTTTTTCAGAACAAACATATTTTTGTTCAACATAAAGCTCAAATTTCCTGAGTAACCACATTTCAACATTTATGCTGTAAGAGAGAAGACATGAAAAGAACTGCTGCTGCTGCTAGTGTAAAATAATGACCTAGTGCCGCCGAGGCTGGATGGTGACTAAATAGATTAGACATCTCTGAACCACCAATGAGGCGTCCTTTTATTTCAATTAAATCAGAAATAAAAAAGGGAGGGAATCTGTGGCCTTTTAGTGGCGGGCGGCCCGCTCTATTGGTGCCTGCCTCCTGATATGAGAATGCAGCTAATTGCACAGCGTTCTGTTAAATTTAATTATCTCCTGAGACCTTGGAGAAAAGTTGTCACAGCAACTCTTTAACTGTGACCCTGAAAGGTCGTTCACTTGCATTAAAATCGAGGGAAAAGCTACTCATTGAGTCTCCAGTAAAAAGTATGAAACTCCTTAATTTTCTGCTTGTTTTGTGCATTTGTATTCTTCCTAAAATGGAATAGAACAACAGAGACATGTGAGAGCATGTTGTTTTGGGGTTTTGTTTAAGAACAACAAATCGAGCAGATGAGAAAAGTGGGAGGATCCCATCTTTTGAAGATGCCAGAATCTCCTGCAGCGGCGTCCCGGGAGAGATTAGGTGAATGCGCGTGAAGACAGTAGTATGAAAGCGTGTCAAACAGGGCGAGGCAGGAAGAAAGTTCATTCAAAATTAATGTATTATTCAGAAAAGGAACTAAAAGCTCCCAGAGACGCCCAGCGGACTCAATCGGCGGGTAATCAGGGTTTTCCTTCTCCTCCCCATCGTCTTGTCTTCTTCTGAGGCTTATTCCACTCTGTGTATTGATGCTCTGCCTCTAATGGCGAAATCGATGACCCAGTGATGGAAGTAGCACTTAGTGTAACCCATCTTCTAAAGTAGATTATGGAGAAGGTCACAGAGCCAGAGGAGGGGAGCCCAGCTCTTCTCTGATACAGGTCATCAGCAACAGAATGGAAGGGCCTTTGAAGGGTCGATACAATGAAGGAACTCTGGCTTCGTCATCTGGAGCTTGATCAATTAAGTATTTTTGAAATTAACTGAATTTGAACAAACATCATGAATAGTTTAGAGATTTACACTAGAATAACATTTATTCTGAGACCCTTTAACCTACCCTAACCCCCTTATCTGTAACCCTAATGCTTATACAAACTACTACCCACCAAGAGTAACCCTAGTGTAATGCTTTTAGCTATCTGTAACCATTAACCCGAACCCTTTTACCAATGTAAACCATTGTAGCGTCGTATTGATTGCGGACCACAGTCAGGAGATTCATAAAAAGTTTTGTTTTGCAGCTCACGGCTCACAGCCACCAGTGACATTACTGCGGGTATTTCTGGCTCATTTGACCTTGGAAGAAAAGATAAAAATAAAAACAAGGACAGATCAGAGGAAGGATGAAGCAGTGATGGTTGGCCTCCCGCATCTGTTTACTGTATGCTAGCTCAGCAAGGCACAATAAAAAAGCCAAGCCAGCCCACCCAATTCATATTCCTCTCAGGCGCCCTCGCAGAGTCGAGCTAAATAAATAAAAGAGGTAAGACATTAAAACAGAATAAATAACTAAAAGTGAAATGCAAACGGAGGGGGGTCCTAATTAGTGTCTGTACTTTGATGTGTCCACCACCTGCGTCGCCTATGAACCTTTCAATTAATACATCCCCAGCTAAGATGGCTGCATCAGCTATTCTCTCTGCACTGCCCATCCTGAGTCTATTTAGCCGAGGGAGCTCCATTAAGAAGACAGAATTCAGCAGCCAGGGAAGAAAAGAACGTGGATTGCATGAGGATAACTTTGAAGAAATATAGCGGGTATTTGACAATGAAAATATTAGAAATGAATCGCGTTGTCGAAGCTTCGGGTATTGAACTGAAAGAACAGAACATGGGTAAATACGGTAATTGAAGTTTCAAGACTAAGTGTGGAAGATATACTGAGCTCTTGGTAAACTAGAATACTTGATGCCTGGTCTTCATCAGGATCCGTCTGACTATACCCTCACACTCAACACTAGTTTGGATAATTATTATTATTATTGTTTTGAGGAATTGAAATGATTTCCACAATTACGTCGATATTTAGATCATCTGTTTCTCTTGTCCACATGCAAGTTGGGTTTAAATATAAAAAGCTGAGATTTTTATCCAACTGGAATATATATCAAGATCAGTGGTTCTTAACCTTTTTTGAGGTACCGAACCCACCAGTTTCATAGGCGCATTCACTGAACCATTCTGTAGTGTTAAATAAAATATGATTTGCTCCCTGTCCCCAAATTCAAGACATAGGGGTGACCCAATTAGAGTCTAGTTGGGTCACCCCATGATCACCAAGTCTTCTTAAAAGGTAGAGTCTCTGAGAACAGTTTATAGTCAGTGTTTTCAGCACTGTTTACCTGACTGTTCAGGAACGACCCAAGGTATTTAAAATTTGCCACAGTTTCAACAGATTGACCATCAAGAGAAACTGGAACCATTTTAAAGTCTTATTTAGATCATTTAATTAGCTCTACATTCTTAAGAGAATGAAAAATTAATAATAAATAATTAAGACTTGCGGTATTCTGCTTTACTAATGTAGTTATATTAGTTGTGTTACCACCCCAGACCACTAGAGGCAGTAGCAACCCCGAAAAGATGCGACTAAGCAGCAGATTTAGAAGTACACTGAAAGCTACAGGACTTGGTAACAACTGTGAGCTTTGCTGAAGTAATTAAAGACACAAGTTCAAATCCCTGCTGAGAGTGAAACTCCTTCAATCATTGCTCCTCCGCAGCTCTGATTGGCTGAGCAATGTAACGTGATCCTCTGGAGCAAGTGATGGCAAAGCAGGGCGTCATCATGACTTTACACAAGTGTGTCTTTACCTCGGCGGCAGAGGCTCCGCCAAACCCCTGAGACCGACTCACCGAACCCCTGGGGTTCAATTGAACCCAGGTTAAGAACCACTGATTTAGAGGTTAGAAAAAATACCTGCTCTGCAAATGTTTCAGCATCGAAATAGTAGAGGAATCAATGTCTTAGTATTGTCATTATTGCAAAAATCTATTGCTTTAGCAGCAACAATGTGGTAGCAATTGCTTTGTTTCATACAAACTGTGGTATAGTTTTAATTTGGTTATAGGGATTAACTTGAGTTCAGAGAACTGTGTCGATTTGTGACCCGATCTTCCCATTCTGACAATCTCAGGGGCGCTCCGATTATATTTTCTGGCATTAGGACCATCTTAGTCAAAAACAAAAACAAAATATGGACAACTCAAAAAATTATGGGACATTTTACTGAGAACAGATTCTTTAAAATAAGGTTTTATTGGCTAAACAGTTAGCTCATAATTGGAAGCCAATAAGTTCATTGTCTCATTTCTTGAGCTGAATGTTTTATTACATCCCTAGTAATTTTGTGATCTTTGACAATCCGAAGCCTAGCACTGCTTTAGCCATCCTCAGGATACTTCTCTCATAAAACTTTGACTCTGTCACCACCTGCTGGTACAGCTGAGGTATTACAGTGTTTCAGTCTCAAATTTACCCATAAACAAAGAAAAAATAACAATTTTGTAAACATCCATATCAGCATAGTTTGACCTGAATAAGCCATTCCAAAGCAAAGAAGCATAAATTACCTTAGTTTTGCCCCATCAGTTACTTAAACTGTCATCATGGATGAGGGAGGACATTAGTCCTGGCAAAGGTCCAAAATGATGGACGGATGATGTGTCACACCTCAGGGGGAGAAAGATGAGCTGTTTGGAAATGGCAATAACAACTTTGGTCCTGCTGCATAAGGTTACAAATCCTGATTGGGCATGAAGATGATTGATGACCCAGGGAACCCCACTCGTTCTCCCCAGCTGCGTTTCTGGTGACCTTTCGTGTGTTGTGGAGTTTGATCAAGGTCCCACTTCAAAAGGAGCAGAAAGTCTGCTTCTTCCCACACTTACCACTTTGTTTATTAAATGCTGTTTTCAATTAAAAAGGGCCACTGAACAACCCTCTTGCAACTGATTCACCACTTTCTGTTGCCACTTTGTCAGTGTCAGAGGAAAAGGAGCTGAGGCCAAGTCTGCCCGAGTGTGAAATTAAACAGGTGATAAATTTTTCTGTATGGCCACAGTGGGAACACTGTCATTTTTCCTTACTACTAAATAAAAGCAAGAGAAAACAACTTTGGTTTTTATGCCATGCCCTCCTAAGAATAAGACTAATGAGGGTGGGCTAAAGGCGGGTTCTGCACACGCGTATAAATCACATGTTCATTTCCTTGCTAGGCTTATCTTTGATTTCATACTGGTGATGTAGAAGCTTTGCTGCTCTCAACAGCAGGAGAAAGGAAATACAATGTAATATGTTGTGACACAGGACCTCTGTTTGGAGATATATATGCTTCTTGTTTTGCCAAAACTCAGCCCTCGTTCATCTCCGCAAGGTGAATTCATCAGAGACAAATAATTTTTAACACGGGCACCACAGCGAAGGCGTAGAAAGAGCAGAAAGCCGACAGCTTGGTTTGGACTGTGTTACAGTGGCAGCAGACTTCCAGTGGAGGGATTGGGTCAGACTCACAGGGCTAAAACAATCAGACCCAGGACAAAAACACCAGTATTTATCCCCAGGGCGAGATTCATCGATTTCTAGCCCATCTCTACCCCCATGTGAAAAAAAGGCATCGGTTGCCTCTTTTGTCAGCGAGGCATAATTTTGATGGAGAACAGTGCAAAACCAAGAGAGAAATGAGTGGGTGGGACAGCAGGACGCGATGGGGAGTGCAAAAGAAAAATCTATTGTGTGAGCCTGATGGCTTCTCTGAATCAAAACGGAAAAGCAGGATGTTCACAGACTCCCTCAGAGAGGCAGTTGAGAGCATTTTTGTCTAACAGCAGACAACCAACAATGGAGGGAGAGCGCGTGCCTGCAAGTAAGCACTGAGGGCATACTGCCGCACAATTCCTCATGCCCCACCTCACACAAAAAGGTCACACATCTCAGCCAATGAAATGATGTTAAATGGACTTCAGAAGCTCTAGTGGCATGAATTTGCCTCTCGGGCCCAAAGAGGCAATATGGCTGATAATCATAATGGGGGAGAAAAAAGAAAACACAAAAGAACGAAGAGAAGAATAAAACACCCCTGGGTGGCAATCAAAATGTAAGTAGATTCTCCCGTCTGTTTGCCCAGTCCTCCAAACTACATCCATTTCTTTCCCTCCTGCTGGCTGCTGTAATCTGCTCTGCTTCACACCTTGTCAGGAGATGACTATGTTCGCCGTGGCGACCAGCTACCCACAGAGGAACGCCATCACCGCTATTGGCATGACAACCAGCGGTCGGGCTGCTGCCGCTTTGGGATCTGATGCCGAAGCTTGTCAGAGCAGATCTGTGCGGATACGATCTGCACAGTAAATTAGGTTCCACTTTCCTTCAGTGTGGGGAGCAACGACAAACGCTCTAGCCATAGGACATCAGGATCCTCGTCTGGACACCATCAGTCACTAACTTTAGAGCCTCGTTGGACAGAAACGCATCTGTCAGAGCAAAAACCAAATCTGGACGCAATGCCAGGAGAAAAATCTCCATGAAATCTGATCCTTTGCTCTTTGACTTCCAGTCAATACTTTTTTCCTGATTCTCATTTTCTAATCAATACTTGGAATATTTACTTTTGCCCTGTCATACTGGTCGTTTCTTCCACACCAGTGTTTCTCAACCCTGGTCCTCACCGCCCCCCTGTTTTAGGTATTTCCCTTCTGCCACACACCTGAATTGTATCTCTGGGTGATTAACAGGCAGTTAATCACCCAGAGATACCCAACAGTACTTGATGGTCATGCAGTCATTTGGATCAGCTGTTCTAGAATAGAGGTACATCTAAAACATGCAGAGCAGGGGGGCAGTGAGGACCAGGGTGGAGAAACACTGACCTACACACAATACCTTACAAACAGATTAGAGGTTTCACAAATCAAACATTGCTTTAATTAATATTTCTATGGCGGCGATTAATATAAGATGGTCCTAATGTCCACATAGTACTGGAAATACTCTTTAGTGTTTTCACAAATAGAATAAGAATTTATCTCTAGTACATTTAAAAAAGTTAATTGTAGCTCTGTTCAGTATAAGTGGTTTATATTTTGGACTACAGATCATTAAACGTCATAAATCTTTAGTTAAAAACAAGAGAAACAGTCAGAAAGTTATTACTAATGTGTCTGAGGGTCAGTTAACACATTAGTAACATTAGCCTCTAGTTGGGTATATTTCTTTACATGGAAGCATGTAAAGAAATATACTTATTGTCTGAAGATTAAATATTCTATAGAAATCACTTGTTTTAGATTCACTACATTAGTTTAATTTACGCTAAAACAAGAAAGAAACTAAGTGATATAAGCTGGTAGAGGTTTGATTCTGATGTAGTTCAGTTTTCTAAAAAGTCTTGAAACTGTAAACAGGAAACAAAAAACAACTTGAACTTTATTGCTTCCAACTAAAATGAGTGTTAGGCCAACAAAACAAAAACTGGTTTAGCTTAGCAGGCTTGTTATATCTCAATAGTTCATAGTGGAGGTGCACCGATTTATCAACTAGCTGATTTATCAATCAAACTGATTTATTGGCAGAGGCTTCATCAATTTTGGGAGAACAGTGATCGGCCAATGCTTACATGTGAAGCCGATTTTACCTCTTCAAAGGTCTAAAAACCAGCTGCTGTCCATTTTGCTCTACATTCAGAGGTTAGACTGTTAGCCCTACCCACCAGGAAATGTCCAAACATTTGCAGTAATAATAATCACCCCACTGTTACTGTCAGGAGATGTGGTTGGTGGTGGTGAGAATGAACGCAGGAGACCCAGATGAAGATGATGATGAATTTAATGATGAATGTTGCTCAAAAACAGTCCAGTCAGGCAGCACGGCAGGAACAATAGCACACCGCTAATGACCGGCAACTGACAACAAGATGACTGAATACGGGAGCTAAGGCTAACCAGGACTTAAAAACAGTGAGACTAGAGAGCTTGACGGTAGACGCTAAGTGTAAGACATACGAGGAGGATATAACACAGACAGAGACAACAGGTGGACTTAAATACACTGGGAGGGTGATCAGGGAACGAGACACAGCTGGGATCAATCAACAGGGGAAGACACAGAGACAACAGAGACTCACAGGACAGAAACTAAACACAGAAAAACCTTAAAATAATAAAATAAAATAATAATAATAATAAAATAATACACAGAAACACAGTTCATGACAGTTACCAATTCAGGGACTTTCCTGCTATATATTTAGTGGCATTTCAGATTTTAAGAAATGGTCAAAATCAGAATCAGCAGGTGAGGCTTTTTAAAGACCACTAGTTCATAGCTCAGAGTTCAGGGGAATCACATATCAGGAATGCTGCAATGCATCTAGTTAATACATTATCTGTTTCATATGAATAGTCTGTTGATGTATAAATAAATTACCAGAACTGAAAAAGGAGTATTACTCCATGATTGACTCTAATTTGGTGTCCAGCTGAAATGAAGTTTTTAAAACATTACATTTTCTTTACGTTTTTTTTTTTCATTTCTGTAGCCAAACAACAAACCCACTTTGAAGTAGCTGGATCTCTTTTCTGATTTAGGATTCAAACCAACCTCTATCACAGAACCAGCAGACCATTTATTATAGTGGCAGATTGTCAAAGTGTATAATCAGTGAAATAAATGAAGAAAATTAACTAATAATAAGGAAATCAATAACTGGTCGGTTCATTTCTATTTAGTCCCTGTTTGTAAATTCTACCTGCTCTGACTCTTAGATGCTCATGGGATTATGATGTCTAGTTGTTTCATAGAAAGATGTTTGATCATGACACTTTTTTCAACTTTGAATGAAATATGCACAGTACCAAACAGAATGCTATTTCAGTTTCATTATGGGGTAAAACGGGAAGAATGAACAATAATGACAGCGTGTGACTGAAGTACCATGACAGTAGCTGTTATGCAACCGTTTCTGTTTACAGCAACACAGCGTGACTTTCACTGTAACTTTTGTTGATGTCAGAGTGCCGACAAGCTTTCCAGCCCCTGAGCTTTTGAAAATCTACAAATGACTAAACGGCGTTCCACAGGTCAGTTGGTAAAGTTAATTACACCACTTCAATGGCTGATTGGTTAACATAATTACAACATTTCAAAGTCCATTTCCTACCTTCCTCACAGCTGCCGTGCTTCGCCACATCAATTTTCCTCTTGTGTTCGCAGGCGGACCTGTTGAGCTCACACTCGTTGCTGTAGGTGATGCCGTCGCTGCCACACACCGGGGCGCTGGCCTCTCCACTGCACTGTGGGCACTCGCATTTTTTCTCCACACACCAGGCACCAAAGCTACAGACGGTGTTGCCGCACATTTCTGTATTACGCACACACACACATACATTAATATACATGAAAATGTATATTTCGAACTAACATTGAAATGAGATTTTATTCACTCTGCCTGTGTTCCTGAATTTCATTTTCTGCTTTTAGAAGAAGAACTTCATGAAACACAAAGATAAAATGTTTCATTTGCCAGAAGTGAAGCTGGCTGTCGCTCTTTGAGGATTCCAGAACAGGAAGCGTGACAAACTGTAATGATTGCAACATGCTGCCACTTACTGCACTCTCCCTGGCTGACCACCCGCAGCTCCACCTGCTCCATGCAGGACCGCACGTTCAGCTCACACTCGCTGTGGTAGGTGTGGCTGTCGCTGCCGCACACGGGCTGGTTCGACTCCACGCACTCCGACGGGCACACGCAGCGCCCGCTCTGGGCGTCACAGATCGCCCCGAAGGAGCAGTTAGAGCAGGCTTCATCTGGAGGGACAATTAAAAAAGGAGACTAAAACTTAGTATGCTTGAGTTTATGTGTGTGTGCAGCCACAGTGAAATGGGCAAATAACTTCCTTTCTAACTTATGTTATCAATATGCAAATTATAAAGCCTTACTTAGATTTTAATGATCCTTGAAAAATTCTTCAAGTGGATACTTTTTTTATTGCCACACCACGTTTTCTTTCATTAGCTTGGAAATGTTCATCTTTACATATTTAAAAAAAAACTCTCAATCAGTAACATTATTAATATGTCATTAAGGACTTTAAAAGCCTGGTGGCTTTCAGTTCTCTGGCCATTACTGAAATAAGCTGAGACTTTACATGAGGATAATCAACAAACAACATCCTGCAGAAGTAAAAACTACACAGAATCTGCACCAGACAATAAATCAGCCTCTTCCATGTTTAAACACATGTTCTGAAAAGCTTATGGAAAATCAGCATGTTATATTTTACTCTTAGAAGCAAACTCTGTTTTTTAAAGTACTATCCAGTTTCTGTTAGCATGTGACTTGCTCTGGTAAGCTAACTAACTCTATGCTAACAATGAGGCCTAGATATGAAGCTCAGAACTGTTGTTTCACTTGTACTTTGAAATAATGAAGGGAGTAATGTTTGAGTTGCCTTGTTGCTTTGATGGTATTGACTGATAAAATGACTCGCCAGGTGTGTGTCATGTCCCACTGTGACCACAATGATCAGTGTAACATTCTGGCCACGTTAAAGACACATAAAACCTACAGTCCAGAAATATGATTTTCTTCCAAAAGCAGATTATAAAAAACATCTACTGGTTCTTATTTGACATGCCCGAAGTAGAGCAGCACATAAAAACCTTAAAACTGTAACAAACAATGATGGATGGGAACTAAATTTCATTTTGCCAGAACACAGATGTGGATAAATCAGGTAGAATAACAACATTCTCAATGTTTCCATCAGGCGACTGAAAAATCTTGCAGAGGAGGCTGTAAAGATTTCACCTTATTTATGAAATGATTTTTATATTTAACAGGCTCTGATAAGCTTTTTGTTTTGCTTATGTGCAGCAGCACTGATAAATTGGTCCAGAAACACAAATTTAATGCAAGACTACAATTCACCTGAGATCTACTGAATTGATGAGATATAATAAAACAGGCACACCTGTCAAATACAAAGTGGCACCATTCATGATAATTTGATATGAAAAAAAAATCCTGACATAAAACCAGAATACAACTGCAAAAATGAAAAGGATTAAAAGAAGGATGGATAAATATCAAACCACTGATTCCTTTTCCAGGAACCAAATTAAAGAGTTGAGCAGAAATAAGTGTTGGAAAATAAAAAGGAGTCTTGTGGAAGAATACGTCTCTCTTTGATACTCCATCATACAGCATTTATGGTCAGATGGTCAGAATTTGAAGCCATTCCGTGAAAACAGCCACACAAGAGCCAAGTAACACTATAGTGCTCTGAAAGCATGAAGGAGACAGATTCTCTGGGCTGATGAGACGAGGATTGAATGCTTTGGCCTGAATGCCAATAGCTGAGTGTGGTGAGTGCCAACTATAGCTCATCACCTAGCGACTGTGGCCCTGTGGGCAAACCTGCAGCCAGCAATGCTTTTTCTGTACAGGCTTCAAAGCAGCAGGTACCGGGTAGCAAGGCAGAGCCCAGAGAGAAAAATAACACTTTTCAAACTTTATTCACAACTTTTGTCAAGTTGAAATGATTTCCAAAACAATATGCTGCTAACAAGCTCTGTTTTAATCACAGTGCATGATAGCTAGTTCTTCCTTCAAAATGCATTAAGTGTCTCCTGAACCCTCTAAATCAGAGATTCCCAAACTGTGGGGAACGCTCCCTAGGGGGGACGCCGTGCCGTTGGGGGGGGGGGGGGGGGGGGGGGGGGGGGAACGTCTGGTTGACAAAAAAAAACCAAAACAAAAAAAAAACACATGAACGCTGTATGCGCTGGGTTTTACCTTAGAATGTCCAACTCTCTGTTATTCCTCTGTCAATCTGATACAGGAGCTTCCACACTTCCCATATCTGTGTCCTCTGTCACTTTTATCAGCAGTTAAAACTGTTTCATCCGTTGTTAACATGTGGTAACCTGTTTTTCCGAGCCGCAGTGAAGGAGACCTGCTGCTGCTATGCAGAACTACACATGTGTGTTAGAATCATGGCAGCAACCCAGCAAAACGCAAAGAGCTTTTCACAGACCTGTTGTGGCTCAAAATTGGTCCATATATACGGCGCACCGGCTTTTGAGGAAATTGTAGGTTTTTAGGTGCGCCTTATAGTGTGGAAAATACAGTAATGAGACTTCAGGGCAGAAGCAGCCTGGTCACACTAGCAGAGAAAAGAACCAGAACGAGTTCTTGTAGACAGAGAAGCAGACACCTTTCTCTATGTTACCAATTACAGTGCTAGCATTTCATAACTTCCTCTCACAGTCAATTAGAGGCCAGCCTGATAAGTACTGATGATTTAGCACTAATTAAGAGAAACGAAGCTGCTCACTGGAACCTTTTGTGTTATTAATCTGTTTATAACTCCTCAAGAGTTTTTTACTTCCTTCATCTCTTCATCTCATGTTGACATGAGAGCCTGGACCTTCCACTAGGTAAGACTAAATGTGACCCAAACACACAAGACAATCCAGTGTTTCAACCCAAGTCTACAAAAATGAACCTAAAATATGAAACACCACCTGTGGCCCCTCCCACGGGTGGTGAGCCCAAGGAAAGGAGGGCCCATGTCTCCTCTTTGGGTTGAGCCCGGCCACCAGGCGCTCATCATCGTGCTCCACCTCCAGGCCTGGCTCCAGAGTGGGACCCCAGTGACCCGCGTCCGGGCGATGAACTTGTCACTAAACTTTGCATAATAACTGGTAATATGTGGTTGTGTTAAACTAAACAGGCTTATTTAGTTTTTTGTGTGTTTTTCTATGATGGTTAGTGGTTAGCTACACTCACAATGTTTCACCTTTCTTTGAAATATTGTTCAGTAATCTGACAAAATGTGCAAAAAAAAACATTCATGGAAAGGAGAAGAAAACATTATTTAAAATATTTGGAATCATAGTTCATGTCTTTTTGTCTTAATATAACCATTGGCTTTGAGGGACTTAGTTTAAATAATATCGGACAATAAAAGTCTTTGTGTTGCATTTTTTGTGTCAAACATAAAGAAACCTAAATCCAGTGGTAGAGAAAGTACTCAAAAAATTTACTTAAGTAGAAGTACAAATACACAGACAAAAATCTACTCAAGTAAAAGAAAACTACCACATTAATATTTGTACTTAAGTAAAAGTAAAAAAGTACTGGCTTTAAAAATACTTAAGTATTAAAAGTAAAAGTGCTTGCCAGTGGCGCAACTACACATTTTTCAGGTGGATGCGAAAACATAAATCGGCGCCCCCCGGGAACATCAGGGTGAAGTTGCAATGATCCTCTTCTCCCCCTTACCCCCCCCCCTGAGGCGACGTTACGTGAAGGATAAAACTCGCTACATTTACCTCGTTATGTAGCGAGGTGAAGGAGCGTAAGGCGCTGAAGTGTTTGGGAAAACATCATCGGCGCGTCCCTGCATACCCACTTTTTGCGCCACTGGTGCTTGCTGAATGGATTACTTAATCGCTAATATCATTAAGTGAACCAATCATATTTAATTTTAATACATTAGAAATGTGCCATTTTAATGAACAATGCCACAGATAAAGCATGTTTTTATTGTGTTTATAGACAACACCAACTCCTTGTAGACCACACAGTCGCCCGAGACTGCAAAACCCGACACACCAACCTGTGCACCGCTTGGATAGATTACAAGAAAGCCTATGACTCAATGCCACACACTTTGATCAATGAATGCTTAGAGATGTACAACATCAATAGGACTCTAAGAGCCTTCATTGCAAACTCGATGGGGCTGAGGAAAACCACCCTTGAAGCCAACTGCAAACCACTTGCACAAGTGTCCATCAAATGTGGCATATACCAAGGAGATGCTCTGTCCCCACTGCTGTTCTGCATAGGCCTGAACCCCCTCAGCCAAATCATCAACAAGACTGGCTACGGATACCGACTGAAGAATGGGGCCACAATCAGTCACCTCCTCTACATGGATGACATCAAGCTGTACGCTAAGAGCGAGCGAGACATCGACTCACTGATCCACACCACCAGGATATACAGCACTGACATTGGGATGTCATTCGGACTAGAGAAGTGTGGTCGGATGGTTACAAAGAGAGGGAAGGTCGTCCGCACAGAAGGGGTCTCACTCCCAGAAGGAACAATAAGACACAGAGCACAGTTACAAGTACCTGGGAATACCACAAACAAATGGCAACCTGGATGAGGTCACAAGGAAAGGAGCCACAGCCAAATACCTCCAACGAATAAGGCAAGTCCTGAGAAGCCAGCTCAATGGCAAGAACAAGATCCGTGCAATAAACAGCTATGCCTTACCAGTAATCAGATACCCTGCCGGAATAATTAGCTGGCCAATGGAAGAGATAAAGGCCACGGATGTTAAGACTCGGAAGTTACTAACCATGCATGGAGGGTTCCACCCCAAATCCAGCACCCTGAGACTGAACACGAGCCGAAAGGAAGGAGGCAGAGGACTAGCGAGTGTGAGAGCCACTGTCCAGGATGAAACATCCAAGATTCATAAATACATCAAGGACAAAGCCTCAACGGACGATATGCTCAGCGAATGTCTCAGGCAATGGGGAACACAGGATGAGGGGCTAGAGGTTCCATCATGGGAGAACAAGTCCCTACATGGGATGTACCACCGACAAATAACTGAAGTGGCTGATATCAGGAAATCCTACCAATGGCTGGACAAAGCTGGACTCAAGGACAGCACAGAGGCTCTCATCCTGGCTGCACAGGAACAGGCCCTAAACACCAGAGCAATAGAGGCTCAGATCTACCACACCAGACAAGACCCAAGGTGTAGGTTGTGCAAGGAGGCCCCTGAGACAGTCCAGCACATAACAGCAGGGTGCAAGATGCTGGCAGGGAAAGCGTACATGGAACGACATAACCAGGTGGCGGCATAGTGTACAGGAACATCTGTGCAGAATATGGACTGGAAGCCCCGAGATCGAAGTGGGAAACACCCCCAAAGGTGGTGGAGAATGACCGAGCTAAGATCCTGTGGGACTTCCAGATCCAGACAGACAAGATGGTGATGGAGAACCAACCGGACATTGTGGTGGTGGATAAAGAACAGAGGAAAGCCGTTGTGGTGGATGTAGCTATACCAAGTGACTACAACATCAGGAAAAAGGAGCATGAGAAACTGGAGAAATACCAGGGCCTCAGGGAGGAACTGGAAAAGAACTGGAAGGTGAAGACCACAGTGGTGCCTGTGGTCATCGGGGCCCTCGGGGCAGAAACCCCCAAACTGGAGCAGCGGCTAAAACAGATCCCAGGAACAACATCAGACATCTCAGTCCAGAAATGTGCAGTACTAGGCACAGCCAAGATACTGCGCAGAACCTCAAGCTCCCAGGCCTCTGGTAGAGGTCAGAGGTCAGAGGATGAAAGAGAGAAAGAGAGAGAGAGAGAGAGAAAGAGAGAGAGAGAGAGGGAGAGAGAGAGAAAGAGGGAGAGGGAGAGAGTGAGAGAGAGAGACCACCCGCGGAGGGTGAGAAGGGATTTTTTTTTTTTTTTTATATATATAATGTCCATCGTACTGGTATATATATATATATGTCCATCTTACTTGTGAAATGTTGCTTGTGGAGCCTCACATCAATAATCCATCGATCTGAACAACAATATCTCTGTTGTTTTGATTGGCAAAGTAGGAGGGACTACCGCTCCAAGATGGCGGCCGTATTTCCTGCGCCGGAGCAGCCAATGCGGGGTCTGCTCTGATATTATGTCTATGGTCATACCACTTTATTGCGCTTTGGTACCAGCGTTGTCCCATATAATCGACATCTCAGTCAACACAATAATTCAGGGCATGAGTGAGAACTTTTTTTCATATCAGATATGTGTCTCAGTACAGCTAGCTTAGCTTAGCTAGCATCACGTCCACAGCGCTTACCTTTTTTTAAGTTTTCCTTCCAAGTGACGCTAAAAGTTGGACGAAGTCCCACCGTCTGTGAAAGCGAAGCGCTGCTGATTTTACGTCACCATATCTATGATTTATGCAGCTATTATCGATTAAACAGGCTCCCGCTCAGAGGAAACCACTGCGCATGTCTCGGAGGTTTGTGTGCGCGTAAAGGTGGAGGCGATGGGTGACAACAGACACGTAAATCACGTTATTGCTCGGATTTTACGGCGCCACCTTAAGTCCCTGAACTTCACATTCTGACTGAAAAAAAGCGCAACGCGACTTGGATGTAACGAGTAACGCGACACTTTTGTAGAAATGTAGTGAAGTGTAAAGTATCCATTATTAAATCTACTTAAGTAAAGTACAGATACACGAAAATTGTACTTAAGCACAGTAACGAAGTACTTGTACTTCGTTACTTCCCACCACTGCCTAAATCATAGGTATGTGTAAAACAGGCCATCCCTCAGCTATAAATCAGGAAGTGTTGTTGAGTGTTGTCCTTTATCAGGCTCTGTGTCCTGATACCAGCTTCGCTCTTTTCTTTCTTTTTATCAGCTCCTGCCTCTCATGCCAGGCTCTCCACACTGCCTGGTCCTCCAGACAAAATGTGTCTGACAGGAAAAAAGGTGAGCCGCAGTTCAGAGCCAGGAGAACAGGGGGAATTGTTGCCATTACAGATAGTGTTGAGAAGTCCACTTTTGTTTCCTGATTTTCTCTTCCTGAAGTCTTTCTCATTACTTTTTAGGTCCAGACAGACCTAGACAGAAATGTTCCGCCTCTTTCTGAAGGCAGTTGTGTTTAAAACTGGAATAAGGTCAGAGTGACACAAAATATGTCCAAGCATTATGCCACACAGATAATATCCTCACCACTAGGATCACATCAATCTCTACTCATGCTGCTTTGTGGCATTATGGCTGTAGTGATACACTAATCTCACAATACAATACAATGATATTTACAGTATTATTTTGCTCACAATACAATATGTATCATGATACTCAGCAAACAGTACAATTCGATACATTTTTAAGATTTTAGAGGGACAGAGGGATTTTGGTGTCATTTTGTGACAGTTCCATGGACTCTGATTAAATCAATTGAACTGATGGTGCAATACTGGTGCAATGAATGTTGTTTTTGTCATACATTTCTTATACATTTGCTTTGTTCAAATGTTGATTGTGTGGCTTTGTATATTTAGTTGTGCAGAAGAGGAGCCTTTTTGTCTTATTCACTTATATTAGATAATGTAATTGATTTAATTTCATTATTTAATTCATTGTTTTGTTGCATGTCATTTTTAATGTACAGTTGGAACACGAGGTATTTGAGCAAGATTTAATGTATCGATACTCACGGATGGAAAATCAATACTTTCCTAGGAAAAAAATATCAAGAAATATTGCAGAATCGATAAAATTACACAGCTCTATGTGGCATAATAGCTCCCCACCAAGGGCGCCATTTCAGCAGGGGTCAACAGAAGCACCAAAACAAGAGGCTTACTGACAGTTCCACGTAGTCGACTTAAGAGGAAAGGAGATGGAGCTTTTTCTGTTGCTGCTCCTGTCTTATGGAATAACTTGCCTTTCCAGATCAGATCTGCCCACAGATAAGTAAAAACTTATTTTTACTCTTTGGCATTTAATTGATGTAACGTTTTGTGCTCTGTTTGTTATGTGTGTTGTTGTTCTTGTACAGCACTTTGGTGCAGTTTGCTGCTGTAAAGTGCTATATAAATAAATCTGGCATTGACTGACATTGACAAGAGGCTAATGATGCTATGTTTGAGTTTTCCATTCAAAATTAAAAGTGCAATGTCAGTCTTAAAATAAAATTTGATCATCTCAAGTACAAAATATGAAACATTTATCCCAAATATTAACTTTGTTAACATTTATTAAGCTAATATTGATAAGTTTAGTTTGAAATGAATGGAACCAGAACACTTTCTGTGAAAAAAAGAACCAACCTGTTTGGACCACCTTAAACGAGTACTGCATGGAAACTTTTACACACAGACCAACTAAAGATGGACTGGATTATTGAACGATGATAGATTATTTAAGACAAAAGTTACGTAATAAAATAATTTTTCTTTATATAAAGAAAAGGTTTGGGCACCGACAGCTTGCACATTTTTTGCCAAGCTACCCTAACCCCAAACAACACAACACAAATACAGACCTTTATGGACCAACGGAGCTTTTTAGATGTTTTTTTATTTTCAGTTAAAATCATATTTAAGTTGCATGCAAATAATAATGTATGAGGAATCAAATCAACCTCCTGCCAGTTATTGGCTAGAAGATTTGGATATGTCTTTGTTTATATAAAGTATTAGAAACACTTCCATTAGCCAGACCCACCCAGCCAGCACTGCACAGTAAAAAATGCTGGGTTATTTTCATAACTCAATTTCTGGGTTGAAGCTGTTGGGTCATAGGTTGGGTTAGTTTGACCAAATATTGGGTCAAAATTCATAAAGAGTTGGATCAGAAATTTACTGGAAGTCTACAGATAGAACACTTTTGTTGGGTCAGGTGTTGGGTAGATTTAACCAATCGGTTGGGTTAAAGACGAAACTTGGAAGAAGCCACGCCCCTCTTCACAAGCCTCCATTTTCAACATGACTGCATATTGGGCTTCTCCTCTACTTTGAAATAAGACATGGTACGTAAAAAGAAGATAAAGTTTCAACGTGAATAGGATTTTATAAATGAATAGAATGTATTTTGAACACGTTTGATATTTATTTTTATGGTTATTTAAAATATTTATGATGGTAGGTAAATATATGTTTTTACCCAACTATAGTGGTATAATAATCCTTGTGTTGGGATATGTGGCGACTGTGGCTCTGCGAGTAGAGCAGTGGTCTTGCAATCGGAAGGTTGTAGGTTCAATTCCAGCTTCCTCATGCCACATGTTGCCCCTGGGCAAGGCTCTCAACCCCAAATTGCCTACTGAGCTGCATATGTGTGGACAAATGGGTGAATGTGTTTCCAGTGTAAAGCACTTTGAGTGGTCAAAATGATTGGATAAAGCATTATAAAAGTTCAATCCTTTTACCATTTATGAGTTTCAACCCAATTTTGGGTCAACTTAACCCAACGTCTGGCTAGTTGCCATGACCCAATCTGCTGTGTCAAACTATCAACCCAACCCAGTTGGGTTAAAACAACCCAGCGTTGGGTCGGTCCATATATGACCCAGCGCTGGGTTATGAATTGGGTTATTTTTAACTTTTTACTGTGTGGCATCACCTCATGCCATTTATTACACATGTAGGAAAATCTATATTATAGCATAGATTTCATTAAAAAAATACTTCTAACATTGGTTTCAACATGGAATGGTATTTCTGATCTGATATCTATCTGATATAGAGATAACATTTTACTTGTTTATATGTCTTCTACATTTTGTGCTACTTGAGATTAGCTGGTTGTAGAGAAAACATTTAATCTGAAAAATCTTGTAGAGGTTTATGTGAAGGATGTTTTATGACCCTTTAAACTAGCGTTTCTCAAAGGGGCGGAACCACCCTCCAGAGGGCATTCTTGGGACGGCAGGGGGCGTTGGCAGAAAAATTTACAAAAGGGGGGCGCTGCGATTTCTTTGAGGGCGTTTGCGCAAAGATAAAAACTTTACACCTTATACGGCAATACCTGTTGAGACTATGAGCTACTTGCTAAAATTGTATTGTGTAACATTTAAACATGCTTGGCTGCAACTGTATCGATGGTAGCTTCTCTTCTCTTCAGTGTTTCTGTTAGCTTGTTGCCACAGCTCTACGCTCCTGCTACTCTTAGCTTCTAAACATTATACTATCATCAAGTTTCTATTAAGAGGTTTTTTAAATAGATGATGAATTATGCAGGAAACAGAAGATGGGAGGCAGTGTTCTACCAAGCTTTGTTTCTGTGGAACCAGATAGAAACATGGAGTGATGTTACAATGTAGAAAAACATGTTTTTACATCAGTTAGTCTGAAAATAAACACCTTATATTTTCTGTTCACAGTACATGTTTCAGACAGGAAGACTATTGGTGGTGCACCACCTCCAACCTCTGGTTCCATTGTAAATAATCATTGGCTTCCTTGAAAGGTGATCACTGCATTAAGCTTCATAACACATTTACACTGAAGGCTGCTTTTGTTTTATTTTGTGTCGTTAGCTTTTAGCTTCAGCTACCAGGACCAACTACCGTATTTTCTGCACTATAATGTGCACCCAAAAACCTTAAATTTCCTCAAAAGCCAACAGTGCGCCTTATAACCCGGTGCGCCTAATATATGGACCAATATTGAGCCCCAACAGGTCTAGCAACTACGGTAAGCAGCTGCAGACTTCATTTTCACCGTAGAAGAAGCGTGCAGTGCATGCTGGGATAGTTGTCAAAAAACTGGTTTGTTAATAAAGTTTGACTGACCTATCTACCCATAGACATGTCTATGTATCTACCTACCCACCTAGAAATCAGGTCGTCTGCAGGTCATCTAGCATCACGTTCTCCACCAACATGCTGTGCGCGAACGGAGAAGGGTGACCATTGTCCGGCCCAGACGCCCCATTCCAGTCGGAAGGCTCTCCTCTCCTCGCCGACCAGAATCCAACTGTTTTATTGACATTCTTTGTGTCAACAAAGTAGCTTTAGACATTTATCCGGAAGCTTCGGCTAGAGATACCAAGGGACCAGCACCTATACATTTAAAGCCGTGGGGGTCGGTGGAAGAGAGACAGAGGCTGCGGCGGCAGCGTGTCGGTTGGTCTGTGCTAACCAGAAAGCAGTTGGGAACAATTTTGCAACACCAAAACCGTGAGTGAAACAATGACTAGTGCAGATGCTATATATAGAACTCAGGACCAATTTTTTATTATTAGACATCCATATTTGTAGTGAACGGAACAAATCATGTCCCGTTCAATACCAGACGGGTGGCAACATAACTGTGGTGTCTATTCTATGCGCCTTATAATGCGGTGCGCCTTATATATGGAAAAAAAAGTTTTTAAATAGGTCATTCGATGAAGGTGCGCCTTATAATCCGGTGCGCCTTATTGTGCTGAAAATATGGTAATCTGGATTTGCATTCAATGGAGACATCAGTTTCCTCCAGTTAAAGTTTTCACATGAACCTCACTTCAAAAATGTTGAACTGTCCCTTTAAATCAGATCTTGTGTTTTAAAAGTTTGTTAGAAACATTCATCATGTAGTCTCGATGGTTCTTGTTAGCCTTCTGTCCAGCATCTACTGCTACTTTTATTTGAAGCTTCTGCTATGATTGGTGACTGTGGAAGCTGAAGTGAGGCATAGAGGTAGGTTGGTATAAAACGTGCCCTTGAAAGCATGAGGGATTGACTCACAGTGGAGGGAGAAAGAAAGAGCCTGCAGCTTTGCAGCATTTTGTTGATATCCTTAGTGGGGACAAACTGAACTGGAGCTGAGGGGAGCGGCGAGGTATTACCTAAGGATTAGGCAGAAAGGAGTCGGCTTGTTTGCGTTTTGAAGGCTTGTGAGCATGGCTAGGCGATAACAACTCCCCCTGTGGACGCCTGCTGCCGCCCGGCTGTACACTATTAGCTCTGCCCCCCCACTTGATTCGCTCCTCCTCATCTTATTCAACCTTCATCTCCTCTCCTCCCAACATTTATCTATTTCCCAGCCTTCCCTCTTCTTTGTCCTCCTTTCATTCTCATCCTGGTCTGACCTATATTTTTTACTCAGCTGAGAATATCATTCCCAATTCCAGGAAGTTTTTTTTTTTTTTTACTTTTTCCCAAATGATTCAGATGTATTGGCTTTCATCTGATACATAAACAGCTGTTTTTAGGCAACTAAAAACAGCTGTTCTTTACAGGTTCTTTACAGGTGACTGGGTTGGCTGGTTGGGGGTCTATTACCTCAATGAATCTCTGTTTATCCACCTTGCAAGGACACCTACCGCTCAAACACAGGAGGCAAAATCTCAGAATAATAACAAATGTCATTCATTCTGCTATCAGGTTGCACCTGAGCCATATAGATAACCACTATGTTTCAGCCTGCAGGGAAGGAAATGGAACCTCTCATGGGGTCCCATTGACCCCATGAGAGTCTATGGGAAGCTCCCACACAAACACGCAGACACGATCATCAAGGACACGATTACTTTCACAGTTGTTGAACCCTCATTTCTGCTCATAAGATCAGACTTTAGCGTCTCAGAGGATAAAATATGAAAGCTCAAACTTTGCAGACAATTGGGTGATAAAAGCAGAAACAAGCATGTATACCCACATGTGAGCCGCAATAAAAATGCGGCTGGGTTATGAAATATGGATTTTTCACCGAATGAAAACAAAAACACACCCTGCCTATTGCTCATGTGTGCATGGGTTGAGGACGCCAAAAGAATCAGCTGGATTAGCTGCCATTAGGATCGGTGAGGTGAGCTGGCAGGTTCTGAAGCTGTCAGTTTATCTGCCAATTAATTATATTTAAATTAGAAGGATATCTAACCTGTTTGAGTCTTTGTGTTTTCCTCAGATGGCTGCCAGAACAGGTTGTATTAATTCTTCCACTTGATTGTTTCCCATGCAGAGGTGGGCAGTAGCTAGTTGTAACAATTAATCCTAAACATGCTTTTAGGAGTAGCAGTTAGGGATGTGCCGATCAGATTTTTTCCTGCTGATATCGATACCGATCACATAATTATTATTTTTTTTTTTTAATCATAAACACTACCGGTTACATTATGTGGAAAAAGGAACCATGAATTCACCTTAATTTAGACAAAAACTTGTTTTTAATAACTTTTTCCAAGAAAACTAAACAAAATAGGTATTCTGCAAATTGTACTGATATCAATAATACTATCTTTAACAGACTGATAACACATGAGGCTCTGAAGAGGCTAAATAATGCAAAGAGCCAAAATAAAACCTCTCAACATTGCCAAAACGTTCAAGTATAAAACTTAACATTCAAAGGCAAAAACAGGATCCATTACAATAAACAATCCTTAGTTACTGAATGAAAATTTCCTGTTAGCATGGCGGCTAGCTGATTACTGCTAGTTCTGATTGGCTGTTTCTGGCTGAGCGGAGTAATTATGCAGAGCAGGGAGGAGATCGATTATTTTTTTAGAGATTATCTGTCTCATGTTAGGACAGAGAAAGTTTTAATACGTATGTAAAATGTATTTTTTAAGTTAGATGCTGCAGCTTTAAACAGGTTCAGTGTGAGAGTCTCTACCAGGTGGAGCAGAAGCGGCTCCGTGTCAAATATTACTAAATATTAAATATTACTACCTATAGCGGAGCAGAGGTTCAACAGCGAGAGCAGAACCAGCGTCTTACATCGCAGCTCCAAGACTTTAATCATTTTGCGGGTTATTAGTTTAGCTTTCTGACTGTCATGCTAATCCGGTGAGTGTTTGTAGCTGTGCTGCTTTACCTGCTATCTGATCCTCCATGTCTTTTTTTACTGCACTGAGCCTCGATGTAGCCAAACTCCGTCAAATATGGCTACATTGTTTTTATATCTTATTATCTTCGTTGTGCTGAAGATAATAAGATTGTTGCTTCAATTTTCTGCCGCAACACGCAAACTTCCTCATTCACTCAGTGCGTTATAGTTACACATAGCTGATTTGTTGCTGCGCGTTTGCGCTGTGTCAAGGACAGAGGAGACCAGCTGCACAGGCAGGCTGAGAAATGAGATGCAGGTGATCAGTATCGGTAACAGAGCCAATGATCGCCGATCATTCACTTTTTCATGAAAATCGGCCGATTATGATCGGTGACCGATCGATCGGCACACCTCTAGTAGCAGTAGTACTTTTACTCTGCAGTAAAATGTCTGACACTATACTCACTGTAACTCCACTGAATGAAGAACAAACATGGTAACCAAAAACACACCAGTAACAGACACACTCATACAACTGGTTAAAACCTTGTGTTTTTTGCTTTGTAATCCTAATGTCATTTCTGAGCGTGACATGTTGAAGGCGTGACAGGACACATGCAGGCTGGTTGATTTTCCTATAGTTAATCTGGAAACTTCAAGAAAAATGAGAACGTGTGTGAACCTAACAAGACCACCTGCTGTAACACCTCGCCGCTCCATAAAAAGTGCATTAGTGATTGGAACAGTCCGGTATAATTGACTGAGATAAAAGTTTAAGTCAGTGAATTGTCAGCAAAAAGCTGTGCAAGCAGCTCAGAAATAGCCCCCATCATCATCATCATCATCACCATCATTCCTGGGCCAAGCACAAGCCGGTGCCTCAGCTTCCTAATAGCCCCCCAGGGCCGACACCGGCTGCATTCCCTCAGGAGCCGAGTCAGAAGCGGGACCCTCCTCCATGCCAGAACTCTGCTTTCTGTTTTCCTTTTTAAATAAAGACTAACCGTTGCCGCAGAGCAGACCCATAACCAACCATTTACCTACGTTGTGCTGAGCCAAATGAACCCAGTCGGTTTCCACGCTGCCCAAACAATGCTGCCACTCCATTTCTCACTGGCACATGCTCCGCTTTTCAATTTAAAGGAGGAGCTCAGATGGGAAGATCCAGTCCACAGAGGGCCTCCGCCACAGCCAACTCTGCTGTCTGCCAGGTGCTCACAACTCTAACTGCTACTTAGATTAGTTCGCACAGCAAAGCTCAGGACTAGGAACTGTTAGAACGACTTAAGACAAAGTGATAAAGTGACACAAACTCATCCACAATCGATTCTTTTGCTACAGTGACTGTTCCGCACAGCAGAAAGCCGCTAGTTGTAGGTATTATGGTTGAAAAAAATAAACAGGCAGAAAATCAACATAATGCCATAAATGTGAACCGAGGAGGTGGATGGGAGAGTTGGGTAACAGAGATAATGACTGCTGTTCTTTTTGCTCTATGTGTGTGTGAAAAGCAAATGGCTTGACTGTATACAGAAGAAAGTACTACATCATCTGAGTCCATGGGAAAACAGGCCTCTCAATATGGCATTAAGTCATCAAGAGTGTTCACTAAGTGGGCTTAGCAAGCTATAAAAATCTGCCCAGATGGCTCTGCGCCTGCATAGTGTATAAGAAGATATTTTTAACACTTGAAGCTCCACTGTTGCTGCTGTACTAATGACTAGCTGATACTCCAACACCACAAGACAAAGCCCAGTGACTCATGTAGCCAATTACAGACAAGAAGGCTCCATACTTCGTTGGCAGCAAAGTGCATCCTCACTTAAAGGTCGAAACAGGCAAATTGGAGTCTGGGTAATGGTATATGGAGCAGAGCGCCGTGGAGTAGATGAGAAGGAGACGGACCAGTGATCAGGGTTTTCCTCTGTGTTTTAAAGGCTTGTTTTGACTTTGTTGGTTGTGAAATTGGCGCCAAGGGATCAGCCAAGATCAGAACTATAGATTTGTTTATTGTTAATGTCTGCGGATTGTAATTTTCACCCTAACAAATGTGTTGTTGTGTAAAGTCCTTCTTCACAGGGAGAAATGAGTTTTCTACCTTTAAACTAGTTGTAATATGATCTATCAGAGACAATACACCTATATTAACAAGGTCAGAAATTCATATTTTCCCTCAAGACTCAGAAATCTAAGACATTGTTTAATCATGAAGCAGTTATGTTGCAGTAATTAAATTTTTTCAGACAGGGTCAACATATTCTTTCAGGAATGAGTCATATTTCCCCTGAAGTTGGTCTGATTCATCTGTACTGGTTGGTTAAACTCTTTCTTTCTTACTTACAGTAAGCCAGATTTGTCTGAATGTTCTTAACAAAGGTCAGACACGAATGAATAAAAAATATATATTTTGGTGTATAACTGGGAACACTGTGTCATCCTTGTTGAATCAAAGAGAACTGAGGAAACTAAACTATTATTAAATCTGGCCAATGACGTCATTCAACATCAGTCTAACCGTGGTTTGACTGGTCCAGTTAAATCAAGAATCTTTAAATTAAAAAAGGACTTCAACATGGAAATCTGTAAGTCACTGATCCAGACCTGAAAATTCAATATGGCTGCCATGAGCTTATAAGATATTAATTTATTTGCACTTTTGTCATTAAATCTGTAACAAGAGTCTTTAGCGTCTGTTAGTTCAGCACAAAGTTATCATTCATAGTAGTCAGCATGTAAATAGTAATTAACAGTAACAATAATTAATTTGGCAACTGATTACAATAATGATCAAATCTCATTGGTTACTCAACATGAAGCTGGAACTTGGTTCAGTTGGTTCTGACAGTTTTCACTTTAGAACTGATGAATGGATCACAGCATGAACACAGAACTGGCCACATCTACTGGAAGAACTGAATTCATATGTTTTTATATATGACCTAACCTTCTCTTACTGGTTAGAAAAGTCTAACCTTTAATTCGATTATGAACACAAACACTTTGGTTGCAGAGTAATTAGCACCTTTGTTGTCAATCCTGCAGGATGAATTCACCCGTTCATTTGCCTCGGAAGTCTGGTTTGATTGGTGGAGGTGTGAATGTGTAACTGGATTCTGATTGGAGCAAAAGAGTAAATTCTGGTGATTCAGCACATTAAAAACCTAGTCTCGGTTCTGCTGAATCGAAATCTGGTGCGGTTTGAATGTGAAGCAGACCGAGACTACTCTGAAAGCAGGAAGCAAAATATAGAGCAGGGCATTCTGGGTAAATACAACCATATCAAACACGCTAATTGGAGAAAAGACCCTTTATGTCTTGGGAGCAGAGGCGAAACCAGAAATCTTGGGTCCCCTGACAAAAAATTTGATTGGGCCCCCCTGCGTTACAATTTTTGAGTCTATTTGACCCATAAAAAGCATGACAATTTTAAAGGCTTGCATTTGCCTTGCTTTCTTTGGTTCAGTGCTGATACTAGCACAACATTTACAGCTCATGAATTTTACATCCAACAGTCCACATCCAGTATGCAAGTAGGTCGCTTAAATTTTTTCTATTAGTTTTAGATAGTGAAATGTCTCTCCCCATGAGCAACAGTCAAAAGCAACGTGCAACTACACATAAAGCAATCCAGGCACCTAAAAAATGCTATGTAGTTGCATTTTATTCAAGCTGCAGTACATAACTTTAACAAAAAATATGTTTTCTCCATATTTGTTAAAGCTGCCACCATGTCATAGCAGTTTGTTGTTTGACAGATAATCTGTGAAAAGATCAATCTCCTCCATCTCCTTCTTGAATTACTATTACTGGTTAAAGTAATGCACCGTTCTGACCAAAACAACCAATCAGAATTAGTAGGAGGGTCTTAGCACTGTGAATTAGCCTCATTCACTCACTGCTAAATGCGCTAATGGGGGAGAAACAACTTATTACAAGAAACCGTTTATCTGCCGTCATTGGTAGCTATGCTAACTAAACTGAACATTCACACTTTGAATCTTCACAGCTCTGTGCTATGCTAGCTGCATCAGGGCACAAATCAAGGGGGAGGAAGGATGAGCAGCACCACATGAGATGGTGATTGACAGCACTAAACTCTCCTGCCACTGACTGGTTGTTTCTAGAGAATCCTGGGAGAAAGCAGAGGAAATAGATTTTTCACAGATTATCTCTCTACCATACTGTCACAACATTATGACAGTTTTAATAAATATGTGAAAAAAATATTTATATAAAAGTTATATACTGCAGCTTTAATTTCACTCAGGAGAGGACAAGTCAGGAGGGACGTGGGTTAGAGCTGCTGCTGATTGACTCATCTGTTGTTAAGTGGTAAAATGAACAAGTTAAATATATGAATATGTTGGTAATTTTTTTCTTTAATTTATTAAATGCTATTGAAATAGAGGCAAACAGTAGTTTGTAGCTGAGCTAATTATGCTAAATGGTTGATAATCTCACACAGTCTACTCTCCTCTCATGGACCAAAACTGGGTTATAAATTAACACTCTTGCCTTTTTCTCTCTCTCCCTCTCTCTATTTTGTTTTTGAAAACCTGATTTTATAACTTTTCTTAGCAGCATAGTAACTGGCACAGTCATTCATGGCCGCAGCTTCTACTGACTGCAGCTGCGTCACAGTCTAGCTCTCCAAACAGGAGCGAATCATTTCATGCAGATCCAGGGAGGTTCAGGGCAAAAACGGATGTGTGTTTTTTGGTCTGAGAATGGTAACATTACATTTTTACTGCTAAAAACAATCTTTGAAAATACAATATGATTAATTTTGTATTTGACAGGATCCCGATTTTCCGTTTTATTTCTATGAACAAAAAATAAATAATTCAATTGTGGAGGGCCCCTTGCTGGTCAGGGCCCCTAGAATTGTCATCACTTTTCACAACCAAAGATAATTTGATTCTTTTTAAAATCTTGTGGTACTTTGAATATATCTTGATGCCACTGTATCAAAGATCAATTTGCTTTTAGGAGAGGAACCAGACCACAGCATCACAGATGAGTTGCTTTTTCACATTTTCACACCAATTTTGCTGAATCAAACCGTTCCAGCTTAATTAGCAGAGTTCAGCAAACTCTAAGAATGGGACAATTTTAGTAAGATGTGATACTGCAGTTAAAATATTAATCTATTTGCTTGTTAGCCAATGATAAAGATGATGCTAATCCGGTTCATTTTTGTTAAAACAACATTGCTCAATAATCCTAAAACAAATCTGTATAACCTTATGTGAAAAATATTCCTGTCACAAGATCATCTTTCATGTGTTGGATTTGAAATGAGTCAGTGAACAAACCTAAACTGAACATGTTTAATTTAGCCTGTATTTGTCTACATTATCAATCAAACAGATGCCTTTTCCTGAGCTCTTCCACTGACTACATGTACACTTGTTGTGAAAATTGTTTATTACAGAAAATGTCACACTCACTCCCCATCTGTCATTTAACAGGCTGTGGTGCTGAGTTGCCATGACAATAATGTTAACAGGGAAGAAACCCACTTTAAAGCACATTCATGTACACACACACACACACACATGCAGATATACACACACATCCGAACATGCACACGCACACACATATGCTGCGAGTAAGCTCCACCCACACACTGTATTTAACGCACTAAAACACTCTGCTAATAAAAATATTAACAATTGAATGCTGCGGTGAAGTTTGGGTTGAAACTAAAATAACATCTGCTTAGGCGTGACCTTTGACTTTTATGTGTGCTGTTTAGTGTTTTGACTCACCACACGGTCCTTTGTGCTGGATGCGAATGTCCTTCTGCAGAGTGCAACCCATCGCTCGCATCTCGCAGGGGCTTCGGTAGCTCTGGCCGTCAGACCCGCAGACGGGGTCAGAGATCAGGGTGCAGGCCTCGGTGCACTCACAGACCGGCTTGTTGTTCTTCACCACACACATGGCGCCGTGTGTGCATGTCTTCAACAAACAGGGGCTCGGAGCATCGAGATCTGAAGGCCCAGCGGGCCGAGAAAGATCAGAGTTAGAGGGTAGAGAATGTAAAAGGCAAAGAGAGGAGGTTGGAGAAAGGTGAGTAATAGGTTAAAGTGGGGAGGACCACAAGGCTAAAGGACTATGCAGTACAGACATAGTTCAGTGACACCTCTTGCTTTCTTGTGTCATTGCCTCACTTTTGCTCCTCTAACACTTCCTGAATCTTCTTAAGAGTCCACCAAACTCAGCAGATATAAACATGGCATTCAGCACAATGCACATGAAACAGACCGCTAACAATAGTTGCTCGTAGGCCTGTCGCGATAAACGATAAATCGATTAATCGTGCGATTAAATGCTGAAATGCGCCGTTTCAGCTGTTTGGGATTCCCCTCGGTAATTTCCCCTCAGAAAGCAGGAGGAGAATCCGCGCTTTCTGATTGGCTGCCTGTCACATTCAGGCAGCCAATGTCAATCCTTTCCTTTCCCCCCACGGAAAGGATTGACAGATTGACGGCTCTTTCTCCATTCTGTGGGTGGTGGTGCATGGCCGTTCTTAGTTGGTGGAGCAATTTGTCTGGTTAATTCCGATAACAAAGGGTCGCCGTCCAACTTCTTAGAGGGACAAGTGGCGCTCAGCCACGCGAGATTGCGCAATAACAGGTCCGTGATGCCCTGGACCGCACCGCGCCACACTGAGCGGACCGGCCGGGTAACCCGCTGAACCCGCTGGTGATGGGGCTTGGGGATTGCAACTGTTTCCCATCAACGAGGAATTCCCAGTAAGCGGGTCACAAGCGCTTTGTACACGCCGCCCGTCGCTACTACCGATGGGATGGTTTAGTGAGGTCCTCAGACCCGCCACGGCCCCCGCGGAGCGCCGAGAAGACGATCAAACTTGACTATCTAGAGGAAGTAAAAGTCGTAACAAGGTTTCCGTAGGTGAACCTGCAGAAGGATCATTTCTTGAGGCGATGTTATCGCTTATCACCGACAAATCTTTAGGCAATTAATCAACCAGCAAAATCTGTTATCGCGACAGGCCTAGTTGCATGGTGAAACATTTTTTTTAAAACACATAAACGGCTTGATTAATTGATGCTCCCTGCTGAGCTCCATTTGTGTCATAGCGAAAGCTGACTCTTCGGCCAAAGCTAGCCGAACTGACACAGTGGCCAAAGGAAAGGTGGGAGAGAGAATTTTCACAAATAAGACAGAGAAAAACATGGAAGAGAAAGAGGAAAAAAGAAATAGGCATGAAGAAGAAACCCCAAACTAATTATTAATTGAAGAAAAAGCCAAGCTCCCAGGTAAAGGAAATATGAAATGTGAATATCAGAGAGCTGCCTGCATCAGTCTCTGCCACTCTCACACAAACTCCAGCTTCATTAAACCAATGCTGAATTTGGTGCCATGGTGGATGTGGGCTGGGCTCATATAACACAACTTCACCAGGAAAGAGCAGAAAGTAAAAAAAAAAAATAAAAAAAACCAAAACAATGCTTTGATCAGATCCACTTCTTGTCCAGATCAATCCTTTAAAGCTTTCTGTGTTTGTGAGGCAGGTGTGACCTAAAGATTAAAAATGAGCTTTTCAGGTGGAAGAGTCCATAATTAAGACCAGGCATGTGTTAATGACCAGACGCTGTCTAAATGTGGTTGGATTGATACCGGATCAGTTAGCTGAGGACGCTGTCTACAAGCCTCAAAGTGAAACATAAGAATTCTGAAGACCAGAGAATTCTTGGACTGGTCTTCCACAAACAGACCAGGCCAACAGTGAGCCAGGACCAGAACCTCGCTGCCAGGTTGCAGACAACCAATCAGTTGGAGCCATCCATCCATTTTTTTCTGCTTCTCCGGGTCGGGTCTTGGGGGCAGCAGCTTCAGAAGGGAGGCCCAGACTTCCCTCCCCAGCCTCTTCTTCCAGCTCCTCCAGGAACCCCAAGGCGTTTCCAGGGCAGCCGAGAGACATAGTCCCTCCAGCATGTCCTGGGTCTTCCTCGGGGCCTCCTCCCGGTGGGACGTGCCCAGAACTCCTCACCAGGGAGGCGTCCAGGAGGCATCCTGACCAGATGCCCGAGCCTCAACTGGCTCCTCTTGACGTGGAGGAGCAGCGGCTCTACTTTGAGTCCCTCCTGGATGACAGAGCTTCTCACCCTATCTCTAAGGGAGAGCCAGGCCACCTTACAGAGGAAACCCATTTCAGCCACTTGTAACCGTGATCTCGTTCTTTCGGTCATGACCCAAAGCTCATGACCATAGATGAGGGTGGGAACGTAGATCGACCGGTAAATCGAGAGCTTCGCCTTTTGACTCAGCTCTCTCTTCACCACGACGGACCGGTACAGCGCCCGCTTCAAGGCAGACGCTGCCCAATCCGCCTGTCGATCTCCCGCTCCCTCCCTCCCTCATTCATGAACAAGATCCCCAGATACTTAAACTCCTCCACTTGAGGAAGGACGACCCCCCTGACCCGGAGAAGGCACTCTACCTTTTTCCGGCTCAAGACCATGGCCTCAGATTTGGAGGCACTGAGCCTCATCCCGGCCGTTTCACACTCTGCTGCGAACCGCTACAGTGAGAGCTGCAGATCACGATCTGATGAAGCCAACAGAACCACATCATCCACAAAAAGCAGAGATGAGATCCCAAGGCCTCCAGAACTGATCCCCTCAACACCTCAGCTGGTCTAGAGATTCTGTCCATGAAAGTAATTAACAGAATCGGTGACAAAGGCCAGCCTTGGCGGAGTCCAACTCTCACCGGAAACGAGCCCGACTTACTGCCGGCAATGTGGACCAGACTCTGACACCGGTAATACAGGGACCTGACAGCCCGTATCAAAGGGCCGGTACCCCAGACTCCCAGAGAATCCCCCACAAGGCCCCTCTGGGGACACGGTAAACCAATTAGTAAACCAATCAGTAAACAGGCAGAAATGCCCAGAGTAATGGGCTCAAGATCAAAGTTTAACCCTCTAATGGACAAGTCACCCCCTTACCTGAAGTCATTCCAATGAAAACACTCTTCTGTGTGACTGCTGTTACCAAGTAGAAAAGCATCAAAGATTGTTATTTTCAGAGCAAAACTCTCTGGGTCATTCTGAATTTTTTAACATCAATCTGTTAAGAAACATGATCTGTTAATGTGGTGCAGCTGTACACCTGCTTATATAAAACTAAAATATGGTAATCTTATTTATTAATTCAGGACTTAATCATATTCACATTCCATTATGTCTTTTATTAATGCTCTTCTTTACCTTTTACCACCTCACAACCTCTTTCAGAGGTTGTGAGGTGGTGAGGTCATTAAGGGAGGGTATCCAACTTTATGAGCTTTAAATCATGTTGTAGCATTATTCCTTCACCATCATCAAAAACACAGCTGCAGTGTTTCTTTGATTCTTTCACGTTTGAAAAATCTTTGAATCTCCCGTGGCAACCACTCAGGACACCTAAATGTTTAACTACACCAAGCACCACCTAGCTATGTTCAGCTCCTGCAGACTAGAGTCAGCTGGTGGAACTTCTCATCTATTACCTGTCAGTCCAATGCTGCTAAAGGCATAAACAACTTCTGAACAATCCCCTCAGCTGTCATGATGACTTCAGTTTCCTCCACTGACTTACATGTGCATACTATCAGGATGACAGTTTAGGGTTTAAGCTACAGAATTTTGAATATCTCTGTAAAACAAACATTTATGTCAAAACATTTTAATGGTAGACGTTTTAGTCTTTTCCAAAATCTTTTCAACTTAAATTTGATTCTGGAGCTGAGTAGCATCTGTCTTTCATAAAGAATCTTTGGTTTAGTTGTTTTTTGTTGTCCTATTTGACTTTAATGAAGGGAATTACAACTATAAACTGCAGAAAAACACCTACACAGTAAAAGCTGCTTGGTTGGAAGTTAAAACTCCATCTGGTTACTTGAATGTCTGTTTTTCTGACAAACTACAAAGTATTTCTCCTCTAAATGGTTCGCCAGATGTCCCTGTCTTGTGAAACACTTTGAATTATGGATTATGAATGGGGCTCAACAAAGAAACCTTTCTATGAAGATAATTTTGTCTAGTGCTGTATTAATATATCTGTTAAGTAATCAACACATCTGACCAGCGTTCATATTCTGAAGAAAAAAGCCGACATACATTTACTAACGATCACCAGAGCTGGTGAAAATTTACAGCTAAAACCTTAAAACCCTGTTCTCTCTCAACTCTAACTTTGGTTTGGGATTTGGGTCGACGAATGACGGCACTGTCATGGAAACTGGCCGCTCTAATGGCACCACCCATGGCTCCATCATTATTGTGACCATTATAGCATTAGATGGCATCGCAGGGGGCCGACTTCACAGGCTCATGATTCATTTACCCGCTTTGAGATATTCAGTGGAGCCGTGGTGAAGAGGGAAATTATCAAGTGATAACTCAAACAATTAGCCAGTTTCACTCTGATTAAGGCAACAGGAGCTGAAGGGGAACCGGCGTGGCTTGAGATAATAATCGATATCAGCGAAACTGTTCATCTGGATCGCGGATGAGTTGGAGCGCAGGTGTAGATATTAAAACAACAAAAAGGAAGGGAAATGGAAGATTCTCCTGGCAGCGGCTGAGCGACGATCTGGTTCCTGAAGTAAGTTCAGATCAGCAGGCCCAAAACCACCAGTGATTTTGGCATCTTGACGCCAACTTAGAGCTCGGCAGCAAAAACGTAAATACACAAACGGCTGAGTTCTGCTCACTTGGTTTCACTTCCGAGACAATTGATTCCCCTGATCCCATTTCAACGATTGTTTGTGTGTGTGTGCGTGTGTGTGTGTGAGAGAGACACCTGTGATCTGAGCTTAACCGTGCAACCTTGCCTTCGTTAAAAACAAAATAAAGTTTGCCGGTCCAGTTCCCAAGGATGGGCTGGTCGTGAAACAACTGCAGCCTCTGATAATGCCTGAGTCTCCTGCTTCTCTTTTTTCTCACTCTGGAATGTGACAAAAATCAGACTTTCTTTATTTTTTATTTTTAAATCACCTGAACCTCTTGGGAGGGAAAGAAAAAAAACAATCAAACTGCATCTGGAGATGATGAAAACAAGAAAGAAGACCAAAAAAATGCTAAAAAAAGGGAGGAGAAAAATCCAAGTATAAAAATCTTCTGACACTTTTGAAACTTGAAGCTGTTTAGTTCTCTGCCAGATGCAGCCAAAGTCTTTGAAATGGCAGCCTGCCACAATTAAAGCTGCTGCTCACAAGCACTCCTCCTTCTTCTTCCCCTGATTACTCCCAAACACTTCATTGACTTGGGTGTAACTTTCTGTTTTAATTAGACTGGTGTGTTTTTAATGGCGCAACCTCACTTCAGGATTCGGTGGGGATTATTTTGGGTCGGTGGCCCCCCGTTAATCCCTTGTGTCGCTCCTCCAGACGAGAGTCATTGGATTCTGATTGAACTTTTGGATTCTGTTACTGCCACTTTTAAGTGTTACCTGAAAACTAGAGCAGCACCTCGATGTCATTTCCAAAGCTAAACAACTCCTGGCCAGATTGGTGTGAAGGCAACAGATGTCCCCCGTCCCCTCTTCATCTGCCCCTGTGGGTGGCAGCCAGGCGTAGTAAAGCCCACCGTAATGTGTTGTGGGGGAAACGCCGGAAGATTATTTTTGGCAAGAGCTTCCTCCCATTTCCACTCGGCTCATGCATGTGTTAATTGGACTTTTTTCTGTGTGCAGGGTTTCCATGTATTATACAGGCGGTGAGTGGATGTAATCCAGGTGATGTTTTGCAGCAGCCAACTAGCAGGGTAGAGTCTCCGGCGAGGTGGTGTGGGACCCCGATGATGGCGCAGCCCCCCGCCATGCCGCTTTGATCCGACTCCCTTCGCCTCCCTCATATTAAAACATTTATGTATCATATTAGCGGCTGGAGAATGGAGGCGCAGAGAAAAAAGAAGGTATTTGCATAAAGTAAAAAGGCGTACCCGCAGGCTGTGTCTGCCTACCGCTTACCACTTATCACAAGCAGGAGGTAAGGCGAAGGCTCTTTGTGTTTTTTTGTTTTTTACAGTTGAAGACATTGCAACTCTTAAAAATGGGGACAAGTGAAAACAGCATGCAGGGACAGCGAGATGAGCTGGGAATTTCTGTCTCGACATGTGTCTGTCAGCGCTGGGAAGAAAAAACATTCTGCTTGATGAATCCAAACAGCCAATTTTATCAACAGAGGGTTTCAGAAAGGACTCTCTCAAAATGACGCACACAAAGGAGACATTAGAAAATATTTGTTGTCAATTTTGAAGCTGCAAAGTGAGAAAAGGGAAAGAAGGGAAGAAAGAAAGTGAGGGGCAAAAAATACACAAAAAAGGCTTTCTGCACAAGTTTTCCTGGTTTGATCATGTTATGAATACCACATCCAGTGGGTTTTAATTGGTTTTAGGTGGTAGACCATCATTTTGTGATGAGAAAAAAGTAAATAAAAAATAAAAAAATAAAAGTTCCATGAAAGTTGTGCAGAAGTTTAAAGCAGAGTTTAGCTACAAAACAATCTATTAACCTGAGAACATCTCACAAATTAATCTGAAATTGGACAAACACTTACCCTGCTAAGACACGCTCGTCTATTCAGAGAAGCTACTGAGACGTTCAGGGTAACTAGTTCAGTTCGACTGGGAACCAAAACTACAAACATGTTACATTTCCAGCTGGTGTAGTTCGCATCCACACTGCACTGTGACAAACGAATCAAACTAACTGAAAAACCTGTTCCCCTCCTCCCCTGTAGGGGCGCTGCAGCAATAACCTCTGAAGGAAACATGAAAACCACTGTAGAAGACACAGAACGCAACTTCCTTCTTCACAAAAATAAGCCAGAATGGAGAGTTGACAGATTTTAGTGGTTGGAGGATTTCTGGTTTGACCATGAGTCATTCCTCCTGTTAGCATGTTTCTTTTGGTTGTATTTACACAGAATGCCGTGTGCTGTAGTCCGCTTCCTGCTTTTGGAGCAATCGCTGGTCTCCTCGGCATTCAGATCACACAACGTTCACTTAAACTGAAGCCAGATCTAGATTTTTAGAGTTCAGTTCTTAGGTCTGCATCAGCGTTTTAGTTAACATTTACATGTCCCCAAACAAACCTGACTTTCTGATCAAATTAACTAGAGTTTGATTTCAGCGGACCAAACAGGACAGAGTGAATTTACCCCAAGTCAGTATATGTGGAAAGAGTATTAACATAAATATTGTGTCTAATTTGACTGATCTGAAGCTATTTTGCAAGGAATAATGATCAAAACTTTGTTTGGCTGTGAACATCATGACCAAAAAATCATGAAAGTTATCAGCTGTAATTGCAGTGAAAAGTGGCTCTAAAAGATTGACTTAAAAATGGATGAACTCAGATCTACAGCAAACATCTTACAGTTTTATTTAATAGAAAAAGGGTGAAAGAAAAAATTATGAAAATGAATTACTATGCATGGGTCTACCTCAAAAGAAATGTTTGTAACAAGAAATTGACATTTTAGGAGTTTTTCCCTTAAGTTATTATTTAAAATCTGCGATGAATATCTACACCAGGTTTTAATAGTAACTAGCTTCAAACAATGCTCACTATCAATCTTCATGTTCCATATTTATATAAAAGGCTTACCTCTACAAATTTGATTTCTTCTGTAATTTGTTTTAAAATTTGGAAACAATAAATTCGACTTTCATTTTGTTAGCTTTCATAATAAAACATTTATGCTGCACATGTAGATTGAATACTGTAAAAACAAAATCTTAAAAAGTGGTTTTGGTCCAAATATCTCAGCTCACTTGAAATAAAACTACCATATTTTCCGCACTATAAGGCACCTAAAAACCTTAAATTTCCTCAAAAGCCGACAGTGCGCCTTATAACCCGGTGCGCCTAATATATGGACCAATATTGAGCCCCAACAGGTCTAGCAACTACGGTAAGCAGCTGCAGACTTCATTTTCCCAGTAGAAGAAGCGCGTAGTGCATGCTGGGATAGTTGTCAAAAAACTGGTTTGTTAATAAAGTTTGACTGACCTATCTACCCATAGACATGTCTATGTATCTACCTACCCACCTAATAATCAGGTCGTCTGCGGGTCATTTAGCATCACGTTCTCCACCAACATGCTGTGCGCGAACGGAGAAGGGTGACCATTGTCCGGCCCAGACGCCCCATTCCAGTCAGAAGCCTCTCCTCTCCTCGCCGACCAGAATCCAACTGTTTTATTGACATTCTTTATGTCAACAAAGTAGCTTTAGACATTTATCCGGGAGTTTCGGCTAGAGATACCAAGGGACCAGCAGCTATACATTTAAAGCCGTGGGGGTCGGTGGAAGAGAGACAGAGGCTGCGGCGGCAGCGTGTCGGTTGGTCTGTGCTAACCAGAAAGCAGTTGGGCACAATATCGCAACACCAAAAACGTGAGTGAAACAATGACTAGTGCAGATGCTATATATAGAACTCAGGACCAATTTTTTATTATTAGACATCCATATTTGTAGTGAACGAAACAAATCATGTCCCGTTCAATACCAGGCAGGTGGCAACATAACTGTGGTGTCTATTCTATACGCCTTATGATAGGGTGCGCCTTATATATAAAAAAAGTTTTTAAATAGGCCATTCGTTGAAGGTGCGCCTTATAGTGCGGAAAATACGGTAAACTTACTTACAAGCAACTTTTCAGCAAGATATAGAAGCTTATTTTAATCAATAATTGGTGAACATTTACTAGTTCCATTTGCAGATTATTACACATAAGTATAATAATCTGCTAGTGGAACAAGAAATTTTTCATTGATAGTAAGGAACTAAGACAAACTGAAATATCTTGATGAAAAGCTACTTAAAAGTTAGTTTAATTTTATTTCAAGTGAATTAAGATATTTGCACTAAACTTGAATAAAACTACTTGGTAAAATTTAGTGTTTTTGCACTGAGGTGAATTTGATTTTGTAGTTTTGGGGGCAAAAGTGGCTTTTTGAATAGAAAAGGCTGCTGACTCCCTGGTCTATCTGTGAACATCCCAGTAAAATACAGTGAGGTTTGTGGTTGCAACATTGAAAAATCTGAAATGAGTATAAATATATTTCCAGTTCTCTGTAGAAATCAGAACTGCCCTGAACCACACGCAGGTTGTTTCTGCCCCCATCTGAGCCTGCAGGTCACCGTTAGCGGACCGACAGTCCCTGGCTGCTGTCGCTTCATCTCTCGCTGCTCTGCCTCTATTTATCTTGATTAGCAGTAACAGGACTCATCATTCCAAATCGACTTCCCCAGAATGCACCAGTGTTTTGTGAGTCCAATCACAAACATGTAGGGGGAGATGCTCATAAAATAAACATGCAAACGATTAAATATTCTGCTCTCGACACCTAAGGTGACTGATTTTTTTCCCCGTCTTCTCTGCCTCACGAACTCTTTGTCAATAACAATGTGTCTACAGCCGAGTGATATTCCGTTAACCTCCAGAGGCGACAGGCGACATATTTGAAGGGAAGGCTCGTATTTGCCTGAGTTCCTCTGTATTAAACTCACACTCTAAGCTGCCGGTGCATAAAGGGACAAAAGAGCCGTGAAAAAAGTATTTGCATCAAAGAAATACACTCCTTTAATATGATCATTCTGTCTCTTTTCTATCAATGCGCTCATCAGACACACTGTTTCCTTCGCTTCAGTCTCAGGAATATCAGCTGTCACTTTTTCCTGGCTAACTGGGGAAGATAGAAACTCCTCTCTGCTCCGTATTTTATTATTATATCACATTTTTATTTATTATATCCAATAAATACATTTGTGAACTAACAAGCTTCAGGGAGTCACAGCGAGGCCCTTTGCATCTGGTAAGCTGATTCAAAGCTCAACTGAATAAGCACAAAAATAACCCGACTTTAAACCAACTGTAGACAAAAAAAGCTTCAGAGAGGGGAAGTAAGCTAAGATAGGAAAAAGAAAGAAAAGATTTAATGAAGTATCAACTTAATTTTTACATCAAATTGATTTCAGACGCAGGGTGCCACACTTACCAAATTGATTGTATAACTTTTTAAGCAGTCCTTTAAAATAAACTCCTAAAGGGAATCTGTGTCAATTTCTCATGAATTATAAAAATCTTTCTTATAGTTTCAGTCATACTATGTGCTATCTCTTCAAAATTAATGGGTTTGGTTTTATTTAAGGGTATCGAAGTAAAGGGGGCTAAATACAAGTCAAGTCATCTTTTAAAAAAACGAAACCAAAAATGATGAACAAGCTGATAAAGACGGCTGGTTCTGCTCTGGGATCTATTGCTCAACCATGAAAATCAGAGGCTTTTTCAGATTCACTGCAACACCAGCTGAGTTTCCATTAGCCATAGAAATACACAAACTGAAACTATGAAAATACCTTAGCTTAATGGAAACACGACAATTTCTAAAACCCATGTTTATCTATAAACAGTTTTTGTGTTATGAATTAAAAAGCATTTCATTCACATCAAAATACAGGGTTTCCCCCAGAAAACTTGCTAAGCCCAATAGTCGGGATGCCGAGGTGTCCACCATGTTTTTGTATTAAAAGATGTTAAGGCAGAGGTTCCCAAACTGTGGTGCGCACCACCTACGGGTCACTGTGCCATTGCAGGGGGGGAGCAGGAAGCTGTCTGGATGTAAAAAAAACAACAAAAACAAACACTGTATGAGCTGAGTTTTTACCTTAGAATGGCCATCTCTTTGTTATTCCTCTGTTAATGTGATGCTGTAGGGTCTTCCACACTTCCCATATCTGTGTCCTCTGTTGCTTTTATCAGCAGTTAAAACTGTTTAATCCGTTGTAAACATGTGGTAACCTGTTTTTCCGAGCCGCCTTTAAACGCAACATGAGATTACACCTGTGCAGCAGCGAAGGTAACAGACCTGCTGCTGCTGTGCAGCGCAGTGCAGGTGTGTTAAGAGTCATGGCAGCAAACCAGCAAAACACAAAGAACTTTTCAGATTTTCTCCCAAACTAACCGACTGAGTTGAGTAAAGCTAGCTAGCTAATATCAATACAGCACCTTAAGCTTAACAAGTAGCCTGTAGGCTACCGATGCTGATGTCTATGTACAGTTACGTACATTCATTGTCTCCCTCCCCTTCTTAGAAACAGGGAGTCTCTCAGAATCCCCTCTCCACCCAACACACGTCGTTCAACCAGACAGCCATTTGTAATCCATAGGGGGGGCTCAGAAAATGATTGGAAATCACTGGGGGGGTGGCAGAAGAAAAAGTTTGGGAACCACTAGGTTAAAGTGACAGGAAATTTTAAAATATCACTCGGTAATTATACATTATGGGAAAACATCGCCAGTGAAACACTACTTAAACCTACAACTAGTCTTAAAAACAACCAATCAAAATATACAATTAAAATGAATATCAATTATTTGCACTTTTGCTTAATGCAAATTAAGTCAGCAGCTCCATCAGGCCCCCCAGGGCTTCAGGGGCCCCATAAACACTAATATTTTAAAACAGACCACAGATTCATGAATGTAACACTTGTTTATTGGGATGATCAATGCTGCTAAAGTTGATTCAATTTCAGGATACATAACTTAAAAGATTTTAAATTGTTTAAATGTAAGATTTTAAGGAGCTGGCCAGTTTACTTTGTAAAAGTTCAGAGAACAATATTCCTAGTTAGATTGTTTTGTTACCATAGCGACAATCTGATGCTGTGAGTTTAATCTTTAAGTTTGAGCTCTGTTTGTTCACAAATACAATTTAGTAAACTGAAATTATAACCGATTACTTTTTAGGTTGTCCAATTAAACTACTGCCTCTTTCTCAGATTAAATCCAACACATCTGTTAGAGGTGCTGATGTTTTTAGCAACAAAGGGGCCCCTAAATCAAATTCTGCTCCAGGCCTCATACAGCCTTGGACCGGCCCTGCATGATGAGGTAAATCTGCTGCACTACGCAGAGATACGTAACAAACAGGATATTTAATTCAATGCTGCTAATGTGGCTTTAGTAGCTCTTTCATTTCATGTCTGTTAAGTTTTTAATAAGTGTCAGAAACTATTGTGGTTGGTTGAGTTTATGGGATGAGTTTCTCAGATCTCTGCGCGGCTGCGCACATTAACTCTGTCTGACTAAGTGGACAAACCATTTGATAGGTTTGATGCATTGTGTAACCAGAAAAATAATACTAACAATAATAATATAAAAGCATTGCGATGCGTTACAGACCAGGAGAGCGCAAAGCTCCTCACCAGGCTGAACCTGCATGATCGGTTAGCGCTAATTCGTTAATTAATACACCGACCAACCGGGAACACATAGATAAACGTTATCAGCCAGGCATTGGGCAGCATGTTGAGATGGAAAAGACGCACAAAATTCTTTGTTCACAAATATAAATTATTCTCACCACTTGCTCAACGCACCTCTGAAAACTCGACTACAAGTTATTCCTGCAGGTCCCATAGAGCTGCGCAGCCAGAGCGAACTAGAATGGTGTTTAAAGTCCTACCTTGATCAAAAACTCTGAAAAGACTCATAATTCCTCATAGGGGGTTGTTGTAAATATCCATAAAGGTCAGCCTGAGTCCAGTTTGAGTGAAAGGAGGCGCGCGCGATCCGTACTGAGGTAAACTTACTGCAGCGCGTGAAGCAACGCGCAGAGACGTGTGATTGGTCCAGCGTTTAATGCAACTATAAACCTATCTTCTACAAACATATCGCTCAGAACAACAGAGACGCATGCAATCCGGCTTAAAAAAGATATATATATATATATATATATATATATATATATATATATATATATATATATATATATATATATATACGTATATATACTACAACATCAGGGGAAAAAGGAGCATGAGAAACTGGAGAAATACCAGGGCCTCAGGGAGGAACTGGAAAAGAACTGGAAGGTGAAGACCACAGTGGTGCCTGTGGTCATCGGGGCCCTCGGGGCAGAAACCCCCAAACTGGAGCAGTGGCTAAAACAGATCCCAGGAACAACATCAGACATCTCAGTCCAGAAATGTGCAGGACTAGGCACAGCCAAGATACTGGAGGAGAACCTGAAGCTCCCAGGCCTCTGGTAGAGGACCCGAGCTCAGAGGATGAAAGAGAGAGAGACCACCCGCAGAGGGTGAGAAGGGAATTTTTATATGTATATATATATATATATTTATTTTTTATTTTTTTTTCCTAAAAACATAAACAAGAAAGGATTAGCCTGGCGGTGGCGCTAGTAAAGGATGGCGGGCATCCAGGCCTATGATACACTGGGGGAAGCCCTGAATTTTCTGCATTTCACAAAACTGCAATGGAAACATTTATTTTGCGTTATGAGTCATGTGATCAATAACTGGATGTTACTACGGGCAGAAACTGCGAAGAAGACAGGAAGTGGTAACAGGATGTGGACTTTTTTGTTTGTTTGTTTTTCAGACAATGTGCAGCTGACTCCACCACAGCTCTCATAGGATCACAGTTCATAAAAAGTTGTATAATTCATAGTTCTTATGTACCGGCACCAGCTGTAAGTTTAGGCTCGTTTTCCTGCTGCAAGATGAACACCCTGGTAAAAAAAGTGTACTTTAGTATACTAAATTTTAACATATTTTAGTATACTTTTATCAATGTACTTCAACTGTACTATTTTGGAACAACTTATTTTGTACTTAGTATACTTTAGTAGTATTTAAATAGTATAAAATTACAATTAATAGTATACTTCAGTATACTATACGTACTTTTTTGGAACAACTTCAAGTATACTTAGTGTACTTAAAGTATACTTTTTACATTTCATATTTCAGAGCTTTATTATTATATTTTGATATAATTATTATATTTTGAGTGTTATTAATTATATAATAATTATATAATTATGTCTCAAAATTATATTAAATATACTTCAAATATATTTTAAATATACTATTAATATAATAATGTATATAAATTACACGTAATTTTTATTTTTGATTTCCTGCTATTGATAACTACAATTTTAATTACTCTTAATTTGTCTTTATTCCTATTTTGTACATGACATACATAACTACACTACAGTACTTACATTGTTTTAGGCTAAAATTACGTGGAAAGATTAATTACACAAGATGCCCAAGGTAATTCAAATATTTTTTATTACAGACATTTTAAAATAGTCCAATTTTACCCACAACTTTATGAACTTTAGATAAATTATCAGTTTACACATCAAAAGTGAACACATGAACATGAAAATGTAAGTGTGACAATGAAACATGAAAGTGAGGATCAACGACAGAACATTCCTGTTCACTGCACCTTACAGAAACCTACAGAAAAGAACAATAGAGAAATTAAACAGAGAAAGCATTTGTATTTAAAGAGAACAGAAAAATGACAAATAAAAAAATTAATTTACAATTGTAATATGTGGACTCGCCATGTATGTGACATCATAAGAACTGATGATTGGGACCGGATGCCTGTGGTGGAAAAACATTTCTGGGTGTCTTTGCCTGTTTCTGTTAGAAGTAGAAAAAAAATGTCAGCAATGTCATAGAGTCAGTTGATGTTGGCATTAACTATGAAGCTGTTTTAAGTGTGGACTTAAGGAGACAAACTACCTTAAAATCTTTCCATCCATGATCTGAACACACTGATCCTTGCAGGGTGGTGAGGGGGGCTGGTGGTGCCCATCTCCAGCAGCCATCAGATGAGAGGCAGGTTCACCCTGGACAGGCCACCAGACCATCACAGGGTCCTGAAAGTTAACAAATAAAAACAATGAAAGATAAATGTTAGATTAACAAGAAGAGAAAATTCTATCCAGTTACCTTTAAATCAAATCATGTTTATTAAGCACTTAATGTTGGTAACAGCAGTTTTTGTTGTTGAAAATGTAGCTTTAGCTCCTCATTAAAACAAACTTACACCATTAAGACGATGTGGAGGTTCATCCTCAGAGCTGGTTGGTGATCTGGTGGAGTCAGAGCTTCTTCTGAGACAGAAAGTCTTTAGGATTTCTGACATCCAATTTCTCTGGCTTCATCTTTAATTTTCATTTGCTTAGTTAGACTGCAAACATATGTTGAAGAAAAAAATCATTGAGGAACTTAGAACAACAACCTCACAATATCAAAGTCTCTCTGTCTTATGGAGCTTAATTAAAACCAGGTTAGTTTATTAATTAAGGTATAAGTCGCAACAAACAGCTTCCATGCAGTTATAACATGAAGCTGAATTATTACTATAATAATAATAATCATACAAGTCACAATAACATTGATAAAATAATTATTTAAGAAACCAACGTAAGTTATATATCTACTGTTTATAATTAAATGAAGATAATTAATAAGCAAACTTACCACCAGCTAGCAACACTTAGCAGCTTCGTCCCTCCGGGCTCCTTTTGTGACACACATTTCATTTCCATCGGTTGTTGTCCAGTTGTGTTGTCGTCTAACTCGGACGTCACCAGCTTGAATTGACCAAAATTAGTAACTATTCTCAAGGCCCTCTCTACTTTTAAGGCAATATTATGCGAGTAAAAATGGCGAATTTGAACAGCGTCTGTTATTATGTGCAATACCGCCACCATCTGGTCTGGAGTGTGAACTGGAGCTAATGCTGTTGATTATAAGGTTTTACATCACACATCTGAAAATTGATTGGGTACTTTCTTAAAAATTACATCATGATTATCCTTTTTGTATTGTATGCAATTTTAATAAATAGTAAAAGATTATTAAGGCACTTAAAAGTTCATACATATTCATTCAGATTTTGTTCACTGAAAGTATACTTTTATTTAATATTTAATAGTGTATTTTGGTACAATTATGTTTAAGTGTGTTTAAAGTACTAATTTCGAAATTGGTACAAGTGTATTTTTAGTATACTTCAGATATACTTATAGATAGTACACTTAATAATTAGTATACTTAAAGTGTACTTTCACAAATGTAAGTATGTTTGAAGTATACTACAGTATACTTTTTTTTTACCAGGGTTACCATGCGAACAAGCTTATTTACACGTGATTTTCATTTCATATCTTATTTAATGGAAACACCATAATCCAGAAACCGTTTTTTTTTTTTTGTTTGTCAGCATTAACAGAATATAGACAAAAATTTGCAAATATTTGTAATGGAAACAAGATTATAGCTGCACTACAACCACCAATGAAAACTGTATGAGTTACAACAACATTTAATTTCCCTATTGGATACATTTTTATGTTTCTTTTTTAAAGGAAATTAATTTAGACATCAATAGTAAAATCTGTTGAAAACCATGTACATTGTCCATCTACCTCCCAATGATACTCTTATTTTTGATGGAGCAAAATGTTGAGAGGAGCATGAATTATAAGTAAGCAGACAGAAATTAACTAAATAAAACATGTAAGCAGTGGTGTCATGTCCTATTCTGGTCTGATGATGACAAACAGAGCTTTGAACAGCTCGTCATCTGGAGCTGGGCACCCGCATGGCCCTCTGTGACTCACATCCTGCAGTGTCCTTCACCAGCTCGCCTTCTCTCTGCCTGGACACCAACTAATCGGCTAAATGCCATGTGGTGTTTACATCTCTAAATTGAAAAGCCTCAGATATCAATCACACTGTTTTCCGGAGGAGGACAGGGCTCACGTGCTCTTTGTTCTTGCATCACTCTTGGAGAGTGTGAGTCCAGACGGAGAGAAGGATGACATTAGATTCTGTCACCCACGTGAAAAAAGATTTACGGCTCTGTCAGATGAGGAGAATTTCATCCGTTTGACAGTTGGCAGAGTGATCGATCAATCCCGTCACATGCAGCACTCGAGCCAATGAGACGAGAGAACAAAGAGAAAGAGATCATTATTTATCTGATCATTATAATTTAATATGTGCAAGTCTTTTGCAGCAAACTTTTTCTTTTCCTAAACTCCTGACATTGTTCTCAAGAACAAACCGACCACAGATGAAGCAAAGAAATTCTAGTTTGGAGTTTAAGCATGGATTGTTGTAAGTTCTGGAAACACTATGCCTGGGTATGCCTTTGGATTTATACTATGAACCAGGGTACTTACAGTCTGTGTACGATAATAAAGAGAAATTCCTTGACAATTTATCCTCAATAAGAAGTCCATTGGCTGCCTGGTAAATATTCAGACATCAGAAAAGACAGACACTCATACTGCAGCTGAGCTAGTTCTTGTTTTACAACTTATTAAAAACTATAAGTGTTACCATGGCTACTGGTAATGTACACTGCCTACTTCTTGCTAACAACTATGCGGCTTGGATTAACATCAACTTGTTACTAAAGGCTAGCTACAGAAAACATGGCTAATGACCAAGCTAACATTAGCTTTTCTGTCTTAGTATTACTTAATAAGAAGAACATAGAAGTTTGATCTTAATGCTAAAATGGAATCTTCTTTGAATCAATTCTGTGTTTATTTTAGGCCCAACAGTTTCAAACATTTGTTTCCCTGTTTGACCTACTTATTTAAAACTAAAACATCAATGTTTTAGCTAACAGTCATGTCAACATGACATGACATAACTAATGAAATACTAGTTATTAGTATTTAACTAGTTGTCTGTTTTTTCGATCTTGAAGGGATTATGATATGTAATATTATTGTAGTCAAGCTAATAATTAAAATAAAAATAAATATTAGTTTGCTTCTAAATAATAAAACCATGTAGTAAGTGTCTTTAAATGTTTTTTTACTACCATCCAGTGGTGAAGTGATAGGGATGTTGACATGAGTTTAGATGTATCCTATTACATTAATTTGATTTGTCTTTGTGTGCTTTGAGTCAGACTGTGTGACTGTTGTGTCCACATTGTGTATATACTTCCTGTAAAGTTTTCAGTAATTACATGAAGGCGTATTGTTGACACTTTATCACTGATGTTCTTATTCAAACATTTTCTTCCTCATTAAAGTTATCATTTCATCACCATATGTAGCATGTCTACCATGAATGATGACATTTTCCTCTCTGTAAACTGAGATTCTGTCATTCCTGATGCACGACACACGTCACCGACCAAAACATGCTCAAATTACAGTATGAATGGACAATGGAAATCATACACTGTATCTATACCTATGTACTGTCTTCTATCGCCGCCATTCATTATGAGAACAGAAGCTCAGCACAGGAAACAGAGGAACGTTTCCCAATGAATATAGCGCTGCATTTCCTGTCACATGATCCCTGTGCAGTATTAATGGAGTCCTAACAGGCTACTTTTTTAGGAGAAGACAAGCAAAAAGGAAGAAAAAGAGAGTTTGCACATGTACATCTCCAGAATGCTCTCACCTCCGCTTTTGCATGAATATCATCTGTGTGAATGTTCTACCAGCCTCAGCCGGCTCGACGTCTGCCTCGTTTGATGTTTAATTAAAACCATATCAGGAAGAGAAGGGAGCTTTGTCGTTTGTTGCACTGTGTTTTGAAAAATATGCTAATGTCAATAAAAATGCATTACAGAAACATACTAGCAGTTGCTGACGGCTGAGAAATACAGGAAGGATGAATGGAGAGGAAGAAAGTGGCTAAACAAATGAGGGTAGACTGGTACTGAAACATCATTTGGCAGAAATAATCAAACAGGGAACAACATACATGTGACGGCGCTGCCATTTCCACTCTTTAATTTATGCAGGCAGCCAAATAATGCAAATGAGTGGTGCTTGTTGGCGGCCCTGACGACTGCAGATAACTTTGGTATCCATCTACGCCCCAATCTGCCTGAGGATGGAGCAGTTCTCCCTGATCAGTTGGCGCCGCTGTCGCAACAATAAGCAAACACTCAATTCTTAGAGACAAACATGGCGCTGCGCATGTGCTGGGTGAACTTCCTGTTTGAGGTAATGTGACACCACAAAACATCAGCAGATTCATCATGAAGCTGAAGCTTTTAGCATTAGGATTCTTCCAATTCTAGAGGAGATTGCCCACACGATGAAAGTGATTGGACAAAAAATTATATTTCAATGTGTTTCTGTGACTTTATTAAAACATAGCTATTTATTTGACTAATGCAGCTGCAAACTGGGTCCCATCAGGAAAACTATGCAAACCATGTCCTGTTACTGTTGATTATTTTACACTAAGAATCAAACAAATACAAAAATACAAAAAGTACCAACTCCCTAACAGATTTTATTTACACTAAATGACAGAAAAGCTATTGGCTAAAGATAACCTGCATAAAACCAATGTACACAAAAAAAAATAGTCCCCCCTACACAAGACAGTGGTCCTCTTCCATACCCCGCCCCTCACCCTATACTGAGCTAGTCAGACAATATTACTACAGAAATCTGTAGAAACAGTTACCTAGTCTACTATGACTTACCTGACAACACAAAAGAGAGCAGAAGCTCTCTAAGCTCATTAAATCACTCCACATTTAAAGAAAATTCAATAACAGATTCTCTAACAGACACAGGATTCAATTTGAACCTGGAAAGCTACATTTTAGGCAGTAAAAAAGATAATAAAATCTTCCAGAGATGCTCTGCAGAGGCGGTGAGTGAGAATGCAAATGTTGGCTCAGTTTGCTCTGGGCTTCTTGTGAGGGATTTTCATCCCAGCCTCCCAGTAAAATATCTGGGAGTGAAGCCAGTGAGGCCAGGTTCAAGTGTAGCAGCAGAGCATCCACAGCCGCTACAGCAAACTGCTGGAGTTCTGCTGATCTGTGGGTTGCTCTCAACTCGGCCATATTCTGGATTCACTCAAATCCACCTGGTGATGACTCCAACTTTGAGACGGGGAATAATAAAATTTACTCATCCTTCTCAAAGTGCTTTAAAAAAATAGATTTTCCAAAGTTTGCTTTTCCAGTAAAGTCCTTTCTCCTGAGGTCACTAAGTAAACAATCTCTTTTTTTATAAAAGTGTAACTTCCTCAGAAAGACTAATGTTTTATGACATAAACGTTAGAAACATGTCTCACATCTCACTTGGATGTGAGACATGTAAAAGGGAAAATGAGACTACATGTAGCCAGTAAGAAACTTTGCTAGAAATAAACACTACAAACATGAGGAACTTTATTACAGGTTTGACCCAGACATAACACAGTTCATTTTACTTTCATAAGAAACTGGAAGATGATCGAGCTAGCAAAGTCCAAATCACTAAACTAAATAACCAAAAAACGTATAACAATATATTTTTTGGATAATTTATGGAATTAAAAAAAAACAAAAACAAAGATAAGTATTGTTTTTAGTTATTTAGGTTATTCCACTATCAGATTTATGCAAAATTAGGCCTGTCATGACAACACATGTTGCTGGATGATTAATTGTCTCAAAAACTATTGCAATAAATGATAATATTGTTTGAAGATAATTTTAAACTGATATAATGGTAATGACATTTAAATGCATGCGAAATCCTGCAAAAAAAAAAAACACTTAATTTTCAAAAGAACACTAAAAACTGGAACTGATAAAACAATCAAAAACAAAAATTAAAGCTCCGCGGAGCCTCGAGCGGCCCTCACAGCACGCGCCGCTCCGGCCTGAAGCCACCGCGGAGGATCCAGCACCGCCACCTACCTGCCACCACGTACGGTCTTGCCCAGATAATGCGCGCATACGCCATGTCAAACGCAGCGGTGAGATCGGCATGGTTCCCTGCCAACACACCCCAAATTTCATTCAAATCGGTCAATGTAGAGAGGAGATATAGCTGATGTAATTATCTAGGGGAAGCAGTGGAGTCAAACTACATTTCAATCATGTTGGGCTCTTCAGCGGGGAACAAAGGTCATATGTATCCATTTTGGTGCCAATCGGAAGGTGCATGTTTGATTTAGAGACAATCGTGTGCATATGGCGAGGAACTGCCATTTGGCCACGCCCCCACGAGTCAGCCAGCATTGGCCGAGTTCATCATCAGTTTGCAGAGGATTAATTCCATATGAATAACACATGAAAATTAAAAATTTCGGTAAAAAACATGTTACTTCCTGTAAAAAATGGGCGGGGCTAAGGTGACGTCATCATCTGACCATGACAATCTGATGAGAGTTGGTCTGTAGTCAGACATAGGAAGTGTCATGAGCTGTGACCTTCTATGTGTAAGTTATCTAACTTTGATGTTTTATGGCGAATAGTCAAAGTTTGGGACTAAGCCAGGCCCACATGCTTGGATGTACAAAAATCCCTGTGATAACTTTTGACCTTTAATGTCTCAACTCTCTGCTGACTGAGTTTAAAGTCTCTATCTCAAACGGTGTAGGAGGAGTTTCAATCAGATGCGACGTCTCTGACAAACAGGTAATGGCGGCTTTGATACAAAATGGCCGACTTCCTGTTGGGTTTGGACCATGGCTCCAAGAGATGTTTTTGTAGGTCCTCACAAGATGCACATGTGTACCAAGTTTCATATTTCTAGGTGGGGCTGATCATTTAAAATATTCTAGGGGGCGCTGTAGAGAGATTAGGCCACACCCACCAAATATTACACTGGTTTCCTGTCGGGGGATAGCCGAGCATCGATCTCAGTGAGTTTGGTGAAGCTGGGATGAAACATGTGGAATCTACAGCCAAACGTATGGCGGTGGCGTGACGTCTGACTTCGCCGCGGTACCACGGCCACGCCCTCTACTGAAAACTCTTGGCGCTTTAAAGCAAGTGAGACCAATTTGTTATGTGTCATCCAACACAGAATCATCTTGATATGTTTGAGAGAGCCAGAGATGGAGCTTTCCAAGTAAAAAAAAGTCACTTCCTGTTCTGAGGGGGCGGGGCTTAGATGACGTCCGACTTTGATGACATAGGATCATCAAGCATCCCACCAGGATAACTCATGTCAAGTTTGGTGCAGCTCGGCTGAAAATTGTGGAATCTAGAGCCAAACGTATGGACACGGCGTTAAAGGTCACTTCACCACACCGCCACGCCCACCTACTACATCGAAAACAAACGAGGATGTAATCCACAACACACCAGCATGTTTTCTGTCTGTGGACAGAGTTTCATGTTGATTAGGTCAAAGGGGTCACATAGGGACCGTTCAGAGTAAAACATGTCACTTCCTTTTCTCAGGGGGCGTGGCTTAAGTGATGTCATCATTTGACCATTTGGTATTGTAGGGGACCTGATGATGATCAATCACTGAAAGTTTGGTGCCACTGTGAGTTTCTGAGTAAGAGTTATAATATTATAACAGTTTTGTGTTTCATGGCGAGTTGGTGAACTCTGACCCCTGGTATGACCCCTTCAGCATGCACAAAAACTCACCGTTTTGATAACTTTTATTCAGCCATGCCTTATGAACGATCTGACCGAGTTTGAAGCCGATCGATTGAAATCCCTAGGAGGAGTTCGATCAAATGCGATGTCTGTAAACGGCCAAAATCGGACGTTCAATCCAAAATGGCCGACTTCCTGTCATATTTGCACTATAACATTAAATGTAAATTCTGAGTGTCTTGAGGAGCTCTACAAGTCTCTACGATAAAGTAGGTGAATAGGAAAGTCTCTAGGTGGCGCCGTTGAGCCGTTTCTATTGCGATTTTTGGGAGGATCTTAAAATACGTAATTTTCACGCAGACTTGAGAGATCGCCAAGTTTGGTGAGTTTTTGAATACGATAAAGCCCCAAAACGCCAATTCATTTGGCGGCAGGATAATAATAAACAGTACGATTACAATAAGCCTTCGCAGTGCTTAGCTGCTCGGGCCTAATAAGATTGAATCTCAGTCTCCATTAACAAAAAATGCACTTGAATAAAAACTAAACATAAAATCAAAGTGGATATAAAAACTCCATCCAACCAAAAAAGTACAGATTATGAAGTCTGTACTTTACTGCCCTTCAGTAATAAATAGATTTAGATAAAGATGGGCATATCCCACTACTTGATGCAATAGTTTACTCCTCTCTTAAGCCCAGTTCACACCACACGATTTGTTTTGCCCCAATTTTCCCCTTACGATAATCTTAGAACGTCCAACGATCGTAACCGATCATCCCAAAGTGTGTGGTGTGTTACGACTGATCGGGTCCAGTTGTAAAACGTTGGGACCGCTCCGATCTAAATCAGGCATATTCAACATGTTGGATTGTCTTGGCCAGTTTATAGCTGGAGTGAGGTTTTCTCCAACTGGGAGCGAGAACGCAGCCTGTTAAATGTGACAGATAGCCAATCAGAAAGTACGGATTCCTCTCTGCGCTTTCTGAAGGGAAAGCATGAAGGGGAATCCCAACAGCTGACACGGCGCAACCCGAAGACCAGCGGACATCGGAGATGATATGTGGAAACAACACTAATGTTTATTCAACATTTAGTGAGCGGAATATCCACAGAAATGACAAGGAGAGGAGTTGGAGTGAAATTGCTACCGCAGTTGATATGTCGGGTAACTTTTCAGCTGTTCATTGTTTAACGTGACATAAATAGGTTATAATGATAAGGTTATTCATTCAGCCGTGTTCGTTTACTTTAAATTCACGTGTGATATAGTGGGTTTTTACGGGATTTTCTGTCTGAAATCTGAATGTCGGCAAGAGAAATTGGTTCATGTGTAGGTGTGTTGCTCTTGCTGTGTGACTGGACACCCGGCACGATCGATCCCGTTATACTTACGATTTTTTTGTCAGCTAGTCTCTCAAATTTTGAAAATGGGCAGACGATCAGCCGACAATTCTAAAATGGTGTAGTGTGAGCTGAGCATTACACTAAGGAGGGTCAGTGGAGAGAACCGGAGCTCAGCCTTTTTCACTCAGTGTCATCAATACAAAGAGAAAAAGGCAGGAAGAAACAATAAAGCAGATAAATTAAAATGAGGTCGATAATTTTCATTTATTGTGCGATTAATTGGTTTATTGTTTATGGCTACATGCCTTCATTGCTTTTATATTTATTTCAGCCTATAGTCATTCCTTTAACTTGGTTAAATGAGTCATTCTTTAGACATGTGGACGCTGACATTAGCATTAGCTGCTACATATTTAGCATTGAGGTGCTGTTGGCTTCAGTTGCTTCACTGCTAGGCACAACATTCACACAACAATAGACTTTTCAATCACATCGTTTTTTGAAGCAAAATTAACTCCAGTGAGCAGAGAAGCAGCTTAATTGTCCGTCTCTGTTAATGGATGTCTGACCCCAGAAACACACAAATACAAAGTTTTCACTCACAACTGTAGGTATTAAAAAAGGGGCCAGAGGGCAACTTGTTAAAATACACGTAAATTTATCAAATTTTTCTTAAGGTGTTAAATATGAAATATTAGGAAGTATTTTATTGATTCTGCTGGAATTCTTTCACTTTGTGAAATCTTACCCATTTGTTTCCACAGAGGTTTGAAGAAGCAGTCTGCACAGGGCAGTGGTTTGGAGGAGTGAGTGAATACTTTGGTAATCTATCATCTCAGGCAAAAACATGATATTTTTTTCAGATAGCAACGCCTGTTCTGTTTTTGTAGAAGTACAGCAGGTTAGGTGTCATTTTTATGGCCTCAGAGCTACTGGAAGTAATTAAAGATTTCAATTAAATGTTAAAGTTTTGGCTATTTTCATCTGTGGCTGCTTTTTATTTTTTGCACAGGCACAGTGGGTCTAAACATCTGCGTTCACAAATGGTAGAAAACTAAGAGCTCTGCATCGATCGGGTTAGCTGGTCGCATTTATCACACATTGCTGGTGATGAAGAGAAGGACTCTGTATGGCAACAGCAAGGCAAGGAGCTGATGCTCAGCACAGCATGCAGCAATGAGAGGGTCAGAGGTGAGTGGCAGTTAGGCAGGCAGCAGCAGAAAAAATAAAAAGCTCTTCTTAGGAAATAAGAAACACAGAGAGAGAGAGTAGGAGGAGGGAAGGCTTCTCCAACCTCACAGGTCACATCTTTACAGGATGGTAAACAGAGGAACAGACATTAATGGCAAACACATGGAGACAGATGGACTAAGAGAGAGAGGGGTGAAAAATAAAGAAATAGTACAAGACCCCCTGCTGTTAGGTCCCCTCGCAGCAAGGGGGAGGGCTTCACCCCTCTGAGTCCGCCTGATGAGGTCGACCCCACGGTCCACCTACGGCCCAGAGGACCGGCCACGTAGACACACAACAAAGACAAGACTGAGGCACTGAAACAAGAAAGAATACTTTTAGACAAGACACAGAGACAGAGACGAGGAGACCGGAGCGAGGAAGAGGATGAATGAAACATGAAGGTGGCGTTTGACTTGTTTGAATGAATGAAGCGTGACAGGATGAGGAGATGGATGAGAGGTGAAGGCACTGATATTTTCTAGGGAATGCATATATATTCTAGTTTATAGTACAGAACCCTCCACTCTGGAGAGCGTCAAGCTAAGGAGCTCCAGAAAGTTCAGTCACACCCGCAGCCCACCCGGAAGATTCAGACAGGAAAACAGGTAGCAGAAACACAGGAAGCCTCCACTCACCGCAGGGCCCCAGCTGCTTGGTCCTGATCAGGCTCTTGCTGAGGCACTCGGCCTTGCGGCGCAAGCAGTTGTTGGGGAAAGTGCTCCCGTCCACGCTGCACAGCGGCTTGTAGGTGTCATCACACTCGATGGGATCACAGGAGCAGCGGGCGCCGCTCTGCTCCACCACACACACGGCGTTGAACAGGCAGTCTTCTCTGCACGCCTCTGGAAGCAAAAGAAAAAACCATGAAATGAACCGTTAACGGGGAAAACTGACTTCTTCTGGTGACCTGGACTTAATGCTTCTGGTTTTCAACCCCTTTGGTGACCACTGGGAAGCGCTCTGCATTCTCTGGTTTATTTTCTTTACAGATTTGTTATACGTCTGTATCGATGCTGATAAGGCTGGATCTGGCAGTGGCGTGACGGACTAATCACTGCAAAGGAAAAGGACAACGGACATAAAAAAGAAAAAAAAAAACAATATTCAGAGCTGGGAAGTGTTGAAGCGTTGCCAGCAGTGTGAACTGCTGGGAAATAAATCAGTTTTTATCCAAACGGTAATAACATGTCAGGATAGACTGATGTCACCAGTGGGGTGTGGAAACGCTTCTCTTTCAGGAACAGAGGTCAAACCTTCCAAAGAAATACAAAAACATGAAACCAAGACCTTTGTTTATAACAGGCAGCAAATAAAAAACACAGACACTGTTCTGTGAGTCTGATTAAAGACATTTATGAAGAACCAGATGGCTTTTAGTAGCAGAAAGTCCTATCTGGACTTTCTATGCATAAAATCATGAAAAAATTACATAATATAATATGGATGGATGGACAGATGGAAATGATGGAACTTTTTAAACTGGGTTAGTTTGAAGAACTAAATATTTTTCATGCTGTGTTATCTCTGACTAACTCTGTTTCATAAAAACTATTCCCTACACAAATGACTCACCCCCCCCCCCCCCCAAACATTAAACTATAGCTTTGAAGATAAAGTTTCCCAAAAAAACTTTGACACAAAAACCCCAACCATTAGTCATAAAATAAAAATTTTAGGGTTTTAAATTAAAATCAGATCATTATATTGGCAGGAATCTGTAGAAGGAATTAGGAGAAGCAGAAGGAACACTGGTAATGTGACACGGCACATTTGCTACTGAAGTGAGAAAATCCAATTTGAAGGGCGGCCTCTGTTCTGGAGGCGCTCACCACACTTCCACGTTTATTTCACTCCTGATCAGTGGATTAAATTTGTACAGCCATCCAATTCCTTCTCCTCTTTTCTTTAAAAGCCTGTCATGCCACATTTAATTACGCTGCCACTCTATCCGAGAGCGAGGGCTACGCGGCTGTGCAATGTCACGGTTACAAGGCAAAATGGCCATTTTCATTAGTTACCAATTTGTAATTTGCTTTGGGATATGATTTCATGGATCTATGTTTCAAATTGAATTATTCTTTTGTTTGAAAAACAGGGCAGCACAAACGTGGAAGGGTTGGAGGAAATAACTCATTCACTTGCTTACATGCATGAACCTGGTTACACAAATAAACACGAGCCAACAGATCTGCTGTGGCTGAGGTTTATGCACCTGCAGCTTCGTCATCTTGTCAGGTAGAGCAGGAAGCATAGCGTTAGAATCTGGATATCAGCCTTCAGTGAAGCCTGAACCAGAGGACGCTCTGTGCTTAGATCCATTCTTGTCTCTGGTGGTATCATAAGGTCTTAGTGCATTAGTGTTGCCGTGCGTTATGGCTGTAAACCTGTGCAGCAGTTCCCCAGTGAGGCCGTGCCGACAACACAACGGCGAAATTGGATTTCCTCCGATGGCTATCAGGCGTACAGTAAAAGCTGACAGCTCTTTGTTGACTGAGGCTTAAACCCCGTTTTCTAATAGCAAAGATAATAGCCCTGCAGGCTTTTATCAGGCAGGACTGGAGGCCCGTGATACAGCTGAGATACAGCGCAGACCCTCACCGTAATTTACCTCCAAATCAGCCACAGGAACGCACCAACTTCTTCTCATAAAGTTTCAACCTTCAGTTTAACTTTGGGAAGGACAGATTTACTGTGCCTGGCAAAGTATGTGCACCTCTTTCATTGTTGTCACTTTACTGTACCAAAATATAAAGCTGCAGTATGTAACTTTTACAGAATTATAGTTTTTTACACTTTTACCATGTTGACAGATTGTTGTGAAAACATTCATCTCCTCCATCTTCTCTCTGAGCTGCTTCTGCTGTCTGAAGAAATTCACCAAAAACAACCAATCAGAGCCAGGAGGAGGGGCTTATCAATCAACCTCATGCACTTGCAACAACAGGATCTGTTAGCTGCTGGCTCTGATTGGTTGTTTCTTGTCAGCACTGGGAGAATTGGGAGGAGGTGGAGGAGATCGAATTTGTCACACATTGTCTCTCTTACTATACTGTCACGACAAGAGGTTCAGTAGATATGGGAAAATAACTTATAAAGTTTCAAACTGCAGCTTTAATGTGACTTTATGTGATAGACCAAGACAAAGACGAGATGGAAGAAAACTTTTCTGTTACAATTAACATCTGAATAGAGGAAGATGCATTTCTACTCAGACCCTTTACTCTGTAGACTAGCATGAGAAGCAACTTTATTAATGTAAGTTTTTATTCTCAGGCTTTTTATTTCCATCTTTGTGTTAAAATATATACAATCATTTATCTTAAATTAATATTAACTGGAGCTACAATGGAAGGGCTTAGATTACAGCGCATTCATGTCTTACAATGGCCTAGTTAAAGTTCAGATCTAAGTCCAAATAATAGTTGAAATTGATGTTGATAGATATTAAAATAACATGCAGCTGTAATTACAGGAACATTTGTTTTCACAAAGTATTACCTCAGAGAAGCCTGAAAACAAATGCACTCTGCTTTTAAATTTATAATTATTTACTACTTTGTTTCTATCAAATAAATCCAAATGAAATGGCATGAAAGCTTGTAGCTTTAGCAATGTGTAAAAGTTCCGAGGGGAAATGAATACTTTTGTTAACATTTGTTCATCATGAGGTGATTCACACTCCGTCACATAGATTAAAACAGAAAAAATGAGCAAAATAAGTGCAGGGTTTGTCCTGACATGCAAGCCCAGTTGATGAATCTGACTCTTTCCCGACTCTTACCCAACTTTCCACACGCTCCGGCGTGGATCTTCCTGAGGCTGATGCCCTTCTGCACGCCAGTGGCCGTCATGGCGCACTCACTGGAGTAGGTGTGGCCGTCGCTGGCGCACAGAGGCTCAGGATCTAGTTTGCATGACTCTGGTGGTTTGTAGAGCTGCGGTTGGCGTGTGACGGCCTGGACTCGGCAGATGGTGTTCAGGCTGTTCTCACTGTCTTTACACGGGTCTGTGGAGGCGGGACATTCAGGAACAGGTTAGCATGTCAACAGTCATTACAATACACCACTGCTGACAAAACACTTCAGCTGCTGACCCAAAGTGTTAACCTGATAGACTCAGCAGACTGAGAGGGACTCAGCTACTTATGGACCAGTAGAACTACTCAGATCTAAATGACCATATTTATTAGTGGTTTTAATGGTAACTGATCAGCATATTAAATCATCTTTGGTCAGAATGAGGACTGCGCTGCTCGACCTTCACAGTTTTTAAAAAGAAACTAAACTAGCTGAAAGCAAAGCAGTTATCTATCCATCCATAAAGTCTGTCACAACTTACAGCAGAGGGTCTTACATCCTGTTTTAATGCTGATTCTGTCTGTTGGTTGTTTTGTTGATGTTTTACTTGTTTTAGTAAAACTGTGTGTACTGCGTTCTGTCCTGTGGCTTGTGTAGCAACGTGCTTAGTTTTTTGTTCTTACCTCTCTTTGAACAAAGGATAAAATGTAGCTATTGTGCATATTTACACTGTGATGAATTATGGTAATGTTGATTAATGTACACTGCCCCAATCAAACAAATTAAATGAAATTTAAATATAACCTTATCAACTGTAGTTTTAAAACAGCACTACTTTAATTTAATCTTTAATCCCCACACAGTAAATAATCAGAAACCAGATGCAATTTTCTAATGATAAACTGTAGGAGATTTCCACAGCCAGCTCACAGGCAGTGGGCAGCAATAGGCGGGGAAAAGGGTAGCACTCCATCTCCATTTTTAGCAGGACTGTCAGCAAGTGTCATACTACCCAGTGATTCTTGAGAATAGGGACAAAACAGGTCCTATGGATAAAGCACAAAATTTGAATAAAATATACACAAAATATTATTTTTTTCAAATATCTGAGTAAACTAACCTGGGTCATGTGAGCACAACAATGTATATTTTTCAGGTATTTGCTAAATATTTTTTTTATTTTAAACATTGTAGTCGGTGGATGATGCCTGTAAAAGTCTTTGTCCAGGAGCAGAACTCAGTACATTATAATAGTTTAAAACAATTAAAGAAATACTAAAATTATATATTATGACAATTAAGTATAAGTAGTCATATAAATAATAATGTAAAAAAAAATCAGGCATTATTGGGGGCAGCAGAACTTCTGAGGACCCCATGACCTCTTCCTTTCTCTTCCTTTGCTAAGAGGAGAAGGTCCTCGCTGCAGCAAACAGGAAGGGGCGGGACGGACCACTGTCAGCCTCATACCTTATATGGAAATGGGACCATTGCACTCCGGAAGTGAAGGGGGCGCTATTTCCTTTATTATCGCGGTCTCCCGTTTTTATTTTATTTTTAAATATGTGATATATCTTCACCTTATGTTAACCTGATGGGCGGTGTTAACCTGATGGAGGGTGTTAACCTGATGGGTGGTGTTAACCTGATGGAGGGTGTTAACCTGATGGGTGGTGTGAACCTGATGGGCGGTGTTAACCTGATGGAGGGTGTTAACCTGATGGAGGGTGTTAACCTGATGGGCGGTGTTAACCTGATGGAGGGTGTTAACCTGATGGGCGTGTGTTAACCTGATGGGCGGTGTTAACCTGATGGAGGGTGTTAACCTGATGAGTGGTGTTAACCTGATGGGCGTGTTACCGATGGGTGTTAACCTGATGGGGTACTGAGGAGGTGTTAACCTGATGGGTGGTGTTAACCTGATGGAGGGTGTTAACCTGATGGGGCCTGGTGTTTAACCTGATGGAGGGTGTTAACCTGATGGGCGGTGTTTAACCTGATGGTAATGAGGGTGTTAACCTGATGGAGGGTGATGTGATTTAACCTGATGGGGGTGTTAACCTGATGGAGGGTGTTAACCTGATGGGGTGTGTTAACCTGATGGAGGGTGTTAACCTGATGGGTGGTGTTAACCTGATGGAGGGTGTTAACCTGATGGGTTGGTGGTGTTAACCTGATGGGGGTTTTTGTAACCTGATGGGTGGTGTTAACCTGATGGGTGGTGTTAACCTGATGGGGGTGTTAACCTGATGGAGGGTGTTAACCTGATGGAGGGTGTTAACCTGATGGTGGTGTTAACCTGATGGGGGTGTTAACCTGATGGGCGGTGTTAACCTTGTGTTACTGATGGAGTTGTGGTGTTAACCTGATGGAGGGTGTTAACCTGATGGGTGGTGTGTAACCTGATGGGGGTGTTAACCTGATGGAGGGTGTTAACCTGATGGGTGGTGTTAACCTGATGGGTGGTGTGTTAACCTGATGGGCGGTGTTAACCTGATGGAGGGTGTTAACCTGGAGGGAGTTTGTGTTAACCTGATGGGTGTTAACCTGATGGGGTGTTAACCTGATGGGTGGTGTTAACCTATGGGGGTGTTAACCTGATGGAGGGTGTTAACCTGATGGGGTGTTTAACCTGAGGGGGTGACTGTGGGGTGTTAACCTGATGGGGTGGTTTAACCTGATGGAGGGTGTTAACCTGATGGGGTGTTAACCTGATGGGGTTTTGTGTAACCTGATGGAGGGGTGTTAACCTGATGGGCGGGTGTTAACCTGATGGGGGTTGTTAACCTGATGTGGTGCGGGTGTTAACCTGGAGTGTGTGGTGGTGTTAACCTGATGGGGGTGTTAACCTGATGGAGGGTGTTAACCTGATGGGGGTGTTAACCTGTGGGATGGGGTGTGTAACCTGATGGGGTGTTAACCTGATGGGGGTGTTAACCTGATGGGGGTGTTAACCTGAGGGGGTGTTAACCTGATGGTGTATGATGGAGGGTGTTAACCTGATGGGTGACCATGGGGTGTTACGCTGATGGAGGGTTTAACCTGATGGTGTTTAACTGATGTGGGTTTAACCTGATGGAGGGTGTTAACCTGATGGGGTGTGTGTTTGATAACCTGATGGGGGGTGTTAACCTGATGGGTGGTGTTAACCTGATGGGTGTGGTGTTAACCTGAGGTGGTGTTAACCTGATGGGGTGTTAACCTGATGGGGGTGTTAACCTGATGGGGGTTTAACCTGATGGGGGTGTTAACCTGATGGGATGGTGTTAACCTGATGGGTGGTGTTAACCTGATGGGGTTTTGGTGTTAACCTGATGGAGGGTGTTAACCTGATGGGGTGTTAACCTGATGGGGTGTTAACCTGATGGGGGTGTTAACCTGATGGGGTGTTGTACCTGATGGGGTTAACCTGAGGAGGTTTAACCTGATGGGTGGTGTTAACCTGATGGGGTGTTTACCTGATGGGGTGTTAACCTGATGGGGGTGTTAACCTGATGGGGGTGTTAACCTGATGGGGGTGTTAACCTGATGGGTGGTGTTAACCTGATGGGGGTGTTAACCTGATGAGGGTGTTAACCTGATGGGGTGTTGTGGTTAACCTGATGGAGGGTGTTAACCTGATGGAGGGTGTTAACCTGATGGTGGTGTTAACCTGATGGGGTGTTAACCTGATGGTGGTGTTAACCTGATGGGGGTGTTAACCTGATGGAGGTGTTAACCTGATGGGTGGGTGTTAACCTGATGGGGGTTGTTAACCTGATGGAGGGTGTTAACCTGATGGAGGTGTTAACCTGATGGGTGGTGTTAACCTGATGGGGGTGTTACCTGAGGGTGTTAACCTGATGGAGGGTGTTAACCTGATGGGGGTGTTAACCTGATGGAGGGTGTTAACCTGATGGGTGGTGTTAACCTGATGGAGGGTGTTAACCTGATGGAGGGTGTTAACCTGATGGAGGGTGTTAACCTGATGGGGGGTGTTAACCTGATGGAGGGTGTTAACCTGATGGGTGGTGTTAACCTGATGGGGGTGTTAACCTGATGGAGGGTGTTAACCTGATGGAGGGTGTTAACCTGATGGGGGTGTTAACCTGATGGGGGGTGTTAACCTGATGGATGGTGTTAACCTGATGGGTGGTGTTAACCTGATGGGCGGTGTTAACCTGATGGAGGGTGTTAACCTGATGGAGGGTGTTAACCTGATGGGGGTGTTAACCTGATGGAGGGTGTTAACCTGATGGATGGTGTTAACCTGATGGGGGTGTTAACCTGATGGAGGGTGTTAACCTGATGGGTGGTGTTAACCTGATGGGGGGTGTTAACCTGATGGTGGTGTTAACCTGATGGGGGTGTTAACCTGATGGAGGGTGTTAACCTGATGGAGGGTGTTAACCTGATGGGGGTGTTAACCTGATGGAGGGTGTTAACCTGATGGGGGGTGTTAACCTGATGGTGGTGTTAACCTGATGGGCGGTGTTAACCTGATGGTGGTGTTAACCTGATGGAGGGTGTTAACCTGATGGATGGGGCTAACAGTCAAACCAGAGCAGAAGAGGACAGAAGTCTGATGTTTAGACCTTTGCTCAGGTAGATAAGATCACTAGATTAGATTGGCTCCATGTGTAAGTATCAGCTGATCACTGATCACCCAAAGTGAAGGAAATTAGTGCTGATTTATCAGCTGGCTAATTTATCTGTGCAGTAGAACTACACTGACCTGAGATACTTTAAAACTGTGATCCCCAACCTTTTAATACTGCGAACCGATCAAGACTTACAAAATTTTGCTGCGGCCGGGGGGTGGGGGAGCGGGGTTGGGGGAAGAGGGGAGTGGGGGGGAGCGGGGGGAGCGGGGGGAGCGTGCGTGAACCATCAGATAAGGTTTCTGAATCTTGGTGTTCCTGCTAAATCCTGAATATGCCCTGTTTGGGTTGTCTTAGCCTTTTTATTGCAGCCTGTGGGGTTTTTCCCTGACTGGGAATAGGACCTGTTGAATGTGACGGGTAACCAATCAGAAAGCGCGGTGACGTAAGAACAGAGGGGCCGCCAGGCTAAGTGATGCTTGTTTACGTTTCTGGGGGGGTGGGCAGAATTTTTAATTATTTTTTTTTAAGCCGGGCTGCAAGTGTCTCTGTTGCTGTGAGCATGTCACTAGCAGAGATGATTTATTCCTAAATGATAGGTTTATAGTTTATGCATGTAAACCCGACAGCTTTACCGCAGCGCGGATCGCGCGCGCCTCCTTTCACTCTAACTGGTCACAGATTGACCTGTATGGATGTTTACATCAACTTACTGTGAGGAATTATGATCCTTTGGATAAACTCTAGGTAAGACTTTAAAACCCGCCCCGTTAGCTCTGGTTGCGCAGCTCCATGTGAACCACAGGAATAAGTTTTAGCGAATTCAGAGGCGCGTTGTGAAGCGGTGAGAATGATTTATCTTTGTGAACGAACAATCATATGCTGCGTTTACATCTCAACTCGCTGCCCAGCGTGTGGCTCTGTGTCTGTCTTCCATGTAAAGTTTCTGTCTGTGGTCCCGGTTGGCCGGAACGTTTGTGGATAACGAGCAGCGCTAAACTCATCATGCAGGTTCAGCCCAGTGAGGAGCTTTAATGCTCTCCGGTCTGTAACGCATCACGCTGATCTTATATATATATATACAGTATTTTTTTTAGTATAATTTTTTCGGTTACATTTTGCATCAAACCATATCAAATGCGTTGTCTACCTAGAGTTAATACGCGCGAACGCACGGAGATCTGAGAAACTCGTCCCATAAACTCGACCAACCAAAACAGTTTCTGTGACTCTTATTAAAAACTCAACAGACACGAAATGAAAGAGCTACTAAAGCCACATTAGCAGCATTGAATTAAATCTCCCGTTTGTTGCGCATCTCTGCGTAGTGCAGCAGATTACAGGGCCGGTCCAAGGCTGGATGAGGCCTGGAGCAGAATCTGATTTAGGGGCCCCTCCAGCTGCTAAAAATATCAGCACCTCTAACAGGTTCTGTGTTTGATTTAGGGAAATATGGGAGGAGGGAGTAGTTTAATTGGCCAACCTAAAAAGCAATAAATTATACTCACATTTGTATTTGAAAATTCAAAAATTAAACTCGCATCAGATTGTTGCTATGGTAACAAAACAATCTAACTATGAATATTGTTCTTTGAAATTTTACATAGTAAACTTGCCAACTCCTTAAAATCTTGTATTTAAATGTTAAACAATTTAAAATCATTTATCTATCAATTGAATCAAATTTGACAACATTGATCATCTCAATAAACAAGTGTTACATTTATGTATCTGTGGTCTGTTTTAAAATATTAGTGTTTATGGGGCCCCTGAAGCCCTGATGGAGCCGCTGACTTAATTTGGATTAAACAGAAGTTCAAATTTGTTGTTTTTAGACTAGTTGTGTGTTTAAATAGGATTTCACTGAATATGTTTTCCAGTAACATATAATTACACAGTAATGCTTTTACATTTCCTGTCAACTTAATATCTTTTAATACAAAAACACGGTGGTCCGCCTCGACCACCGGGCTTAGCAAGTTTTCTGGGGGAAACCCTGGAGATGATATGTGGAAATGTTTATTATTATATGTAAAGGTCATTATTATATAGGTTTATTATGTTTATTCAGTTAAAAATGTTAACTATGAAAAAACATATTCACCTCCAAATCATAGCGCAGCAAATAAAGCGGCTGCTCCCGTACCGCCTTTTATCCACCGCCTTTTCTTTTGTTACGTCTTTATTTTCTTAAAATGACTCCACAAACTATCACTATTGTTTCTACATCGTCATTCTAAATTCCCCTATGCTATGTTGGGGGGTTTTGTGGATTTTCTTCTGGAATCACATGTTGGTGACTGGAATCGGTTCATGTTGCTCCTGCCGTGTAGCTGGAGACACGAACCGATCGAACCTGTTGAACTTTGATCAGCTCTGTGGTCACAGAGGTTTGGAGAATCAGCCGACAATTCTTAAATTTTGCCGTCTAAACCAGATTTAAGTCTCACAAGCTCTACTCATCTCCTCTCGACCATCACCCAAACGCTCTGACTCTGGTCGCTATGGTAATGTTTAGATATCCCTTCAACATAAGATACAGATGCGCCACAAAAATGAACATTTTACTTTTGTGAAAATTTTAACTCACGATAATATGACTAACGGAGCCCTGAGCTTATTTCTCTGCAACGAGACGGTTCCATCTGGGATTGATGAGAGATAATGACACCCGAAAGTGTTGCTTATATCCACAGCCTGATTGGTCTCTATGTGGCGAAGCAGCTTGAAGCTTCATTGCCTCATTAGCAGCCGGTCGCCACATGTTATACAGAGCAGCTTGTAATGTGAGACTCACCTACCGGTCCAGGATAAATCCATCCTCCTGTCTCTCTGGGCCTTTTCCCCTTTGCAAAGAAACTTTCCAAAGACATCTGATCTGTTTCTTACTCATTTTGCTGCTTGTGGTTCAATGTTGGCGCGCAAGTAACCGAGAGAATCCGGTTAAAGGATTTTCAAAATAAAAGATCCTCCAGACTCAAATAATACATAAAACGGAAATATTTAATTATTTATTGCGTGGCCCGGTACCAATTGGTCCACGGACCGGTACCGGTCCACGGACCAGGGGTTGGGGATCACTGCTTTAAAACACACACTGAGATTTGTCCCACCTTCGTTTTGTTTGTGAAAACACAATAAGAACATCAATAATGTTTTCTAAACATTAGAACCATCTCAGAATTAGATAAAAATAATGCAGTTATTAATTATGAGTTTTATATTCAAACTATTAAGTAATTTCTTGAAAACTTTGTCCCCATTCCACTGAAAATAGTTGGAAAGTTTTTCTCAAAATGTGTGTAAAATTTCACCTTTTAAGATGGATCTGTTCTCATTCCCTTCCAAGCGAATACAGTGATGCCCCGCTATAAAGTGGTTCACCTTTCGTGGTGTCGCTGCTTCGCAGATCTTTTTTGTGTGCAGTTTTTTTCACAGTGCATTGTGTTCTGCATCCTGATTGGTTAAACAGTCTCCGAGCTCCTTCTCTACCTGTGTGCCAATAACGTTACAGTATTTAAATAGAAGTAATACAGATTGGCCATTCGGGAGATGAAAGCTGAAACTTTGAATGCCTGCTGGAAAAAACTGGCCAGAATCAGCAGAACCCGACCGGAGGCTCGCTTGACTAGATCCATGGCTCTGCCCTAGATCCAGCTGTGAATCTCGCGGGGCAGTTTGGAGGAGACGCTTTAATGACAAGACTCTGGATCACATTAAGGCCCGATTGATGCTCACGCACATCCACAGATCTGAAAACAGATTTTGTTCTTTGGTTTCAATGTAGAGTATTTATTTATGCTGTGTAATAACTGTAAAAAATAAAGGTAACTACTTCACGGATTATCCTTATCACAGGTTATTTTCGGAACGCAACCACTATGGCTGCACAGTGGCGCAGTTGGTAGAGCTGTTGCCTTGCAGCAAGAAGGTTCTGGGTTCGATTCCCGGCCCAAGTCTTTCTGCATGGAGTTTGCATGTTCTCCCTGTGTATGCGTGGGTTCTCTCCGGGTACTCCGGTTTCCTCCCACAGTCCAAAAACATGACTGTCAGGTTAATTGGCCTCTCCAAATTGTCCCTAGGTGTGAGTGTGTGTATGTTGTGTGCAGACTTCTGCCCAGGTCCCCCTTGAAAATGAGATCTAGATCTCAATGGGGCTTACCTGGTTAAATAAAAATACATTTCCAAAAGAAAAACGAGGGATCACTGTAATGCTAAATGTCCTGTTAGAAACATTTTGCTGTTTTATGTTTGTTGGGTTGGAAGTTGGAAACAAAGCAGTGGTGCTTCAGAGATAATATCACTGACCCTGGGGAGGAGAGCAGGACCTTATCAGTACATGGATCATAATGAAATGGGCCTGAAGATGTGCAGGACCACGACTCTACCTCGTGGAAACTTTGGCTTTATCCTGCTGTCCATGCTTCCAGGACACAGGAAGACAAAAGGATTTATGTGGAACTGCAACTCATTGAATCACTGCCAAGTCTGGGCGAGTCATTCAACACACGCCAAGGATGAAACGGCCAATCATCGGGAAAGGAAGAAAGAGAATGAGTAGCAGAAAAATAAGAGGAAATGGTTTCCAAAGACCTTTGGCAGCAGCGCCGAGGAATGACAATGCTGGGGCATTTTAAGAGAAGGACAGATTGGTTTGGTTAAAAAGGCAGGGTGACCACCGGCCAGGACTCGGATTGATTTCTAGCAGCACAATGCAGAGGCTCGCAGAGACTTGCAACTGGGTAAACAAGGGTTTTATCGTAATTCACGCAGTGTCTCTGCATGACGCAGTGCCTAGGCTGCCAGCCAGACCATTATCTGAGAGAAAGACCATTACCTCCCATTAACTGAGAAGGACTGCTTCCAGAACCCATGCTTTTCTCTAGCTGAGCAAGTAGGGTAATTACAAAAAGAATAGCTTGTTTGCCGCAAAAACTAGCAGCATGGATAAATCAAACAGGTTTGGCCTGAGGTTTTAGATGAAATGGCTGCAGGGAGATTTAGAGAAGCATCAGGGCCATCTGCTCCCCTGAGCCTGGGCCCTTCCGAGGGAAACACGGGCGACTTGCTCCCGATTTATACGACCAACCTTCTGCCAGCGGATCTACGCATTCATCTCTCTGCAACCCAGCACCCGGCTTCAGCTCCTGCTGCTGTGAGACAGAGTTACTTTCTGTTGTTCTTTCACTCCATCTGGTTTTGCCAAGGAAGTAAAAGTTGAGTGTGTCGAGCGTAAACAACCACTTGCCAGATGATAACAAGGAAGAGGAAAAGAAGCAGACAATAACAACGGCTCTGAAGACCTACTTAGAGAAAACAACAATTCACACCACAGGAAGGCCTGTGTGAAGCAAAGCAATCTGAAAGAAAAATGAGAATTAGCTGAGGTGTGCCAGACGTAGCTGCACTACGAGGAGGGAAAACAACAACAGAGGCAGAGGGAGTAAACAAAGAAAATAGGAAAAAGTAGGAGAAAGTTGTTGTTTCTGTTTTGAGTATATCATAAAGCAGAAATGCCTTTTTATGGTTTCATCTCCTCAAATAGAAAGATTACAACTGTAATCTGAATTACATTAACAGAAATCTTATGCAGTATGGATTTAGATTCTATGAAACAAATCGATGAACGTCAGAGAAGGCCAGGTTTAGTATGGCTACCAAATCAAGCATTGTATGTTTTGGTACATACATATTTACCTTGGCCACAAAGGGAAATATATATGAAAACCCAAAAATAGTTTGTGAAATGCAAAAGTCACTACAGAGTTGGCTGGCTGGTATTGTAGCCACCATTTTATTATCTTTATCTTTGACTAACCAATAGGAAACATGATACCAAGAGAAAAGGAAGCAGAGGACACGACTCACCGCAGGGTCCGTGGAATTGAACTCGGATGTTCTTCTGGTTCTTGCAGGCTTGCTGGTGGAGCTCACACTCGTTACGGTAGTCCTTCCCGTCGCTGCCGCACACCATCTGATTGGGCTTGTCATCGCAGCTGAGGGGGCACATGCATTTAGCTGACAGGCCGTCCGATGACTGGACGCAGGTGCTGCCGTAGCTGCAGGTCACCTCGGCGCAGGGGTTCTTCAGAGCTGCAGGCGGAAACACATGAAAGCCTCATTTAGCCAAAAGCATTTTCTCTTTACTTTTCTATTTTTTCCACTTTGAAGAGTACATCTGTCACACAGAAGCAGGAGAGTGCTGAATGCTCTCCATACACTGGAGTGCATTATGAATGACAGGCCATCTTATCCTTGCGGCTGCTGGCGCACTTTTAGAAGCCCACCGCGGTTGTTTGAAGACTACTTGACACCCCTTGGGTAAGGATGCGGCACCACAGTTGTCGACTCGTACCGACGAGTCCTGTTCGTTTCAGCGAGCGGCGTGAATTGAATTACAAGCTTTGGATTTGGACCCCACATTCTGCATTGCTATGCTTGAGCAGCTGCACAGCAACCCTTTGAATATTTACGTTTTCAAAAATTAGTCCAAGAGAAAGAAGAGAAAGGGAAGCAGAGATATGTAACCCCCCCCCACATGCATACCCTAGGACAGTTTCCACCCCAATTAAACAACGGGCCACTTGTCGCTGAGTGGCTCATTCTAATCAATGGAGAAGGTGAAACTTTTAATTTTGTCTGCATTCGCCACCAGCATTGGGGAGTACAGGGGTTTTCCAGGAGCTTCGTGTTTGACAAAAGACATCCATGAGATTACAATCGTTGTCATTTCTCAGCATAATCCATATTTATGACTGTCACGGACACTAATGTACTCTCCAATGGGAGCGAAGCAGAGCGTTGGAAGCCCTCATTTCCTAAGCCTGGCTCCTTTTCTTTCTTTGTAATAAATATTTACCCATGTCTGATATTATCAACCCTCTTTTGTTACATCCAGCATCGATGAATTTAATTTAAAGGTGTGGCCAAGGTGTATAGGATGACTTGCTTTGTGCTTCTTTTTCCCTGCACCTGTCATCATTTGTGAGCGAAGACAAGGGGAAAATGTCTCTTTTAAAATATTCAATACCCGTTCCAACGATGGAGCAGCACTGCCTTGTTAATAACAGAGAGGAGCGCATGCAGAGATATGTATATTAAGGATGGGAACGGAGACGGGATTACTATGAGGAGTGCTATTGATCAAAGGATTGCCCCACCTTGCTTCCCTCATCTTTGTGACACATTCTCTCTTCCCCTCTTTTTCTCGTTCTGCTGTCAAGTTCTTTTGAGGTCTGTTGCCTCAGAGTCGCTAATGAACACCTCCTCCTTTGCGCCGAGCAACTTTGAAACTGCTTCTAGACCTAATTTTATAAGTATCTTCAAAATAAAGTGCTAAATTGCAGCCCAGACCAAAAGGAGACTGGTGGAAAATGGTTTAGTGAAATCAAAAGTAATTACTGAAAATCATCAGGTATTGTGAGTGGCTGATGACAGCCTTGTGGCTTTCCTGTGCTGACTAGATGGCCATTGTGATACTTTGTGTCTTATCATGTGAACAATGAGATGCTGATGACCTGCAGGATGCAGCATTGAGGTAACAACCTTGTTGGAGCAGCAACACACAAAACACATCCAGCACACACAGAATGATCTGGGCTCAGGCAGAGTTAGCTTCAATGTGTGGCAGGGATTTGGTCTGACAGACCGAAACATCCTGATGCATTTAATGTCAAGTGGATGAAAAATGATTCAGTAAAAAGTGTTTGGCTCCTTCCTGATTTTGTTTTTTGTTTTGTATGTTTCTTATACTGCAGTGTTTCAGAACATTAAGCCAATTTCAACATTAACCAAATAACCCAAGCAAATCAATGAAAACAGGCATTTGCAATAAGATGCCAGAAGCGTTTAATGGCACTGTAAAGGAATGTCTGTCTGGTCTTTCCAGGATTGTTCTAATCCACATTGGAGAATGACCGGCCACATCATCCGGTCAGAGGTCAAGAGGATTATCAGGGTTGTCCATCATTTTCTCCATTTTATGTAAAGTCCGTCTTGGCATCATCATCTCCAGAAGTTCCACCGCCATCCCCAGAACAGAACCGGAACCAGAATCATCCTTCTTTGTCAGGTTGTTAAGAATCTTCCTGGTTCTAGTGGTTGTTGTTATTGGCTCTCACCAACAGACTGATGGAAGATCCAAACCTTGAAGGATTTTATCTTCCTCCAGTCTCGCCGTCTCTCAAATTCTTAGGCAAGATTTGAAATATTATGAATTTAAGGTACTATAAGCTAACTTATAGTACCTTATAATGTACTATAAGAAAAAAAGCCGGAAGAGACAAAGCTCTAAAGGCTTTTAGCTGAAAATGAAATAAAAGGTGGGTCTACTAAGTCAGGGAAGCTGAAAGCAAACATATCACACTTTTCCAATTTTAACTTGAAAAAAAACGGAGGGCTGCACAGTAGGTAGAGCTGTTGCCTTGCAGCAAGAAGGTTCTGGTTCGATTCCTGGTCTTTCTGCATGGAGTCTCCATGTTCTCCCTGTGGATGGTGGGTTTTCTCCAGGTACTCCGGTTTCCTCCCACAGTCCAAAAACATGACTGTCAGGTTAATTGGTTTCTCTAAATTGTCCCTAGGTGTGTGTGTGTGTGTGTGTGTGTGTGTGTGTGTGTGTGTGTGTGTGTGTGTGTGTGTGTGTGTGTGTGTGTGTGTATGGTTGTTTGTCCTGTCAATCTCTGTGTTGCCCTGCGACAGACCGGTGACCTGTCCAGGGTGACCCCGTCTCTTGCCTGGAACGTTAGCTGGAGAGGCACCAGTAACCCTCCTGAACTAACACCCTTAGAAAATGAATGGCTGAAAAAGTGGAACATATTTTTCCTTCCACTTCATAATTCTGCAGTTCTGGTGGGTTGTGGGTTGTTTCGGTTTGGCCAGCTGCTGGTGTGAGAGAACAGGAAGCAGAAGAGGAACCCGTGTTTATTTTGTGGTAGTAAGAGACATCTTTGCATTTTTTGATCTCCCTGAATAATAATCTGGGCTTTCCTACACTCTCTGCTTCCTCTGCCTCTGAGTGGAGAAGTAGTTTCACAAGCAGAGGATGGTGGGAGCAAAAGAACGAAGCACACAAACAGAGCAAACCTGGGAAGGGAGGCGGGGGCTCTCTTTATTTGAATGCTAAGAGAGGCCAATTTGGATATGAAGCGTAGCCTCGATGGGGCGTTAGTGCAGATAAGCCACCCTGCTCAGACCCAGACAAGCAGACAAATTGCTTCGGTGAATGTGATAGGTGTAACAAGCACAAATGAAAAAAAAAGAAAGAAAAGCATGCTCACTGCAGAAAACTTCTGAGTGTATTTTTCTATTATTATCATGTGAAAGGTGGCAAATGGAGAAGAGAAAGCAGGAGGAGAAAAAGCTCTGCAGAGCTGCCTTCGTAAAAATAGAATGAGCCTCGCTGCCAATTAAATCAGTCGCCTTTGCTGGAGTGAAGCTTGGCGAGTTTAGACGGGCAGGGATAATGAAGGGAAAAAGATAAGAATAAAGACAGAGAGATAAAGATTCAAAGTGACACTGTAGAAGCAACATTTCTGCTCAAACAGGAAGCTGAGATGTCTGCGGCGAGGAGCGGAAGCTTCAAACACCCAGCGTTCTCAGATTTTCGTCAAAGACTTCTCATATATCTATTCATGTTGGCATTCAATTATGATTTACTATGGTACATTTAAACACATACAGATGGATCTCAAAAAATTCAAATAACTAAAATGTTAATTTATTTAAGAATTTCTATTCAAAAAGTGAAAAATAAGTCAAAACAATGTTATGACCAACAGAATCCTGACAACTTGGCCAGTTGCCCTGTGGACAGAGTAGCCACACAGGTTTTTCTTTTCCTTAACAAAATGTTATTTTCATGAAAAGTTGAGTGGATTTAAAAAGCAAAATAACATGCAACACACTGTAAGGAGTACCCATGTATCTAACAGTGATAAACAGCAACACTATTACAGAAATAAATCAGAAAAATATAAATAAAACTGTTGATTTGATATGCAGATACAGTAAATAAATTAACTGGTGAAACAGTAATTTGTACATTTCTCAGGATAAAAAAACACTTAAAGCACTGTTGCAGGTTTTTCTTCACAGAAAATATTAATTCCTTTCCAAGTTTCTAATGGCCAAACACTGATTTCTAGATGTATTCATTTCAAAAACACATCAGTGTGTGTTTTCACAGCAGTGTGTGAATCTCATTAAGAGTTTGGGAGAGACTCAAGGGGTATTGACTGGGACTCAGCTCAGTGTTTCAGGAGCTGCAGCGCTGCAAAGACATCAAGATGCATCTTACCTGAATTGAAGAGGAAAAGGAATGGATGGTTGCTAAAAGGTCAAAAGATCAAATTTCTTTTGGAATTAAAGGGTTTGAAGGGAGAGTGGAAAAATACACAAGCAGAGGAGCTTCAGGTCCAATGTGAAGTTTCAACATTGGTTCTCAATGATAATTCTAAGAGCCATGTTGGTCTACTGTGTTTCATTAAGTCCAGAGTAAGCACTGGTGTTTACCAGAGCAACTTCCTTCCACTAATGAATTTTGTGGAGATGCTGAGTTCAGGAATCTTTAATGACCAACTCAGTTGACCCGAACTCCACATGAGACACAGACACCCAAACCTATCAGAGCAACCTGAGCTTCACTAACATCTGAGCAGAACCAGATGGCCTCCATGTTACTGATGCAGCTCTGCATGTACAAGGAGGTCTAACCAAGTGTTGTGACTGTATATTGAACACTCTGATGCAGGATAGATATACTATAAATAAGGCTCACATAAATCTGTTTTCATGTTCTATTCATATTTGCCAAGAAACTGAATTGTAGTCTTAAGCCATAATTATCAAAACGAGAGGAAAAGTAGCATTTGTATACTGATAAACTAACTGTGATGACATTCAAACCTTGAAGAGGCTCCAGTGTCATCTCGCCCCATCGTCTAATTCCTCAACCCACTTCTTTTCTTTCCAACAAATTCACAGCAGCTACTCTTGGCACATTGAATTAAATAAGTGTCTTTGAAAGCTGAGAAATTTGGTCTATTATGTGTGATTCTGGTCAGATTATTGAGTGTCCTGAGACAGCTACAGAAAAATTGAAAGAATAAACTGAGTTATTTTCATTTTCAACGATTCAGCTACTTCTAAAATCACTTTGAGATTTCTGTAATTATTGTGTAATCATCTGTCTTTTCACTGAGCACATGCTCTACTATTAATCACAAGTGGCTCAGATTTAAATGGGCAGACTTCCAGAGAATATCTATAGTCAGCAGGTTTCTTATATTGTCCACCGTTGTAAGGAGCATGCTGGGCCTGAAGTACCTGGCGCCTAATTATGGATGAGCATGAGGTAGCGTATCACCATCGCAAATGTGAACACAGACACATCCTAATGTTAATTAAATTGGTGTTTAAATTGGGACAGAAATCAGTCAGTGATGTAGTGTTGCTGTAGAGGCAGCAGAAGAACCATTAAGAAACCAATAAGATCTGTTTACTATTCATTGTGCGCCTCCAGACTTAAGAGAATACTTTAAGATTACAAAGGAAATCAATGCCAAGTGGCCGTAAGGAGATAAAGAGCTCATGCTAAATTTGCATGTTTCACAGCTTTTGAATTTAATTTATCATTAATAGTAAAAGAAAAAGTCTGAAATTAGAGCACCTGGATAAAAGCACTGATGCCACTCCTTCAGAGCTACAAAGAAATATTGATATTTGCATAGAATATTATTGTGATTTACCCCAAAAAAGAAACATGACATGAATTTCAGGTAACTACTGCTGCAGCTCCTAAGTTTACCAGTGTAATACAATTCATCCCCACATATTCAAGGTTCTGGATTTCTGAGTAACTTTTATCCAAATTATTTGCAAAGAAATCTGCCTTTTGTGGATTTTTTATACATCTAGAATATTTGATGGAAAATCCCACTAAGACACAATGCTACGTTTTACACTATTGGCTGGTGTTTGAGAAACGGAAAAGAAACTGAAAAGAAAAACATAGCAAAATAGAACGAGTTACTGTAGCTGGCAGAAAAAAAACAAGAAGTACGACAAAACCCACCAAGCCCTTGGGTCTACTGTGGATGCAAAAACTTTTCATCTGTTCTGATCAGGTAAAATACTGCAAAAAAAAAAGAAGTTATATTTCTTTTTGAAAAAGAACAAGCTGACAATAAACCAATAGCTACAATTAAAAAAACGTTAAATACTGATTTATTAAAAATGTATGTCTCAATGAATCATTTGCTTATTTTCATAGAACCAGAGAATGAGTAGTCTTTATTAAACAGAAAATAATGAAGAGCGACTGGAAGTTAATTTGGACTGTTGTCATCAAAATGGAGGCTTTATAAAAAGACAAGTTGGCCGTGCAGCTTTCTGAAACGCTGATTAGTGCAATATTGTAATTTACCTGGAATATCCAAACCTCTGTAATATTTGAGTTTGCATTTGACATCAGAGGTATGCAAATGAGAGAAAGCCTTCTGCTTGATACTGAAAAGTTGGGAAGAGTGGTTTGGAGGGATGGGAATTACAGTTATCCTCTCTCTGAAAATCTCTCCCTCTGGCAGACAGGCAGGCAGGTGGGGAGCTTTACTGCTCTCTGATCCACTGTTTGGTGCAGCAGTTTATTAATGCTTCATTAGGGACAGGGAGCTGTCAGCACCGTGCTGACTTTATGTGATGCCCTGCCACCGCAGCACCAGCAGAAGCCAAAATCTGTGTGTGTGTGTGTGCGTGCATTTGTTTGGGATACCTTGTGGAGACCATTTTCCTGACACACACTACGTTGTAGGGACCCACTGCTCCTTGTGGGGACTGAAGCCTGGTCCCCTTAAGGGGAATCGCTGTTTTTGGGTCAGGGGTCAGAGTTAGGACTAAGGTGTGAATTGAGTTTTGGTTAGGGTTAGGATAAGGGTAAGGTTTAGACCAGTGTTCCTCAACCTTTTTTGGCCCAGTGCCCCCCTGGCCTTTATCCAGGTCCCTCACCGTCCCCCACCAAAGAATTTGTAGGCTACTTTGCACTGACCATTATTTTATCATTAATATTACTACTATTGTAGATGTTTTGATTTTTATGCTTGTTTCTGTATTTATCATCAAAAATAATTTCCCAGAGAACAAAAAAGTCATGGGAATAGAAATTATTTTCACAGGTGGCTATGAAAAATGAAATGAACATCCAAGTTAAAATTGGTAGGACTAACAGCAGCCAATCAGAATGAAAGGAATATTCTTATTCTTTGCCATTTTCTAGTTGTTAAATATTCCACAAAATGACCAGATAAAAGATGTTCAACATGCCAGTTTAAACTTTGAACTATTTGCAAAACGACTGAGCTCTGCAACATTAAAACATGGATAGAACTGTAACTACATTAATCATAACTCTTCTTCATTTCAGTGTTTCTGTCGGTTTCTGGTGGTGCAGCTCTGTGCTGCCTTCAGGTTAATGGGACATCAGAGCATCATCCATAAAACTTCACCCACATGGCATTTATGGTGCAAAAGTTCCAGATCCTTTTAATGCCATAAAAATATGAGACAGAAACATGGATTATATCTTTATATAGACCTGTCTATTGATTATAGATTAATAGTTTTACTGGACAGAAATTACAAAGAACAAATCTGGTTCTTAATCAAATCCTAATGAGTCAAAAGTGTCATGGAGTCATCAGCCTCATGACATTAACACTGACATGAAAAATAATATTGAAGAAATAAATATATAGAATCTAATTAAAAACATAAATAAGTGATCAGTTATTTACTGTTATGGTCTGTAAGATATATTTATTCTCAGTACTAGATGTGGTCTCAACAAACACCATGACATTTCAACAATATTATTTTACCTTTTATCTGGAAATAGTGTCTGTTTATTCTTGCCATACAGTCCTCTGTATTAATTATTGCTCAAAAGGTCTTGCCATACCAGTTTATTCCTCTGTATTTACTTTAGTTTCTTAGTTTATTCTTGCATTTTGTTCTTCATTCATTTCCATTTATTATCCCCTCTTGGTTTATTGCTATGTCCACTTTAGTTTCTTTTCTGTTGCTAGATTATTATTTTTTTATCATTTATTGACGCTGAACTCATCACCTGCTGCTCCCCCTAATCGTCATGTGTTTCACATCATGTGTTGATTTTTCACTGTTCAGCGTCGGATTCTCTGTTTTTATGTCATAATTCACATCTAGTTCGTCGCTCCATTTTATGTCCCGCTTCTCCTGTTTCTGAGTTTTGCGCAATGTGCTCATTTTTTTTATTTTTATTACCGCATACAGTGCAGGGCGGTCGGGAAGCGTATCGATGGGGAAAAGGCATTTCTGCTTTCTGATTATTGAAATGTAAAAGTGCTGTGTTGTTCTATCACCGTGTTTCATATCGGACCACTTACAGCTTCGGTGTTAACGCTATAAAATGATCGATCTCTATCTGGTATCACCATGGAGGGATTTCTTTATTTAAATAGGTTCATTTTTCAGAGGGAGACACAGTGAAGGTATCGTGATTTTAGCTACCAGTAGCAGGAGAGGAGCTGTGAGAAGCTAACAGAAGCTACAAACACTGAATAGAAGAAGAGCCGCCATGTTGCAGCCAAGCATGATTTAATGTTACACAATACAGTTTTACCAAGTTGCTCAAAGTCTAAACTGGTATTGTTGTGTATTTAAGGTGTAAAGTTTACCTTCGACCAAACGGCCCCCTAAGGCCTCCCAGCGCCCCCTGCTGTCCTCTGAACGCCCCTGGGGGGCGGAACCGCCCACGTTGAGAACCGCTAGTTTAGACTGTAGAAATGAATGAAAGTCAATGGAAAGTCCCCACAAAGGTAGCCATGCAAAAGTGTGTGTGTGCTGCGCTCCCTGTTGTTGATAGTGATAAAGGAGGGAGCAGGGGGTTGAAGAAGCTAATCAAAAGCAATGATGCGATGTGGGGGAATCAGCAGTGAATGTTCTAATCAAGAAACTCCACCATTTTTCACCAGCAGGAGGAGAAACTGGAAAATCACAAGTAAGAGACAGAAAATGTTGGTGTAGGACAGAACCAGAAATGTAGATGTGAAATCTGTGACGGGGCAATGCAGAAAAATATGAACTCAAAAAAATGAGACTTAAAAGTTGAATGTATTGGTAAACATCCATACTGAATCATTGATCTTTAGACAAGAACAAGACTCACCAATACCTTTGGAAGACATATAAAAACTGGTTTTGGTATAAAGTAAACTAAATATTTGAATCTAATTTTGTTTCTTAATTTCACTAAAGTTGTTCACAGTTTAATTATTCAGACCTTAAGAAGGACAGATCAAATAAATCATCAAACCCCCAATTAATTTTACATTTCTGCTTTTTATTGAAATCCAAACAGAACAAATGGTATGCATCAAAAAATATGGACCACAAGAAAATCATTTATTAAATTAAGAGAAACATGACCAGCAATGCTGTGACATTTGTAGAAAATGTTGAGGGTTGGATGATCAGGAGGGATGGAGATAGTGAGACAGAAGTGTGTTGAAGTGAGATAAGGGAAAGAGTCCAAACAGAGCAAGAAAAACTCAACATGGAACAGTCAGAAAATAAACAGACAAGATCAATGAGAACTCAAACCCAACAACTAAATATGGATGAGAGAATCTTCTGTTAGATATCCAACCAAAGTATGGAGCAGCATGTGGATGGGACTGAGGGATGGCCAAAGGATTAGCAATTATACACACCTTTCCAGCCCACACACACACACACACACACACACACACACACACACACACACACACACACACACACACACACACACACACACACACACACACACACACACACGTTTAGTCTGAACATCTTTTTCTGCTGTTGATGCCAATGGCTGGAAGATGCTTCTTTGTGTTTGATGTTGTTCTTCAAAGAGCTCCACTGACCTGCAGCTGTTTCTCTCTTTCATACACTTTGCTGCATTAACCTTCAGAATGGAATATGAACCACAAAACACCCTCTGCTGCTGGAGCAGAGACCATGGTGAAGCAGGAAGAGGCGTGTCAAAGAAGACAGGCGCCATAGAGGAGGCAGGCCTGGAATCTCTGGAAATATTGTCCAGAGAGAAGTGTGCTTAAAAACTGAGGAGGCTGTAATGGCACCACACTGAGGGTTTCTCCACCACAGCTGCCATTTTTCCAGTGGCAGATGTCTCATGCTTGGAAGACGTAGTAAAGCACAGGTGTGGTGCTGAAATGACTACACAGAGCCGTTTATCCTCCTGAGTGACAGAATGAAGACGGAGCGAGATTAAATGGTCCAAAAGTGGCATTTATCACAAACTGGCAGACATCCACATGGTGTGGCGATGAACAGTCACACAAAAACAGCACAAACGTACAAATTAGGCCTCAGTAAATGTGCTTGCGTACATTTAATAAAATAAAAAGACACAATAAAACCAAATCACTTAACAGACATATCCCAGAGACCAGGGTTATGTATTTAATCTTACGCTGTGTGTAATAATTGGGAGCATAAATCTCACTTTAATGAAACCAAAATCAGCAAAGCCAGACACACAATATCTCCATATAAAATTCCTCCAATAATTTACTTAAATAATGTGCAATCAAAAATGTCAGAAGTCTCATAAAGTCTGATTTTTCAGGCAGAAATGATCATAATGAGACTCCAGCTTTAACACATCCAGCCTGGTAAAGTTTTTTTTTTTTTACCTGGAACGGAAAAAATGTCACCAAAACACAAACTATCCAGAAAGTCAAAGTGTGACTGGTATTATTTCAGACCTCCAGTCCATGTCAATAATCCCAACAGAGAGGCAAAGGGAGAAGACAAATGCTGGTTGATGGACATTTTGTTTAACCTCCAGGTCTCTGACTGTGGGGGGAAGAATGATACTAACTAATGGAAAACTGTCACTGTTATTAGCCAGACTTGAAGACAAACGACACTTAAAATCAGGTGCAGTACGCTGCTTTAATTTTCATCTATTTAATACATCAATCCCAATTAACAGACAGCACATTCATTTATTTTTTAGAATTGTGCAAAAGTAATGGCATGTAACTGATTGGATTTGGTTTGCTGGTGAATTAATGACTTCTGCATGCATAATAGTTTAAAAGTAAAAAAAAAATAAACATGCAAAATAAAAAGATACAACACCCTAAAAAATGTCCTCAGAGGGCCATGAGCTGAGAGCGAAACACACATTCTCTCTTATTGTGTCCTGATAACCAACAGCTGCTGCTGGTGTGCAGCCAAGGCCAATAATGTTTGGCCTTTTCCTTCAAAACACTTGCTACTGAGTGATACTACTGGCTGCTGGGCCCAATATGGTGTTCAGAAGCACTACAAAGTGAGTTCCAGTTGATGTTTGGCTCCGATCAAAAACACAAGAAAATGTCCAGACTCTGATCAGCTCCGGTCCTGATAAGGATCAACAGTCAGTCTTTATCCTTGATGATGGTGGTAAATTTCTCTGGGAAGGTTGACATAACAGCTGATGCAGGCGCAGCTGAAAATCACAAAAACTGATTCTGGTCTTTGGTTCTCATTCAGATTCTTGTACTTATTTGTTCAATAACTCTTAACAACTAAAACTACACATTTCCTTCATTTATTTGCAGACGCTGTAGTGTTAACCCTTTTATGCCTAAGTTTCATATGTCTGCCTATATATTTCTTCCTTATTTTAATTTTAAGTAGTTCATTAAATGTCCTGTGAGATGATATATTTACCCATGTATCCATAACAACTGGATAGCAAGTTATTTTCGCTATCTACCGTCTATTAAACAAGTGCCCCTCCAGATTAATAACACTCTCTGCAGCTACACCTGTAAAATTACCGTAATAACCCGATATTAGCTGGAAGGTGCAATGTCTGCCCTTTCAGAAACTGTTGGAATTTTTCAGATAGCGCTACGTGCGGCGGAATTACAGTACTCCAAATTTGGCCGTGTCGTCAGCGACATGTTCCGGTCTAGAATTGTTAAAGTCCATTACAGTGAGGTTCAGTCTTCCTGGGTTCACCTATTCGCAGATTTTTAACTACAAGTTATTTGTGAAAGCTGCCTATTTGCCATTTTTGTAGTGTATATCTAAAATATAAAAAGAAAATATTAGGAGTTGACATATCTAGTGAACTATTTGATATGCAACCGGCTGGCATTTCCAAAACAGCCAATCGAGAAGTGCTGATTTTTTCCTTGTTGCTGATTGGCTGTAAGAGGAGAAAGAAGGCTGCAGATATTAGCTTCTGACGTATTGCTAAGACAGTTTGAACTGTCAGCATTAATGCATAGTTAACTATTTTTGGTGTATCTGAACTGTTAAAATAGACACTTCTAAGTGTTTCTGAGAGGATCTCAAGTTTTCACAGACTTGCAAAGGCCCATCGTGCTCAAGACTAAGGCAATGTGTAAAGCAGGGGTCCCCAAACTTTTTCCTGTGAGGCCACATAACGTTTCCCTTCTCTGCTGGGGGCCAGAGTCAGTTTGTAACAGAAAAAGTGTGACAATTGCAGGAGAGCCTAAATGTAAAAATGTATTGTTTTCCAGAAAGCACAATCAAATGACATTCTCTGGGTTCTTCATAGAAAAAATCCAGGAAATAACACTATTTATAAAATAAATACAGTACTTTCCAGACTATAAGTCGCAACCCCAAAGTGTTTTTTTAAACCAGTAAACATACACATATAAGCCGCAGATATCTCTGCCGCTCTAGATTTTCCACAACGATGCAGCAGCAGCAGAGGGGCAGACAGCCAACATTTTAGTCATAAAAGGTCAATTGAATATCACATTTATTACGGTTGAAAAAGAAAAAGTTGCCAAGTTTAGATTTAACAGAACTGATTACGGTAGTTTCCAAACGGTAACTGTAACAGTAAAAGTGCTGATCCTTCATGTTGCTACTACCATGTGCTAAATGAAAACATTAGACATAATATCAGAGCAGACCCCGCATTGGCTGCTCCGGCGCAGGAAATACGGCGGCCATCTTGGAGCGGTAGTCCCTCCTACTTTGCTCAATCAAAACAACAGAAGATGTTTCAGCACTGAGGGATATTGTTGTTCGGATCTATGGATTATTGATGTGAGGCAGGGGCGGATCTAGAAAAATATTTATGGGGTGGCAAGAGGGTGGCAGGGACTTTTTCAGGGGTGGCAGTATATATATCTAGATATATAGATATATATAGATATATATAAGTGGCTGATATCAGGAAATCCTACCAATGGCTGGACAAAGCTGGACTCAAGGACAGCACAGAGGCTCATCCTGGCTGCACAGGAACAGGCCCTAAACACCAGAGCAATAGAGGCTCAGATCTACCACACCAGACAAGACCCAAGGTGTAGGTTGTGCCAGGAGGCCCCTGAGACAGTCCAGCACATAACAGCAGGGTGCAAGATGCTGGCAGGGAAAGCGTACATGGAACGACATAACCAGGTGGCGGCATAGTGTACAGGAACATCTGTCCAGAATATGGACTGGAAGCCCCGAGATCGAAGTGGGAAACACCCCCAAAGGTGGTGGAGAATGACCGAGCTAAGATCCTGTGGGACTTCCAGATCCAGACAGACAAGATGGTGATGGAGAACCAACCGGACATTGTGGTGGTGGATAAAGAACAGAGGAAAGCCGTTGTGGTGGATGTAGCTATACCAAGTGACTACAACATCAGGAAAAAGGAGCATGAGAAACTGGAGAAATACCAGGGCCTCAGGGAGGAACTGGAAAAGAACTGGAAGGTGAAGACCACAGTGGTGCCTGTGGTCATCGGGACCCTCGGGGCAGAAACCCCCAAACTGGAGCAGTGGCTAAAACAGATCCCAGGAACAACATCAGACATCTCAGTCCAGAAATGTGCAGTACTAGGCACAGCCAAGATTTCATTTGTTCTCATGCTACCACTCTTAAAAACCATCGGCCCCAAACCCAAATGTCTGCTGGTCCTTCAGGTCCCTGGACTTATAGATAGTGGACTGACCCACATTACTTCCTGTCTAAATTTAGAAAATAAACAATAAAATAATAAAACAAAAAAAGTTAATAAAATCAACAATTATCAACCTACAAATAAACTCTGTCAATAATACAAAAAATAGAAATTTAAGAATAAAGTAACAAAATTTAAATGGATAAAGAAATAAAGAAAAAATAGCTCCAACAACTTCTATTCTGCCTATTCTAGATATGTGTGTGTGTGTCGGCTTTAAGCGGACCCGTTGCCATGGCACCGACAAACAACAGCTCAAGGAGCAGATAGAGCAGAGATTACCGATCAGGGAATCAAACAACAAACATTTCCACACAAAAAAGCAGCAAAAACAAAACAGAACATTCAGTCTGTTGCATTATGCTGTCAGGCTTAATGTCTATATTGTGATTATTAATAAGTTTCTCCTGAGCTCAGTGGTGGTTGAGAAGCTGATTTAACCAGCTGCTCTACTGATGACTTGGTGGCTGGTTGACCTGTTTTAGTGCCAACGGAACCAAAACACACCGAACTGCGCAGCTCATGTTAGGTTATCAAAGTCAGTAGCAGGTTAACAGTTAGCCTAGTTCAGGGCTGCTCAAACTGCTTGAGACCAAGATCTACTTTTTCTCTCACCAGCCGCCTGAGATCTACCTCATGACACAAAGACACAAAAATTGCAAATTAAACTCTATTGACTTATTTTAAATGTGAATATACATCAGTTATAGCAGACATAATAAAGTGACAGAAAACCTAATTCAGTTTCTTCCTCAGTGAGATTCTGACTCTGGGAGCAGCTTTACTGGTTTCTCAGTCAGAAGCTGGTTGCAAACCAGCAGGTGTCAGTCAGTCATGGTGGATCTGAACTTTGGTTTGATGACCTCAGTATGAGAAACTACAGACTGATAGGAGGAACCAAAGAGCCCAGTGAAGGTAACGGGATATAATTAATTTAATTTCACCTAATTATCGTGGTAGAATTTGCTAAAACTTAATTAGATATATTTGTCCTATTTGATATTGTGACGTTGCTCACAAAGAACAAGATAATAAGTCCAAGTTTGTCGTTTATTGAAAGTTTTCACTCTTTCTTGTTTAAGCTCACCCGTTACCGTGGCAACCACCTGCGCCCTGCAAGCCAAGCAAAGATTACATTAAAAACACAACATTCAGTCGTTACCATATCAGGTTTCCAGAATATTTATTTCTCGATTATTATTAATAAGCTTCTCATGAACACAGCGGTGGTTGAGTAGCTAATTTAAACTCCTGCTCTGATCTCTGTTGGTCTTTGAGTCGCTTGTTTTTGTTAATGAAACCGAAACACACTGAATTGCGCAACACCTTATTGAAACAATAATTACTGAGATGATTAATTTTAACATGTTTGGTTGATTTTTTATAATTATTATTTTTAAATGAAGCTAAAAACGTTTAGGATCTTAGTGAATATTTTGATAAGCCTATCAGAAGAGGAAGTTCTGGTCTCAGCGTCCTGGCGGCGATCAGTTTGTCACCTGCTGCCGAGATCGACTCAAAGCCTTTCCGCGATCGACGTAATGAGCAGCCCTGGTCTAGTATAACTGACCCACTGCTCACTTGTTCAATGTTTTCTTTAAATTAAAACGTTTTCCTCACCTGTGAAATCTGAAGCCCTTATTACTATTATCTATGGTTGAATTAACTGCTAAACATCGGTCCGTTGTTCTGATTCTTTATGTGATTGTCGTATTTTTCTGACCACCGATATTCTTGACTCAATGGACAGAAATGGCGCATGTGTGACTTACGATAAATCACATAATGTCCAGTTCAGTAACATCCATCCATCAATGCTGCTGGTCTCTGTTCTTCTCTCGCGCTTCCGCCACTCAGCAGTAGGTGTCAGGTTACATTGTGTTGCATTCAATGTTGTCGGGGAAAAAGAGTTTCATGCGCTTAATGTCCGGTTTGCCATAACTATTTATTGAATTCATTGTCGCCAGCTGGGGTGGCAACAGGGGTGGCAAGGCTCTCATTTGGGGAGGCAACTGCCACCCCTGCCACCCCGCTAGATCCGCCCCTGATGTGAGGCTCCATAGACAACATTTCACAAGTAAGATGGACATATTATTGTGTATATTTAGGCCCGAGCAGCTAAGCGCTGCGAAGGCCTATTGCAATTGTACTGTTTATTATGCTTCCTCCAAATGAATTGGCGTTTTGGGGCTTTATCATATTCCAAAACTCACCAAACTTGGCCGTCGCTTCAAGTCTGCGTGAAAATTACGTATTTTAAGATCCTCCCAAAAATCGCAATAGAAACGGCTCAACGGCGCCACCTAGAGACTTTCCTATTCACCTACTTTATCGTAGAGACTTGTAGAGCTCCTCAAGACACTCAGAATTTACATTTAATGTTATAGTGCAAATATGACAGGAAGTCGGCCATTTTGGATTGAACGTCCGATTTTGGCCGTTTACAGACATCGCATTTGATCGAACTCCTCCTAGGGATTTCAATCGATCGGCTTCAAACTCGGTCAGATCGTTCATAAGGCATGGCTGAATAAAAGTTATCAAAACGGTGAGTGTTTGTGGATGCTGAAGGGGTCATACCAGGGGTCAGAGTTCACCAACTCGCCATGAAATACGAAACTGTTATAATATTATAACTCTTACTCAGAAACTCACAGTGGCACCAAACTTTCAGTGATTGATCATCATCAGGTCCCCTACAATACCAAATGGTCAAATGATGACATCACTTAAGCCACGCCCCCTGAGAACAGGAAGTGACATGTTTTACTCTGAACGGTCCCTATGTGACCCCTTTGACCTAATCAACATGAAACTCTGTCCACAGACAGAAAACATGCTGGTGTGTTGTGGATTACATCCTCGTTTGTTTTCGATGTAGTAGGTGGGCGTGGCGGTGTGGTGAAGTGACCTTTAACGCCGTGTCCATACGTTTGGCTCTAGATTCCACAATTTTCAGCCGAGCTGCACCAAACTTGACATGAGTTATCCTGGTGGGATGCTTGATGATCCTATGTCATCAAAGTCGGACGTCATCTAAGCCCCGCCCCCTCAGAACAGGAAGTGACTTTTTTTTACTTGGAAAGCTCCATCTCTGGCTCTCTCAAACATATCAAGATGATTCTGTGTTGGATGACACATAACAAATTGGTCTCACTTGCTTTAAAGCGCCAAGAGTTTTCAGTAGAGGGCGTGGCCGTGGTACCGCGGCGAAGTCAGACGTCACGCCACCGCCATACGTTTGGCTGTAGATTCCACATGTTTCATCCCAGCTTCACCAAACTCACTGAGATTGATGCTCGGCTATCCCCCGACAGGAAACCAGTGTAATATTTGGTGGGTGTGGCCTAATCTCTCTACAGCGCCCCCTAGAATATTTTAAATGATCAGCCCCACCTAGAAATATGAAACTTGGTACACATGTGCATCTTGTGAGGACCTACAAAAACATCTCTTGGAGCCATGGTCCAAACCCAACAGGAAGTCGGCCATTTTGTATCAAAGCCGCCATTACCTGTTTGTCAGAGACGTCGCATCTGATTGAAACTCCTCCTACACCGTTTGAGATAGAGACTTTAAACTCAGTCAGCAGAGAGTTGAGACATTAAAGGTCAAAAGTTATCACAGGGATTTTTGTACATCCAAGCATGTGGGCCTGGCTTAGTCCCAAACTTTGACTATTCGCCATAAAACATCAAAGTTAGATAACTTACACATAGAAGGTCACAGCTCATGACACTTCCTATGTCTGACTACAGACCAACTCTCATCAGATTGTCATGGTCAGATGGTGACGTCACCTTAGCCCCGCCCACTTTCTACAAGAAGTAACATTTTTTCTACCGTATTTCTTATTTTTCATGTGTTATTCATCTGGAATTAATCCTCTACCAACTGTCATAAAATTAACTGATGATGAACGCGGTCAATGCTAGCTAACCCATGGGTGCGTGGCAAAATGTCAGTCCCTCGCCATATGCACACGATTGTCTCTAAATCAAACATGCAACTTCTGATTGGCACCAAACTGGATACATATGACCTTTGTTCCCCGCTGAAGAGCCCAACAGGATATAAATGTAATTTGACTCTACTGCGCCCCCTACGTCACTACATCAGCTATATCTCCTCTCCACATTGACCGATCTGAATCAAATTTGGGGTGTGTTGCTAGGGAACCATGCCGATCTCTTAGATGCACGTCCGCATCTAAAATGGCGGACGTGCGCTTCAACTGCGCCAGACCGTCCGCGGTGGCGGGACTGTGCCGCACCGCGAGGGCCGCTCGACGCTCCGCGGAGCTTTAATTTGTGATTATAATATTACTTTACCGTATTTATGTTCACCGGCGAGATACCAGCTAATATTAGCTACATGGTGTAATACGAGGTTCAGCCGTGAAGGATAACTGAGATTCTGTAAATCTAAAAAAATTAATTATTCTCTAACATTGACTTATATTATCTGACACAAGAGTAGGCTCTTGTGTCAGATAAGAGCTTACTTGTTTCATTTCATTTAGAAATGAAACAAGGTAACACATATTATAAAACTTATGTGTTATAACATTCACCAGCAAAGTTTACACAGATGGTAAAGACTATTATTATGTAATTCTTTCACTAGTAAGATACATCCCAAATCTTCCGTTTTTGTTTTGAAAGTTTCATAAAGACACGATATGAGGAAGAAGAGAGAGAATCTATAAAGAGAGACGGATTCACTGCAGCAGGATGGATCTCACATTGGATTTTGGACTGAATCTCTGAAGATAGAACTCATCGACTGAAAAACATATACATATTTCTTTATATGGGTATGTATATAGATACATATAAACATGTATCCAATATATATTATTCAGTACTAATCATTATTTATTTGTGCCATTATTAATCATTATTTATTTGTCTTTGTATAGTTATTTAAATATGTATTGATATTACTAAATAATTTATTAAATAAATTATTCACGGCAGTGTGCTTTGTAATATGCTCATCATGCATCAATATCAGAATATTCCATTCCTATTCTATTATTATAGCCACTAAGCATATTTAAAAATGCTGAACTGTGTATTAAAAACATACTTAAATAATACAATTGTTTATAAATGTAGCTTTGATAGATGTTTGAATATAGTTCCCAGTAACAAAAAAGCGTGTTATGATCGATTAAATGCGCTGATATGTCATTTTGCCTCCTAAACACATAATGCTGAGTGGAGTGGTCTACCGCTCCAAGATGGCCGCCCTAAATCTCGTCAGCGACAATAGGCGAGAGCGGAGCATGAGGCGTCCATCCTTATATTATGTCTATGAATGAAAATGGGAGTCTTCTTCTTCTTTTTCTTCTTCCTCTTCTTCAGATTTCAACAGCAGCTTGCATCCATTATTGTTGCACTACTGCCATCTATTGGATCCTAATATCTATACTTAAAATTCTCATAATGATACCAGTATTATTTAGAAAACGAAAAATCTTCTTTTTCCCCTCAATGCTATTTAACTGATCAACAACATTCTCAAATTTCAATTCCCTATTAAAGCCTAATTGCTTTTTAATGGGCAATTTATTATTTTATTTCCAATTTTGACTTTCAATGATTCACTTCCTGTTAAAGAGCCCCCTGGTGGTTGAAGAAAAATTCACATATAAGCCCCACTGGGCTATAAACCACTTGGTTTAAAGCTTAGGAAAAAGTAGCGGCTTATAGTCCGGAAAATACGGTATATGAAAAAAAAAAATAAAAATGCTCTCTGGTATTGTTCAGGGGGCCGGACCAAATGTGGCCCAGCCGTAGTTTGGGGACCACTGGTGTAAAGCATATTTTCTCACTAGAGACACCTACTGATTAGAAGGGGAGCAGCAGTATCTTGTGTCTGAAGCAGCAGTATAAACAGGAGTTCCAGACATTTTGTTGGCAGATTCGAGGATGTAAACTTGAAAAAAAAAAAACAGATCAAGAGCTTAAAAATAGGAAGGGACTATTCTTCCCAACACTGTTTGAATATTTAAGTTTACTGACCTAAATTTCTAGAATTGGTTTTAGGAAGTAATGTGAGGGGAACTTGTATTTAAAAGTAAAACCTATTTGGCATCTTTAAATTGGTAGACTTCTAGACACACATCTCAGAGAAGTGCTGAGATGTTTCTCTCTCTCTCAACACACAAATGATTCATGAACAAATACACTTAATCAGATCAAGAGCTGAAATCACCGTGGCCATTTGTGCCGACCGATATATGGCACTATTTAACATAACAGCAATTTAATTTGAGCTATTCTGATAAGCCTCTAGGAGACAGAAAATGAGAAACTGTAGACAGGGCAGAATAAACTGACATTTATTCAGAGCAAATAGTGGGAGAAAATAATGTTGATTGATTCCTTTCCTTTCCTGGAAAGCAGAATTAACCAAAGGCAGACCTTATGTGTGAATGTCTGCTTTTTTAATTGTTGGGGGAGAAAAATCAATAGGCCTTTAAACTGGATAAAAGAAATCTCATTTCAGTCATTTAAGCTAAAGTTTATAGTTTTATCGTCTTGGAAATAAGTTAATTAGCTTTGGCTTATAAGTCACGAAAAATCTGATGATATAGAAGTTGTTTCAACACTACATGATTCATGCTTCATGTCAGAATTACTAGTATTATGTCAACTTGCTGAATGCTGGGATATTTATAAAGATTTTTTTTACTAGTTTATTTTCACGTTGGAAGAAATTCCTCCTCTACCTTTTTTCTTGGGTCAAAGGTTATGTGTGTCCTTCCACAGGCTTTAAGCTTTAAAATCCTGGTTGATGTCTTCAGATTTCCATATAATGTTCTTTCCTCATGTGAAGTGCACCAGTACTTGGGCTTTCCTAAGCTGTTTACAGGAAAAGCAATATTAATGCCAGTAAACTTTTCATTTAAAGACTTTTTTTAAGTCCTCTCTCTCATTATTTTAGCAGATAGAAATTATTTTGTCCATTCTAATTGAAGTGAAACAAGAAAGGTTTAGTCTGATGTAATGTCAGACAGTGAGAAAATAAGGGTGCTTAGTGTGTGCTAACATCTGGGGCTTCATGCATAAAGCGGCGTGCGCACAAAACATGTGCGGCGCCATATTTTACGCATAAGTCGGCATGTATAAAAATTAACTTTGCGTTAAAGTTTGTGTAAATATACGTACACTTTTTCATTGGCGTAAAAATGTGCAGCAGCCACATAAACTTTTTCTGTGGACAATATCAAACTACAAAGCGTCAAAACTCACCTAAATACACTGAAATCTGACTAAATTCAGTTATTTAGACCAAGAAGCATCAAACCTGATGTTTTTCTCATAATTTTATTTTTTTATTGCTTAAAAGTAAACGATGAAACTGAACCGCATTTATCCCCAGACAATAAAGTAACATGAACACAAAATAAAGAAAATAAAAATAAAAGGATGTGAAAACTTCACTAGAATCTAAATAGTACTTTTCCTCAGTTTTTGTCTCATAAAGATGTAATGTGTTGCTCTGTGCACCGAAATGCATGAAATGCATCTATGAGGTAATTTCATTCTGACTAAAAAAAACCAAAAAAACAGGGTTGGATCAGCAGATTAACTTCAAACAGGTTTGATTATTTTTAAGGTGATTAATTTGTGCAGACAATCCCGTATGTACGTAGCTGCACAAAAATGTACCGCATTGTGGAGCATTTTATCTCTGATGGAGAACATCGTCAATGGAAGGATTCAGAGGGAGTGATTGTTCAGTTATCATATTTATCTTCTGTTGATGATGGTTTATTAGCATTTAGATTAATCGACCGATCATCCTGGAGCTCTAGGAGCCGTGTGGTACCGGTACCGGTACAACTGCAGTCATCGAGCGCCTTTCTGGACATAAAGCATCTCTATTCTGTAAATGTACAACTTATGCACATGATTCTGCTATTTAGAATAAACGTCCACCTTCCCCACTCAAAGACTCTCTGTCTGTCTTTAGATCCCGGCTCAACATCCTATTGTTCAAACAGGCATTTTCACGATCTCTTTATTTATGTATTCTATTTGGATTTTTTTTTTCTTTAAAATGTATTATTTTTATTTTTGTAAGGTGGCTTTATGTGTCCTGAAAACACCTTTTAAATAAAATATATAATTATTATTACAAATACTCATACTGCTACAAACAAGGACGTCGCCATGGTTATTGCTTGGTGGCAGACTTCCGGGTATTTATATTAATTTACATATTATGGGTGGTGACGGCGCAGACCAGCAGCTGCGCTGTATTTCCCGCAAATTAGGATTTATAAAGGAAAGGAGTGAGCATGGCTTTATGCATCCGATTTATTTTTGTGCGCCACACTTTTCTAAATTTGTCTGTACGCCAACTTTTAGTGTGAAAACTGCGCATTCTTTTATACATGAGGCCCCTGGTCTCCACTGCATATTCAGTGTGATTAGATTAAAATCCAGATTTCGCATAACATTTGGGAAAACAATGCCTGATTATTCTCCCATTGCTACCTGACACTGTAATTGCCCAGACATTCTGTACATGTTGCTAATCTAGCAGCCGGTGTTTATCATCGCTTCCTGTTGATGTTACCCACACAATTAAACCTGTGCTGCTGACGCTCCACATAAAAAGCGTCAAAGTGTCCAAACACATCATGGCCTTTCCCACAGTAACAGGTTATCTATCTCCAGCTGCTGCTCAAATTTTATTATGGTTCTTTTTATGAGCTGAGGTCAGTGAGGAGCTGCAAGGGAACTGGAGCTGATTGTTTGCGTTCAGCTCCTCCTTGAGGTCGCACTGCGCCGGCTCTGTCCAGCCATCAGTTAAAGCCACTGCATTAAGGGAATTAGCTGAAATTAATGAATTAAATTTCTTTAACTATCATTGCTGTCACACAAACAATAAGTGGACTCTTGATTTTCTTTCTGCTTCTGCTTAAATTAGAAAGTCATTACTCAATCCTGCTGAGCAGCAGATAGTGGTGCAGCTGTTTCATGGCTATGAGGTTCCAGGTTTGAATCCCACTTGGAATTCAACATTTGGAAATGTTTTTGCTGTCCCTGCTTTAATCTCACTGCTGAAAAATAAGCATGCTATCTGTTAATCAGTCACTCAGAGTGTATTCACACCAGTCCTATTTAGTCCACTTTAACTGAACCCGTCCATTTGTCTAGAAAGTCCAGGTTGTTTGTGAAGATGTGAACAAACTTTGATCCAGACCAAAATAATGACCTCTGGTCTGCCTACAAACCCAGTTCTCTCTTTGGCTGAAATGAACTCTGGTGCAGTTTGAATGCCAGAGACTGCTTCAGAAGCAGGAAGCTGACTGCGGTGCAGGGCATTCTGGGTAAATTTATGTCTAGCACTAGCAGGAGAAATATCTTGCGGTCTTCTACTAAAGACAAGAGAAATCCTCCAATTGTTAAAATCTGGTGCTACTCAATCTTTGATTATACTTTTGAAGAAGGAAGTAGAATTTGTGTTGTTTCCTGCAGTGGTTCCTGGTGCAGCGCCCCCTCAGGTGGGGAGGTGAACAGGTTGCTGAAAGGGTTTGGATCGTTTGACTCAGTGCAGTGTGAAAGAGAACCGCAGCAGTTGGAAATGTAACAAATGTTGCAGTTTTTGTTCCAATCAAACAGGGTTTACCAGACTATTAGGTGTGAAAACAGCCTAACTTGCCAGTGACCTTTCCAGAGTTCATCCTATTTCTCACCTGCTGACAAAAGATTCAAAACTTCCTGCAGACAATAAAGTAAAGCAGGTATAAACGCTGGATGGATGAACCGGCTGTTAATGCTCAGTCATAAATGGAAGGAGTTCCTGACTAGTTTTATGGACATGGTCTGGTTCATTTGCATCTTCAAATCATGACCTCCAGCTGTCTGTCAAGAGCTCGTTGTGAAAGCCAGCTCTCCTAAGTCATGATTCTTCACTGGAAAACAATCAAATGGATAGTTATTTTACTTGTGCAGGAGTTGAAGGATCTTGGTGTGACATGTAAATATGAGTGAAAAAATGATGGAATGGGCTGGACACACATCAGGGATGGTTGTTTGTCATTTTGACTCTTTGTCATTTCATACCTTTGTAATTTGTGAGTTGATTTTTCTCCTGTATGCACATTTAGTTATGTGGCTGCACTAAACACCAGCAGCAAATTGCTATGTGTTATCTGCTTTTGATTAGGGTCATGACCTTTCATATTTCAGAAAAATCATATAGGGATGAGAACCACAATCAGCAGGATGGAATACGAATCCTTCAAAAATAAAGCATGTAAAAATGAGCTTACACTATAACAGTTGAGATTTTTGTGATTTGATGTCAACATATCTTCATGTATTATTGAAATACCCGACTACTAAGAGAAACAAACTAATATGCAGTGATCAGGTGTATGGGCTGTTAAATGGTGTGCAATAGAAACGTGTGGCTATAAACTAAAGTCCCTCCAGGAAGTTGCCATTGCAATTATTAATGCCAATTTTGTAATTTGCCAATTTGCCGCTGACTTGCAATTTCTACCAGTTATTGAGCATTTTCCACCAATCCAGTCAATCACTTAATGTTTTTAGTATTTTTCTTTTCTGACCAATCACTGCAAGTCGGCTGAATTTTGACCAATCCTCTCAGACACTTTCCAATTGAACTTCCTGCTTCACGTCTCTTTAAAGATAAACCTGAAACCTGAAAGTATTCATGACACTAAACAATAACTTTTTTTACTGCAAAAAGATTTTGTTCCGTATGATTTGTTTATCCTGTGTAAACTGTTCATGTTGACTTGGATGACTTCTGCACTTTGACTATTCCTCAGAATCTCATCTATTTGTATTAAGCATCCCATTTCAGAAGGCACTTGAACATTTTTGCACTTTAAATATTAACTATGTTAAAATCTTGTATTTTGTTGGGAAGGTTATGTGAAGCAATTTCAACTTAAAAAATCATGTTATGTCTTAAATAACATTTTTAAAAAGCACCACAAAGTCAGTAATTTTAAGCTTCAATAATCAGAAAAAAAACATTGCAACATCCTGGAGAGAAAGCTAATGTATGAGTGGGCAAACGGACCAATTAACCTGAAGCCATATTTAATATGCAGTAATGAGAGCATTAATAATGTTTTTCATGATACAAAAAGAGCTGATCTGAAACACAAATCTCAGTTTCCTGTTGCTTCCACATTCCAACACATATGGTGATGAAATATTGATTATGAGTAACTTCCTCCTGCAGGGCATCCAGGCTTCATGTTGGAGAAAAACTGAAGAGTGCCGACTCAAAGCGGACAGCTCCTGTTGGAGCTGCTGCGCCTCGGCAGAACAAAAAATAAAACCATCAGCAGAGGTTGTTTGGGCATCTGATTGTGACGCCCTCATTGCCACCTGTCTGACGGTTTACTAAACAGCTCCACTGAGACGTTAGCCTGGCACAGACCCTTGAACTCACTGGAGGGACTGTAAATCCCACCTGACTGGGGAGAAGTTTGTAATCCCCCAGTGCTGAAGTTGGCGGGATCTGAGGTCTCCCTTCAAGGTCTTATCTCTGCACAATAACTTCCAATAACAGCAAGAAAATGGACACTAGGAGAAACTTTTATTACTTTCTTTTTTTGTCTTTACTCGGGGAAAAAAAGCAGGTTTTACACATTAATCGCAGTATCAGACATAGAAAACATATGTGAGGCTGCAATTATCACTGAATTGAAACAGAAATACAAGAAACTGACGACAGAACAAAACATTCTGTCTTCAATCTTCCATCTTTTATTCTTCAACACTCCTCATTCCTGATGTTTCAGGACAAAGGAAGCAAAATAAATCTGAACCTCCCACTCGTTTAACCGCATCCACATTTCAGCCGCGGCGTAAACATCGTCTCATTGGGCTGCTAACGTGAACATCCAGCTGCACAGGGCGCCCTGATGACCTTGATCAATAACGGCTGAAATTACTCAGCTTTGTCTTATGAATGAGACACAGAATAACACACACACACACACACACACACACACACACACACACACACACACACACACACACACACACACACACACACACACACACACACACACACACACAAATAACTCAGCAGCTGGTTGAGACAAAATGGCAAAACAAATTCAGAAAGTTTAACATCTGCTCGCTCTTTTTTACAGCGGCACTGGCAGGATTTAAGGAAATCAATCTTCCCCCTGAAGGCGAGAGACGTCTGAATTTGTCTTTAACTGAAACAGTGTAAGCATGGTGATACTCAGGGGCATTATCGCTATCAAACATAAATAAGACAGAGGAAGAGAAGGTAAGCTGCAGCAATGAAGGGAATATTTCCAATCACAAGCTGCTGGAAGAAATCTGAAAATTAGAGATAAACGAATGCCTCTGTGTCACAAATTGATTGTAGTTTGTTGTTTTTTGTTCCACCCGAAATAAATTAAAATAAAAATCTCCTCCCAACTGCGGGGCTGGAAAGACACCCTCCCATTCTCTGCACTCCTCTACTTTTATTATTTTCAATGCCCTCCTGTCTCTCTGAAAGTAGATGCTGTGAAAAACAACAAATAGGAATGTATTATTCAGGAGAAGCCAGATGCATAAATACATTAAAAGTCTCAAAATGCAACTCCTTGTTTTGGATTAAGCAGGTGTGTGTGTGAGAGAGAGTGTGTGTGTCTGCATTTTCCCTTAAAGCTTTTAGGAGAGGTGACTGACAGAGAGATGAACAGGAAGACAGGATTTGTCTTCAGAGTATCAGCGGCTGCAGACAAGTGGAACAGCAAGTAAAGATGGATAGAGAATTCCAGCAAAGCCCATTATCATCTCTTTATGTGTGTGAGTGTGTGTGTGCACTGATAACAGGAATGTATATTTTTCAATCTGCTTGCAAAATGCCTCACAGTATGTGTATATTTCACTAAATGTGCTTTGCTGTATGCATGTTCATGCACAAGGATATAAATACACCATTGGCAAACGCATGCAAGCACACACACACACACACACACACACACACACACACACACACACACACACACACACACACACACACACACACACCCATGCAGCTGGTCCGTCAGGTTCTGCATGTTATGGTTATGAATACCAAGCAAGAGTCAATGCCCCAGGGAAATGAAAGCACGAAAGCTCAGTTATTTACTATGACCTCTCACTCCATGTGTCTGTTCGTGTGTGTGCGTGTGTGTGCGTGTGTGTGTGTGCGTGTGTGTGTGTGTGTGCGTGTGTGTGTGTGTGTGTGTGTGTGTAAATGTGCTCAGCTATCACCCTGCAGAAATTTGATTACTTTCTACATTTGTGTGGATGTGAGCTCGCCTGTTACTACACATGAGAGTAGCTGCAAGAACACTGATTTTTGTCCTGCAGTCTTAAAGTGGCGAAGGGAAAACAAGAAAGGAGTGAAAGTGAAGATGGAAGGGAAAAAACGAGTAGTAGGCAGGCGGTTTGTTAAAGTATTCATCACTCTGGAACTTTTTTTTTTACATCTTGTAGTGGTAAAATCACAAACTTTAGTGTTTTATTGGGATTTCAAGTAGTAGATTAACATAAAGTAATGCAACACTGAGAACTGAAGCACAATCACCAATTTCACCATCCTTCTATAGTTAACTTCATTGAGCAGATAAAATTAAAAGGCACAAAGGTTTGTTTTGAAATACACATATGTGGGTACCGCTCTTCTCAAGCAGAGACTGGCTTTGTGGATGTCCTGCTAGAAACGGCCTTTTCTGCTTTCCTTGCATTAGTTTCTCAACATGTGGCACTGTGACTTAAAGAATTTGCAAAGATGCCTTACAAAACTTGAGCTGTGGACCACTCACTCAAAACCAGGTTGTACTAGAAACATTTGGGATGTCAAGGATAGACTTGGCCTTAGATGAACGGATATTTTTGTGATTTTAAATTTAACAAGCACTACTTTACAAACTTTAATGTAAAGTAGGGCAAAAGTGCTTTCAACTTAACAACTTTGGCAAAAAGCTTGGACACCTCAATCTCAGATGGAGTCCTTCTGCAGGACAACCCAGAGCTACACTGGAGTACTTTGGACCAAACCGTATTGACACGTTACAATGATCTAGAGTCCATAACTACATTCATGTAAGAATCTGAGGGAAGACTTGAAAATTCTTCACATGTTCTTCATCTGAAGATTTATCTGAAGATTGAGCTGATTAGAAAAAAAAATGACAAAGCAAATATTTGAGTTTCAGACTTTATAAGATTTGTGCCACTTCAAGATAATCTCAGTCATAACTCGAGTGTGGTGGTTCTGCAAAAAGTTAATTTTGGGATTTAAGAGGGCTGAATAAAAATGCAGGGCTACAATTTTCAGGTTTTTATTAGTGAAAAAGTTTTAAAACTTTACATCCATTTTCCTCCTTTACCCACACTTTAAAATTATGCTATACTTTATATTAAAGTTTGTGTCTGTAATATCACAAAATGTGAAGATGTCTGAATATATCAGGTAAAAACTAGAATAAAATGTGAGCAAGAAAGTGGGAAAAATAGAAGCAAAAAATGAAATGAAATCAAAGATGGCAGAAGTTCTAGGGTGATATAAAACATGAAAGAAGAGGAAAAACAACCTGGAGAGATTGGCAGGAGGGAAGATAGAGTTGAAAAAAGAAAAAAGGCAGAGATGACCTCTGTCTGTTTCCTCTCTCCAGCCAAGTAAAGAAGTGACTGAGGTGATGAAGCATCACCACAGTCACTCATGTCAACCTGACATGTCACCGTCGTAACCAAAAATAATGTCAGAGCACGAGGAAGCAGCAAAGGGGGATATATGGAGGTAAAGAAGGAATAAAGCAGGCTGCCTTTGTCCAGTCAGCTCTGAGCCCTGCAGGAGGTTAAGTCAGGACTTTACCCGGCCCAGCCGGACCTCCTTAACAACACAAAACACAGGTGGGAGGAACAAGCCGAGCCCAACGCTTACTATAGTTCTTCAAACAAAACAAAGACGATGTGCAACATGGACAGAGAACAAAACTGTAATCAGGTGCATTTACCTCTATAAACTGTTTGTCCATAAATATATTATTTTTAACTTATTAAAAATGATAATTTATCATTATTATCATTAATATTCATTATGCAGAATAGTATTGTTCCACAGCCTAACTCTGGTTGATGACCAAACTACAGATATTATTAAGTTAAATTTAAGACCTTTTTAATGCCACTTTTTCTCCAGTCAGAAAACACAATCAAGATGTCTGAACTCATACTTTCTCTTGTCAGAAAAAAACAACATTTATGACAATATACAAGAACAAATGCTCCTCCCACAACCACATTTAAAACTGTGCTAAATGTGTCTTAGGCCAACTTAAAGCACTTTTTATAGATTTCAGACATTTTAAGGCCTTAGAGTGAATATGTGAACAGCCTGTCTTAGTGGATGTACGCTCTGCTGTGAAAAATATAATATTCATGTGCATAAATAAAGCTTCCCTGAGTTTAGTTACTTTATGTGATCTTTATCAGTAGTTCTCCAGATTTTCTTGAGTTTAGTCCTGGACTCTCACTTATATGTCCTTATTAAAATATCTTTATTCAGCTGATTATCAGCTGTAAGCTAAGAGAATCAACTTGTTGGTTCAAAAATACTGTTTATTGTGTATAAAATACTTTCCATCCTGCATTCAGCTAAGGAAATGCAAACAGACTGTGTTTACAATAAAATGATGATATGAAGTAGCTGAAGAGTCCACTTAAAGTTTCTCTGCATAATGTGTCACTGGCTCGTCCTTTTAGCTTATGGCGTTTTGTGCTTCAACAGTAAAGCAGTATTACTTTGTTATTTTTTGGCAGTTGTGGTCATTTTATGCATTAATTCAGATTTAACGTAAGGATGCTCCACAGAAGCAATGATTCAAAGTAATTTTCAACTTTGTTTCATTAGTTAATTTTTTTAATGATTCAGTTGAACCACAGTAAAAAGCAATGCCAGAGTTTCACTAATTCATTTTCAGTAAATTTTATTTATTATTACTTTTGTCAGGTTTAAGTTCATTCAGTGACCACTGAGATATGTTTGGTCATTAACAGAGAGACAGCAACAATGGATAATACACATGATATCTAATAAATAACACTATGTTGGTTCCAGTGCTGGGCCTGACTGCCTGCAGTGAGTCAGAGCCTTTTTGGAGTACTGATATGTTTCTCCTCTTACTGCAAAGACACACAGAGGCTGTCTAAGCACTGGAGATAAAACCTTTCTAAAGCACAGGGAGAAAGTGGACGAACAGTGGAGGACTGCTCTCCAGAACCCATATGTGCAGCTGCAGACTCACAAAATCAATCCCCATTGATCACTCTTTCAAACACATCTCTCTCTCACACACACATACACACACACACACACACACGTCATACTGCTTTTTTTGTATTACTTGTTGCACTCCATCTCGAAGAAAAGAAAGGGAAAAAAGTGTAGAACGACGAAAAACTTCATGTTCCACAAGAATGCCTGCACAAGATGAGATGTGCAGCACTTCTGGGATCTGTGGGAAAGGGAGTGTATAACTCTACTCCAAGTTCAATATTAGGAGAGCCAGCATGATGCACATTCCCCAGCTGATTTGAGGCTATGCATGTCCAAACATGTACCAACACTCATGCACACACAGTTGTCCAAATGTCTTCTCTGCAGTAAATTCATCTTCTCTCTGTATTTGAGGTCTTCTCTTTCCTCACTGGATGTATTCCCCTCTGGCATTTTGTGTTATCAAGTTGTCCTGCTGGGCCAATTGAAACGCAGCTTCTCCTTTTAATTTTGATAATATCTTAGACCATTATGTGCTCACCGCCTGCTTGCTTGACCACCAGGAACTCACCCCCCAACCCACAGATCCCAAATCAGTCCTCTGGAAAAAAAAGGAAAGATAATGAAGAAGCTGGACGGCAGCTACTTAGAGCCATTAAGGGAAAGGTTATGAATATTAGAGCGCAGCGCCAAAACCCCAACATGTGAGTCATTTTGCCCTGTCCTCAGGTGGGAACTCACACTATTACTTTAAATGTCCTATTAGCTGCTGCACCTTTAAGAACAGGTGCTAAACGGGGGATTATTTAACTACGAAGCCAAACGGCACTGAAATCAGCAGTTTGCTGATTGGGAATACGGCACAGGTGTCAATGTCAGGTTGTAAACAATTTGTTTAAAACAGCTAAATCCAAAATGTGGCAGATGATTTTACGCTTTATCATCTCTTTCTGTGCCAAATAAGTTTGTCTCACCACAGGCGGTTAGCTCCAATCCTGTCTGAAGATGGCTTTGGGCTCTGTTCTCTTGGTGAGCAAAATGGTCTAATCATTCAGGATCATTTTTTGATTGTTTCCATAAAATTACAAATTCATTGTGAATGTCATACCTACAGCGCTGCTGCTGGAACAGCTTTCAGCTGTGTTGCATCATCCCCCTTTTAACAAACGGTTTCAAGCAGTAGACTAAAGAGACAAATCACCGTGGCTGTGAAAATGAAGTGTTTTCCAATTCTTGTTCAATGATGGATTTTAGCCACTCGACATTTTCTTTCTTTATAAATAAGATAATTTTATTAGTCTCCCATAAATCTGTAATTAAATATAACACACTGGACCAAAAGTGTGATTTTCGACAGTTATTGACACCTAGTTCTGCTGTGCACATGGAGATTGAGGGCTTTCGATAAGAGGTTTTTGTCAGAGTGGAAAATGGTAGAGCACTGCCAAGAATGGTCAAAAACGCTGTGCTCCCCTATCACCCCCCCAACCCCCCTTGAGCCTAGCAGAGGTTTTCGTATTTAAATGAAGTTGCTGAGAGCCGTGCAAATGCAAATCAACTGTTGAGCACCGCGTTTTGACTCTTATTCATTTTGTAGCTAATCCATTTTACCTTCTGTTCACCATGAAGAAGTATGTTTGGAGAAAGAATATTAAAACAATCTATCTTATCCATTAAAATATATTACATGTGTGTTAGGAGCACTGAAAAACTTAGCTTTGGTTGAATTGATGATATAAAAGAGCTTAAAGTAGCTTAAAGTAGAATTCAGTAAATAAACATTTACACATTTAAAACATTTAATTAAAAACAAAAATAAAATATACTGTCACGTAATTTTTGAAAAATTAACTTTTTAAAATGTATTTTTTTCTATTAACTTTCATTTAACACTCCAATCCAGTTGGTAGCAGTAATGCGCTTTCATAGTCGGTCAAGCAGCCGCCATTAAACTCCAGAGGAACATTTGCTCCGGTTGCAACGAGTGCTATTGCTAAACATGAACAAAAATGACCGTACATTGTGTGAAATTGTGGAAAAAGTCCTATTTCCCGGAGTTACTTTATCAGTATCGTTTTGATATTAAACAATGTCCCGACAGAAAACAACAGATGACACCGTGACGGTCCAACAAGACCGAACTCACGGTCAGAAAGCTTTTATGAATAGCAGCACGTGGAGCGAGGCGAGTTGCTTCGTTTCTTACAGAAAGCGGTCTGTCGTTTTCATGTCAAAACAAGTGTAGAGTGAGATTTTGTATTGTAATCTATTACATCTGATGTTCTGAACTCTTAAAAATACTCGCATCTTCTTTGATTTTTTCAGACTTGAAAATGGCCAAACCTCAACAGCCAGACCTCAGACCACGGTGCCGAGGAGATCTTACAGAGTCCACCAGGACGAAGAGCAACTCAGTAAGTCATGATTTCACATTTAGTGAATAGTGAACACTCACGTATTTATAAGGAAAACTGATTTTCCCGTTATTTTATTTATTTAGTTATAATGCAGTACAGCAAGGCAGAGTGTGGAAAGCAGTAGAGATCTACAAAATGGCGGACGGAGGACGTATATGAGGACGAAGCCATGAAGCCAGTATGTATAATCACTGCGTTGATTCCCGATTGGCTGGTTGAGAATAATTTTAACTTATTTACTTATATATTTTTGAGAAAGCGATATATTTGCTACAATATTTTTTAATTTTACATTTATTTCCACAGACACTCCACAGAATGGGAGTCACATTTGTGTCAATCAGACTCTTCAGGAACGTTCTGATGTCCGTGATGAGGACAGAGTATCTACTATTTTAGAATGTTGATGATATTTTATGCTTCAATATTGTTTATGTACATAATGTAATTATGCTATGTATTGACAATGCACAAAAATGTTTTCCACAAGATCTACTGCCAGTCATCCAGATGTAGCTAAAGAAGCAGGTAAAATCTAAAAATGTCACAATTCCTTGTATGACTAAAGTACTGATTTATTAAAATCCATCAAAGCAAATTATCTGCCTCAGAGTTTATTGAATTATGTTTTACTATTTATTACCAACTGTTTTTAATTCTTTTTCTTCCAATTGTTTCCAAGTGTTTTCTCTTTTTCATTAAAGTTTTTAATTTTCTGTAAAATGTAAGAATATAATGTGGGTTTTTTTTGTTTTTTTTGTTTTAATGTGTTGTGTGCATACTAAGCTGGATGTTGCCAAACAATTTCATTGTAGTTTCATAATGACTAAAAGATGCCTGTAGCTCATAATGATTGTCTGTTCTGTATTAACAGCTGATGGAGGAAGGCAGAGAGTCCTGACAGCAGAGGAGGTGACATTCTGGGAGGATAGCAGCTATGAGGCGGTGTCACGATGGACTGTGGTGAGGTTGAGACCCCAAGTTCCTCCAACCAGGAGCTCAGTGACATCAGGACTACATTACAGGAAGAGACGTCGGGCCTGTCCTGAACGCAGCATGATGTTTGATCATGTTTGGATGGTCCAGAAATGGACAAGCATGTATGTCTTATTTTGTGTGGAAACAGTAAAAAGAATAAAATGAAATAAAGAAAAAAAACTTCTGTGCCTCATTTATGTTCCTCATATATGAACATGTTGCATATAAGCAATATCAAATGAATATATTTTAACACAGTATTTATTTTTTATAGAGATTTTTTAAAATACAGCATTAAAGATATTAATGATTGGGGGTGGGGTTTATTTATAAAGTATAAATACACATTGGATAGCATACCAACCAATCACATGTCAATGATGAACTGTGATGTCATTGTTTTTCATCCAATGACAGAGAATCCATGTGGGTCTGCTGAAGCGCCTTTGCATATGCTAGGCTATTTGTATGCTGAGCAGAGTCGTTAACACCTCCCACACCTCCACTCCCCCCTCCAAGGATTCCGCAATCGACAGTTTTCGACTCCCGTGAGTGAAAATGTAGACTATCGATGTCTGTCGCTCACGAGCTGCATTCGCGTCAGAATACAGGGTCAAAAATCCCACTTTTCGTCCTGTAACAGGTCTGCACTGTCTGAAGGTCTGCTTTGGCACCTAACCCAGACTATAAACACTTCAGCGGTCAAAGATAGAAAGAGCCCAGTTTTTCTTTTTTTAGGTTTCATTGGCTCCAGTGGCCTTTATTTGATAGTTGACAGGAGGGTGAGTAACGAGGGAGAGGGGGAAGACATGCAGGAAGGGTCACCAGGCCGGGAATCAAACCTGCGACAGCTGCATCGAAGACTGAGGCCTCCATATGTGGGTTGTGCTTAACCCCTGCACCACCACAACAAACCCCAAAAAGAGCCCAGTTTGGGTTATTCTGGTGACCCCATTCTGGGTCAGGTAGACAGAACTAGATATGGGTCATTTTAACACTAAACAGTTTGGTCATGGGTTTGACTCAGCAAACTGGGTCTCAATCGAAACAAAAAGCTCCAAAGGGACTAAGCTCAAAATGAAGGCCTGAAAAACAATAAGTTGTTTTTGAATAGTTCTCTAACCCAATAAACATTTGGCCTTTAGAAATAACCAAAATGAGTTTTTGATACTGAATCTATGCTGTTGTGATAAAAAATGGATGTATGTTTGATTGATTTCTTCAAACTGGATACATGGCCTAAGGAAGTGGTGGCTGGGGCTAATAAGGCTGAAACTTTAATTAGCCAACTAATTAAAGTTATCCATAAGCATACAGTATCCAAACAAGAAGTAAGTTTACACATGAAAGGATTCCAACTTGCTACTAACCATTTGGATTGTGGAAAATGAAGGAATTTGTCATGAAAAATGTAGGCAACCAGTACACCTGATAATGAAATCTCAACCATCTGCGGACACATTCAGGTGTACAGTATGTATGGGTGTTCAGTACGTGTAGCTAAGTGTGTGGGAGCCTTTAGCCTCCACCTCATTAAGAAAACAGTAACTCGTCTTTGATGACCAAGTGCTCAGGTAACACATGTCTTTCTGTATCAGATGACATGTTAAATTGCAACGGTTAAGCAGCACAGAGGACAATGCTCTGTTCATGTGCGCGTTCACATGTTTGAATGGGGTGACACAGAAAACCTGTTTGGAAAATGTGTCAACATGAGAGACTCTGATATCTGGAGACGTGTAAACGACTGGCTAGATTGCAACAAAAATGTTTGTTTCAGTGTGTAAACAGGGCCTTGAACCCATAGAGATGGATTGAGTGAGCAACTTGGTAGCACTCATTTGGCCACCATAAGCTAAGAACATAAAGCTTTAACAGATTTTAGTGGCATTGCAGAGTGATTTTTCTCTTGTTTACTTAATAATAACCAAGACTTTCTACTTTAAGCACTAAACTGTAATAATCAGTGAGAAACGTCTGCCTTTCAGCTGCACTCCTGAATGCTGTCACTGGAGTCCAGGACTAATCTGAATTAGACATGATGGATTCTTAGAGTCGCAGCAAAATGGCTCACCCCAATATCAACCCTCCATTTAAATCTGAATGAGTTGAACAAGTCTTTGCACAAAAGCCTCAGTCCACCAGCCACACATTACTTTAAGGCTCTTCCATTCCCTTCAGCTCTGTCCTTCTGCATTGTGTCCTTCTAACCCTCTCTTTTCCTGAACAAGCTTTGCCTACCTCACATGAGCTGGACAAATTTATTGTCGGCACAGAGAGAATAACAACCTGTCAATTGCTTCCAATGATTTCAATCTCTTCCCTTTATCTCACACAAAGATCCAATTAGACATGCTTGTGTAAAGCTCTGCAGACATACAGACCTTTACCCTTCTCTGCTGCTTGTGCACAGAGTAAAAATCTAAAAATCCTTGACTTGAGCTGAAAAAAAAAAACACACATACATAACATAAAGGCCAGTGAATGTTAAATTACAACGTGCAGCTTGACTGAACCTTTCCTCTCACTGCAAAACCACATCCATTGAGTCAATGGTTGGCTGTGCTTCCAAAATCTGTCAATAGACATGTATGAAAGCTTTCAATACGGCTGTAACAACAAACACAAAGCAAAGTGAACCAAGCTGACAGCTGTCTAACTGGTTTGACTTAAACATGAAAATTATATTTTATATCAAAAATTATATTTGTATCAAAAGCAGGCTCTTTGTTGGACTTTGAGTTTCTATGAAACACTAGGGATGCACAGATGTGAAAATCTGGCACAAACATATGATATTAATATTACTGTTATGGCAAATGACCAATATTTAGTGATATTATTTATACTTCCTTTCCACACCATGAAAATACAATCACTTACTTATGGGACGAATACGACACATAAAGAAATATCCAACATCGGCCAAAACAGATATTTTAATGTCAGACCCATCAAATAAAGGTTGACCTTTGATCTTGTAATTCCATCAGTTTTTGTTTGATTCAAAATAACTATATAGAACTTGCAGTAATGTGTGTGTTTACCATCCACATCAATCAAAACTGCAGCTGGCTGGGTCAAGCAGTCCAATCAGCAATTGAAGAACATCACTGGTCCATAGTACCTCTGAAGACAACAACTGTTGGATGTCAAATGTAACAATTTTAAAAAGTCTGACTGTGTTTTTTATTAGTTTCCGTGCCGTGACGGGGATGGTGTGTTTGCATAGCAGAAGGCCAGGCGATGGATGGCTGGGAAACTTGATCAGCTAACCAACATTTTCCTGTGACTGGATACATCAGAAACTCTTTTGTTGCAGCATTAATGCCCACCACTCCTTCATAATGAAACAATATAAAAATAAAATGAATTTAAAGGATTTTAAGGGCGATGATGTCTCAGACATAAAACATATTAATGCCATTTCCACACAAACATGCTGCAAAACAAAGGCTTCCACCAGATTTTTATCTTTCATCCACACTAACAGTTTTTTGGATAAAAATGTGTTGTATATTTGTGGAGAGAATCAATGTCAGAGCTCCATTTACAACATGAATACCAGTTTCAGACATATCACCATAGCAACTGTTTTTGGGACTTTTTCCCTCTCACTTTGCCCCAACTCTGCTGCCATTAAACCTCAAACTGAAGCTGTAGAAGTTGATTGAGAAAAAGGTTAAGTGATTTTAAAAAAAGCTACCACTGTATTGGGATATTTCCAACCTAGCACTACGTAAGTCGTGTTAAGGATCTTCTTTATCATATTATGATGTTAATTTTATTGCCGTCTGCTGGTGACCCAGAGTTGTTAGAAGATTTTGGATTGGAATCCCAGAGACGGATGGATTTCTTTCAAAAACCGAGGAATAAATATTGGAGCAGCCAGAAGGCCAGATTTTTTTAATAATTGATACTCAGCATGCAGCCTTAGTACAAAGTGGCAACAACCTTGAACAGACAGAACCTCCAGGAATAAAAGAAGAAAAAGGCACTTTCATATCACCAAAGTGTGTGAATTAAGAGTCTATATGTTGGAAACTAAGCAAAAAGCTCAAGTTGCAAATATGAAAAAACTAAATTAACCCAAACCGCAAACCAAAATACATTTTCTAACCCAAAAAATGGGGGAGAAAGTGTATTTTGCACTTTTTCTAAATTTTGGATGGAGACTGTCATCGCTGTCAGAGTCAAAAGTTTGCAGAGCTTCGATGCTGAAAGTTTCTCTCGCTCACTTTGGCATTCAGCTGTCGTTAGTCTGTCAAAACTCCTTCTGATGCGGCAGACTTCAGCTCCCTGCAAAAGGTTTTCACAGGTATCTCGGACATATTGCTGAGAACAGACGATTACTTTGAGCTTTTGGACTTGGGCCGGGGGCTGCTGGACCTGCTGAAAGGGTCAAGGAGTTTTCATCAAACGTCTCACTGAAATGTATCTTTGCAATTTGCAAAAGTGCTCAATAACTTGGAGTGCACAGCGCTTTTGTACAAAAGGTGAAAAGCAGAGAGAATAATCTCCGTCGAGTCTGACTAGGTTTTTATTTCTCCAAGAACAAATAAACTGATGTGCTGCATCCTGGAGGAGCTCCACTTCAGCTTCCACAGACCATTGAATCTTACATCCAGAAAGATGTGGGGTTACTGATGAAAGCTTTGTAAACATCAGTGTGTCTGTGCAGTTAGTGCATATTAAAGCCTGAAGCGTTCTCTCCAGCACGTTCCAGGTCACGTTCAGGAACCTCACGTTCCCTTTGTGCTGTTTTTATTTTTTTGTTTTCAAACTTTTTTAGCAACCCTCACAGACTTTCCTTATCTTGCGTTTTTATCATAGCACCACGATTGGGTTTAGCCTCTGGGATAATTATGTTTTCGACAAGCGCACTTGTGATACTCTCAGATGGCGCTTATCTTAGTAACATAGGGAAACGGAAAATAATCTGCTGCCTTTATATTTTAGTAAAAACATTATTTATTCATTACTGAGATAATGCAGAGACTGCAAACTCAGAGCAGGTGAGTCTTATCTGGTTCTGACTTTGTTAGACAAAAATTAATTTAAATTGATCAAAAACACGTTATTAACAAAGTTCAGTGCTCAACTTAAGGTTTTATTGTTTATCTGATTTTAATAATAGTTTTTGTTGGTTTTGCAGCTCAGTACCTTCAAAGGAATTCTAAAAAATATATTATCTTCAGCAAAACTAATTTACAAGGGTTTATTTATAAAAAAATATTTGAAACATGGCAGCTGAGGTTTTATAAATGTGTTGAAGAGATCTTTTATTTTGACAATTTAATTGTCATTGTGAGGGACGGTCACATGGCTTTTAACCCAATTATTCCTTTTCCCTCCCATCGTTATGTCAATATAGAAACATTTTTGATTGATTATAATGATTATTATAACCTGTGACAAACTGGCGACCTGTCCAGGGTGACCCCGCCTCTCGCCCTGAACGTTAGCTGGAGAGGCACCAGTAACCCTTCTGACCCCACTAAGGGACAAGGCTGTTAAGAAAATGGATGGATGGATTATTATAACCACATTGAATACAAAAGTCTCTAATAGGATGATCAGAGTTTAGTTGGACTTCCTGCTGGTGTCAATATTTGCTGATCAAATGATCAGAAGTGCTCTCACTGGAAAGTAGAGGTGTGCCGATCGATCGGTTCACCGATCATAATCGGCTGATTTTTGTGAAAAAGTGCATGATCGGGGATCGGCGATCATTGGCTCTGTTACCGATACCGATCACCTGCATCTCATTTCTCAGCCTACCTGTGCAGCTGGTCTCCTCTTTCCTTCACTCTGAGCAACAGTGTAGCAACAAATCCTAAGTGATGTGTAACTATAACGCACTGAGTCAATGGGGAAGTTTGCGTGTTGCGGTGGAAAATTGAAGCAGGTCAAAATGCATCAACACAACGAAGCTAATAGACATAAAAACAATGACGGAGTTTGGCTACATCGAGGCTCAATGCAGTAAAAAGACATGGAGGATCAGACAGCAGGTAAAGCAGCACAGCTACAAACACTCACCGGATTAGCATGACGGTCAGAAAGCTAAACTAATAACCTGGAACATTTTTTAAGTCTTGGAGCTGCGATGTAAGACGCTGGTTCTGCTGTTGAACCGCTGCTCCGCTACAGGTAGTAATATTTAATATTTAGTAATATTTGACGCTTCTGCTCCACCTGGTAGTGACTCACACCGAACCTGTTTAAAGCTGCAGCATCTAACTTAAAAATACATTTTACATACGTATTAAAACTTTCGCTGTCCTAACATGAGACAGATAATCTCTCCCTGCTCTGCATAATTACTCCACTCAGTCAGAAACAGCCAATCAGAACTAGCAGTAATCAGCTAGTCGCCATGCTAACAAGAAGTTTTCATTCAGTAACTCAGGATTGTTTATTGTAATGGATCCTGTATTTGCCTTTGAATGTTAAGTTTTGTACTTGAATTTTTTGGCAATGTTGAGAGGTTTTATTTTGGCTCTTATAAGTTACTAACTAAATAAGGCTAAATAATGCTCTTTGCATTATTTAGCCTCTTCAGAGCCTTCATATGTTATATACATATGAAGGCTTATATACGTTACTATACAACACTGGTTGTTCCTGGGATCTGTTTTAGCCACTGCTCCAGTTTGGGGGTTTCTGCCCCGAGGGCCCCGATGACCACAGGCACCACTGTGGTCTTCACCTTCCAGTTCTTTTCCAGTTCCTCCCTGAGGTCCTGGTATTTCTCCAGTTTCTCATGCTCCTTTTTCCTGATGTTGTAGTCACTTGGTATAGCTACATCCACCACAACGGCTTTCCTCTGTTCTTTATCCACCACCACAATGTCCGGTTGGTTCTCCATCACCATCTTGTCTGTCTGGATCTGGAAGTCCCACAGGATCTTAGCTCGGTCATTCTCCACCACCTTTGGGGGTGTTTCCCACTTCGATCTCGGGGCTTCCAGTCCATATTCTGCACAGATGTTCCTGTACACTATGCCCGCCACCTGGTTATGTCGTTCCATGTACGCTTTCCCTGCCAGCATCTTGCACCCTGCTGTTATGTGCTGGACTGTCTCAGGGGCCTCCTTGCACAACCTACACCTTGGGTCTTGTCTGGTGTGGTAGATCTGAGCCTCTATTGCTCTGGTGTTTAGGGCCTGTTCCTGTGCAGCCAGGATGAGAGCCTCTGTGCTGTCCTTGAGTCCAGCTTTGTCCAGCCATTGGTAGGATTTCCTGATATCAACCACTTCAGTTATTTGTCGGTGGTACATCACATGTAGGGGCTTGTTCTCCCATGATGGAACCTCTAGCCCCTCATCCTGTGTTCCCCATTGCCTGAGACATTCGCTGAGCATATCGTCCGTTGAGGCTTTGTCCTTGATGTATTTATGGATCTTGGATGTTTCATCCTGGACAGTGGCTCTCACACTCGCTAGTCCTCTGCCTCCTTCCTTACGGCTCGTGTACAGTCTCAGGGTGCTGGATTTGGGGTGGAACCCTCCATGCATGGTTAGTAACTTCCGAGTCTTAACATCCGTGGCCTTTATCTCTTTCATTGGCCAGCTAATTATTCCGGCAGGGTATCTGATTACTGGTAAGGCATAGCTGTTTATTGCACGGATCTTGTTCTAGCCATTGAGCTGGCTTCTCAGGACTTGCCTTACTTGTTGGAGGTATTTGGCTGTGGCTCCTTTCCTTGTGACCTCATCGAGGTTGCCATTTGTTTGTGGTATTCCCAGGTACTTGTAACTGTGCTCTGTGTCTGCTATTGTTCCTTCTGGGAGTGAGACCCCTTCTGTGCGGACGACCTTCCCTCTCTTTGTAACCATCCGACCACACTTCTCTAGTCCGAATGACATCCCAATATCAGTGCTGTATATCCTGGTAGTGTGGATCAGTGAGTCGATGTCTCGCTCGCTCTTAGCGTACAGCTTGATGTCATCCATGTAGAGGAGGTGACTGATTGTGGCCCCATTCTTCAGTCGGTATCCGTAGCCAGTCTTGTTGATGATTTGGCTGAGGGGGTTCAGGCCTATGCAGAACAGCAGTGGGGAAAGAGCATCTCCTTGGTATATGCCACATTTGATGGACACTTGTGCAAGTGGTTTGCAGTTGGCTTCAAGGGTTGTTTTCCACAGCCCCATCGAGTTTGCAATGAAGGCTCTTAGAGCCCTATTGATGTTGTACATCTCTAAGCATTCAATGATCCAAGTGTGTGGCATTGAGTCATAGGCTTTCTTGTAATCTATCCAAGCGGTGCACAGGTTGGTGTGTCGGGTTTTGCAGTCTCGGGCGACTGTGTGGTCGCCCGAGACCACACAGTCTTCTTGTGTACTTCTTGGGTACTGATCTTTTCATTGCACCCCTTTGGAGCTCTGACAGTTGGCTCACTTCCCTCCTTGTTATCTTGATCTTAGCCTCTAACCGTCTTTTCCATGGTGGGTATTGGGTCTCATGGTTGCTCTTATAGCCAAGCATCTCAAGGATCACTGATGCTGAGTTGTATATGAGCTCATTGGTTTCTGTAATGGTGTTGGTAGGGATCGTTCTCAATGCCGCATTCACATCTTCAATTAGACTTTCTGGTGGTGCTTCACTCAGCCGTTGCAATTGGCGTCGGGGTTGTCTGGTGTTCATTACGGCCACGATTCTCTCTCTCAGGTCAGTTGCTGCCTCGTTCAGCTCTGATGATTCGTTCATTCATTACTGGGGCTACATACCGAGTCTCTGGGTGGGTAGTTAACTCCCCTCTGACCTGGCGTTCTGGCTCCTCCCCTTTGCCATAGCATTTGTGTTGAACCTCGTCAATCTCAAATTGTGAGAGCAGTTGCGATGTTGGAACACTGAGCCACTAGTTGCTTAGCAGTTAGTGTTGACTGGGGATGTCGAAGTAACCATTCCTCCCACAGTCTTTGCATGTAGCCCCTCTGACTAGGGTTACTTGAGTAGTAGCATTCCAACAGATCCATGTTTTCACCTCTCGCCCATTTCCGTCTTGTTCCAGTAGCCCATTTTTCATCTGGGTGCTCTGGTTCCCCAGCACCTGACGCAGACCTTGTTTGGCCGGGCGACGTCTGAGCCGGCATGTCGTGCTTATCAGTGTCTCTCATGGTATGAGGTCGGCTATATAGCTCCAAGGGTCTAAGGACCCACACTGACAGCTCAATTGACTGTTGTAACTTCAGCCCCAGCCTGGATTCGAAACCTGGTCTCCCGGGTGGAAGACTGGTGACTTACCCATTGAGCTATTCAGTCAGCTCAACGGGTAATATATATATATATATATATATATATATATATATATATATATATATATATATATATATATATATATATATTATATATATATATATATATGTATATATATATATATATATATATATATATATATATATATATAGTATGTATATACTGTATATATATACATATATATATATATATGTATTATTATATACACAGTCCAGTCACATTAATGTGACCACCACGTACTTTCCACTTCAGAGTTAAATAACCAATCACAGAAGGCAGGTGGCAGCACAGTGCAGTTGAGCGTATATAAAGGGTGTGTGTGGGCTTCGGAAAACATTTCAATCGTTGGCGTAATGCAGAAACGAAGCGATTTATCCGACGTCCAAAAGGGCATGATCATTGGCTTTCGGGCCAAGGGTGGAAGCATTTCCGAAACGGCTGAGTTTGTGAACTGTTCGCGTGCCGCCGTGGTAAAAGTGTACCGTGCATGGCAAAATGGGACTGTCCAAAATCAACGACGTGGCAAATGTGGTGCACCACGGGCCATAGATGACAGAGGCGAACGACGGTTGCAGAGATGCGTTCGGGCAGATAGACGGGCTACCGTTGAGCAACTGACCACTAAAATGAACCAAGGGGCTACCACAAGTGTCTCCCAAACCACTATTCAGCGAACATTGCTGCGTCTGGGCCTCCGAAGCGGACGCCTGGTTCGTGCACCTATGCTGACTGGTGTTCATCGACGACGAAGGCTAGAATTTGCACGCCAGTACAGCAGCTGGACGTCCACTGAGTGGCGACAGGTAGCGTTTTCAGATGAATCGCGTTTTATGCTCCATCGGACAGATGGACGTTGGCGTATAAGGCGTGAAACCTCTGAAAGGAACCACCCTGCAACCATTGCAGGAACAGTCCAAGCTGGAGGCGGGAGCATTATGGTCTGGGGAATGTTTTCCTGGCATTCTCTGGGTTCACTGATTATTGTGGAAGGCACGATGGATCAATACAAGTACGCATCTGTCCTTGCGGACCATGTCCACCCCTACATGCGCATTGTTTTTCCTCAGGATGATGGCATCTTCCAGCAGGACAATGCGAGGTGCCATACAGCTGCCAGTGTACGTGCGTGGTTCGAAGAGCACCAGGATGAGTTTACCGTCCTCCCCTGGCCAGCAAACTCACCTGACTTAAACCCAATAGAGCATCTGTGGGACCATCTCGATCGAGTTGTTCGCGCCATGGATCCTCAACCGCGTAATCTAGCGCAGCTGGCCACGGCATTAGAGTCGGCATGGCTCAACATCCCAGAGAAGACCTTCAGGGACCTAAGTGACTCTCTTCCTGCACGTCTCGTAGCAGTTCGCTCTGCGAAAGGTGGTTATTCTGGCTTTTGACAGATGGTCACATTAATGTGACTGGACTGTGTATATATATATATATATATAATGTATTATTATATATATATATATATAATATTATATATATATATATAATAATACATTATATTATTATTATGTATTATTATAATAAGTTATACACACAGCCGTTCACAATAAATTATCCACGGCTGTGTGCTTTGTAATTTGCTCATCATAAATCAATATCAGAATATTCCATTCCTATTCTATTGATAGCCACTAAGCATATGCTGAACTATGTATTAAAAACATACTTAAATAATACAATTGTTTATAAATGTAGCTTTGATAGATATTTGAATATAGTTAGCAGTAACAAAAAACTGTGTTATGATCGATTAAATGCGCTGATATGTCATTTTGCTGCTAAACACATAAGGCTGATTGGAGTGGTCTACCGCTCCTATTGTCTCGTCAGTGACAATAGGTGAGAGCGGAGCATGAGGGTCTATCCTTATATCATATCTATGGATACACCTGTTTCGCTTCTCCCATTAAACACAAAGCAAGTCTCGCGATGAGCAGCAGCCACATGTCCCTAATGCCACATAACGACCAGTTGTTGCACCAATAGTTTGTGAAGTAGAGTAATTAATTAATTTTCTTCATGTTGGCCACATTTTCTGTTTTGACTATTTTTCTCATTTTCAGCACTGACCTTACTTGAAGGGAAACTTAAGGCTTACAAAAACTTTGTATTTTCTGTCCTGGAGGGGAAACTAAGAAGCTGGTTCAGTTGTAAAGCAGGTTAAGTTAACCTTGTGCTATAGGTAAAGGACCTAATGATGCCTGCAGGTTTATCTACTAGCAGGTTTAATTTTGCCTGCACTTGGTTGTGTACATTACCTTAACTGTATTTGACAAGTTTACCAACATATAAAAATGTCATTCAAACTGCATTTGCCTTGTTTTACTTTTTACTTATACTTTTCATTACATTACTTGAGTACATAAATTTTTACAGTACTTTTCATACTTAAGTACAAGAAAATTCAGATACTTTAAGACTTTAACTCAAGTAACATTTCAGTCAGTGACTTGGACTTTTACCAAAGTCATATTTTGGAGAGGAACCTAAACTTTTACTTGACTCTGAGATTTCAGTACTTTATACAACACTGGGAACAACATCAGACATCTCAGTCCAGAAATGTGCAGTTCTAGGCACAGCAAGATATTGCGCAGAACCTTCAAGCTCCCAGGCCTCTGGTAGAGGACCTGAGCTCAGAGGATGAGAGAGAGAGAGAGAGAGAGAGAGAGAGAGAGAGAGAGAGAGAGAGAGAGAGAGACAGCCCGCGGAGGGTGAGAATGGATTTTTTAATTTATTTTTTTATGTATGTATATGGGGGCAGGACAGTTAGCCTTTTCCCCAAATGCTGTACAGTCCTGGTTTAAATGCTAATTTCCCAGAAAATAAAATTATAAAAATATGATTTACTGAAAATCAGCTAATAAAATATGCTATCAGAAAACAATCTAACATTTTTTTACTTGGTGAGATGCAGATAAAGGACTCTTCCTTCTTGGTTCAGGTCCCAGAGGATAAGTAAGTACAGTAACTTTTCTGAGTTGCTGAACAGGTAGTTATTATCAACAGTACTGTAATTAGTTTTATTATTTTGTCCCTATTTTCTTTCTCACCAGAATGTCTGCTGATGTTAAAAGTGATAATTATGGTGTTTCCAGCTGCCTCCAGAACTCATGCTCTGTCATTAAAGCTCTCACTCCACCAGCTCGTCTCTCTGGATTTCTGCTGCTCCTGAAATGTGTTCACCTCAGTCACTCTGTTGTTCATTCTGCTGCTTCTGGATGCCCTTTTTTTCTCACTTGTACAATTACTCCCACCCACTTCAGAGAATTTTTCCCTTCTCTTGTGCAGCCAGTGTTACTCCTTGCCTCTTTGTATCTGCTCGATCTAGTTATTTCCCCTCTGCCAAGTTGTGGGCAGTCACCAAGATTGTTATTAGTGCCAGGTTCAAGCCTGCGATGTAATCAAACCCCAGGAATTAGCAGCCGGGCCACACTGACAGGAAGGCACAGTGCTGACCAAACACTGTAGTTATTACTGAGGTTCTGCTGCAGAGCGTCAGCTCCTTGGTATTCCTGTGGTTTGAAGGCCTTGCTAAAGATAAGCAATGGACAACAGTGACAGATTAGTAGGCTACCAGTGGGAGATGCATAAAGAGCTCCATGTCGCCCTGCGAGTGTGCTTTAGGTGATTAAGCTTTGGGAGAACGGCCATGTTGAATGGACATTGTATATTAATCTGAGATGAAGGCAGAAATACAAAGCTAATGTGTATAGAGCAGAGAACAAAAGCCAGTTCTTCAGCTTTCTGCTTGATGAAGAGGCTGCTGTAGCTTCAGCCATGAAGCATATCCAGCCTACTTTAAGCCAGCTACACATCTGCACTAAAGAACTTTTATATTTAAGTCTCATAGGAGATTTCTGGAAAGGGTCGGCATTAAGTCTAACTGCCTGGACACACTGCTACTGATGTTTTCTGGATAAACAAGAACATGTCTGACCTAATCACAATAACAGAAAGTCAGGCCCCTCTCCATAGACATAACAAGTTTGTTCAGCAGTAAGGTAGTAGTGGACCTCAATCCTGGAACCAGCTCCCTGTTTTTCTGCAGGCCAGCTTGTAGCAGGAGTAGCTTAAGATTTTCTTGGCCTTTTTCAGTAGTTATGCTGCTATAGGCTTAACTTACAGAGGATATGCTCACCACTTCTCCCTACAACTCTTCATTTGTGCATTATTTACAATTATTGAAGCCCCTGCCATGGATTTCTCTCCATTTTTCTTTCTGTATAAATTACACCTGATATAGTGATTTAGTGTTTTTCTGTGTACTTCCTTAAAAGTGATTAAAAGTTTGTTGAACTGGTTAGGATAGGTCTATGAGAAAAATAAAATATGTTCATTACATTTTTTACACAAAATCATTCTTAGTTAATGAGATTTTACTTTACTCAGTTGTAATTTTAAATCCAAAGAAGCTGCTGCTGACCCCACCTTCTCACCCCAAATCAACATTTACACTCAGACATTAAAAATAGCTGTAAACAGATACAGCTATTTTTAGCTGTATCTGGACAAGGAGAACTTCTAATGTCTTTGACAAGGAGAAGTGAAGCCTCCTGCACAGTGAACAAGAATGCAGCAAGTGGTTTTCGAACGGTAGGTTAACAACAAAATATTTGTCTTTTCCAGCAGCCACTGTAAAACATATACAGTGGAACCTGCTGATCAAACATGCTTGAGCGCTGCTGGGGTTGCTAGGTAACAGGGAGTGCCTGCTGAAGGTTTTGAAACAGGAACATTGAACTGAATTTGATGGTTTAAATTACATTTAGGATTGAAATGGTGTGAGCTGATTGAACTGATTTGATTTGAACTGTTCTGGAAATATGTACTTATAAATTTGCCTTGCAAATTGCCTCTGAGTTGCCTTATTATTGACACAATATGAATAAACTATATTTACCAGGATGGAATTGATTTTTTTGTTCTGAGTAAACTTTTTATTTAAAAATTTGACCTAGCTTTTACACCCACGCTAATCACACAATGTCTAATTTATAATCTCCTGACATCCAAACCATGAAATCTCACCAATACCAGAAGATGTCCAAAAATTAGATATTTTGCAATAAAAGGGCAGAAGAAAATGTCAGATCCTGTTTTATTGGTGTGGAAATACATTTTGCAGACTGTTATTTGCTAAGAAGAAAGCTTTCACTCTGTGTGTGAAAGCTCACACATGATGAGCTTCCACAGACATGATGTGTTGTGGCCGCAGGTTAAACTGTACTTACAGCAGGGTCCCTTTCGCTGCACCTTGATCCGGCGCTGTGCATTGCACTGAGCCTTCTCCAGCTCACACTCGTTGGAGTAAGTGGAGGTGTCGGAGCCGCAAACAGGAGCCACCAAGGACGGACAGTCGAGTTTCTTGCAAACACACTCGCCCTTGGATGGGTCGGTGGAGTTCCTCTCGCACACCGCCCCAAAGCCACACAGCATTCCTCTGCAGCCTGGACCACACAGGGACAGGAAGAGGAGAACGATTAGATGGTTACTGGTCCAATTAATCGCCTTATCAGAAACAATGGCACCCAAAGAGAAATACTTTTTCTCATCTTATCTTCAAATTCTACTAGACAACATATTGCAACCAGATTCACTGCAGTCTTGAGGAGAAAAGTACACACAAAAAAAGCTTTTTGTCCTAGTAAAACCTCTAGACTCTGGGTTTTATTGGGATTGTACATTCCAAAACCAAGACAAGGTAGTTGTGGAATGCAAGCTAGAAGATCAATGGTTTTCAAACTATGTGTTGTACTGCTCAATCAAACGAGGCATTAGAGGCTGCATAAGGAACCATGTGACGGTTTGTTTTTCCAGCAGGACAACAACCTGAAAACACAACCAGAACTATGGTTCTACTGATATTTATGTTAGAATGGCCCAAATACCACAACATGACATTTACTGTTGCACTACATGAATGAAATGGATGGAAAACTCCAGGCAGAACTTGAAAACAGTTTTGGAGGTGTGCCAATCGATCAGCCACCGATCATAATCCTTTGATTCCCATGAAAAAGTGTATGATAGGTCATCACGGATCACTGTCTCTTGTTGCTGGTCACCTGCATCTCACATCACAGCCTGCGTGTGCAGCTTATCCCCTCTTTCCTTCACACTGCACAAGTGCAGCAACAAACTCTAAGCCAGAAGTTCCCAAACTGTGGGGCGCGCCCCCTAGGGGGGACGCCGTGCCACTGCAGGGGGGGCACAGGAAGCCATCTGGATGAAAAAAAAACATGAAAGCTGTATGCGCTGAGTTTTACCTTAGAATGTCCAACTCTCTGTTATTCCTCTGTCAATTTGATACAGTGGGGGCTTCTGCACTTCCCATATCTGTGTCCTCTGTCACCTTTATCAGCAGTTAAAACTGTTTAATCCGTTGTTACAATCTGGTAACCTGTTTTTCCGAGCCGCCTTTAAACGCAACATGACGCTACGACGCTCGCGCTGTTTCACACCTGTGTGGCAGCAAAGGAGGCTGATGCTGCTGTATGGAGCTACAGGTGTGTTAGAGTCATGGCAGCAAAGGAGGCCTGATGCTGCTGTATGGAGCTACAGGTGTGTTAGAGTCATGGCAGCAAAGGAGGCCTGATGCTGCTGTATGGAGCTACAGGTGTGTTAGAGTCATGGCAGCAAACCAACAAAACGCAAAGAACTTTTCACAGTTTTTCCTCCAAACTAACAGACTGTTTAGTGAAGCTGTTTGATGCAGGTAAAGTAGCTAAACAACGACTAGCTAATGTCAATACAGCACCTTAAGCTTGTTAACAAGTAGATTGTAAACTATGTTGTTGTCTATGTTGAGCGTTCAGCTACATAGATTCATTTCACCCCCCTAAAAGTCGATTTCAGAAAAAAAAAACAACACTTGACAGAGTTTGGCTACATCGAGGCTCAATGCAGGAAAAAGGCCATCAGAGCGACCAGATAGCAGCGCACAACTACCAACACTCACCCAGAAAACCATGACGGTCAGAATGCTAAGCTAATAACCTGATAAATAAGTCAACAAGCTAGCCGTCACCGTGTAAGATTCAGCATTACATTCCTTTGTTATTGGAATCTCAAATCTTCAACAAATAACAATGGCTGTATCTTGTTGCTAAGAAACGAAGTAAAGTTGTGCAAGTAACCGTGGAAGTTACTTGCACAACTTTCACGCAAGTAAAAGTGAAACTGATGTATTTCTACATCAGTTTAAGAAAATTAGAATACTGTCATTCTAAATTATAAAAACATTTGTTATGGATAAGTGCAATCATTTACATATTGAGAATCTAAAGAGGCTTATAATCTCCCCACTATTCTATATCAATTCAATTCCATGTGGATTAAAATAATGTAATGGTTCTTTGTTTTAGTTCTGCTGGTGCCCATACAGTTATGTGTATAAAGTTATAGCTTCCCCTGTGTGACTCTGCTATCGCCCAATCACATGTGATAGACATGTCATGTGGGCGGGGCATGAGTGGAGCAGCAGGTCAGGACCGGAAGAGGAGGGAGTCCAGGTGTGTTAGCATTAAGCTGGTTCAGGGAGCTACGGTTTGTTGGAGGTTTGGGCCGCGTCTCAGAAATAGCGGCTCGTTTCTGTTCACTAATAAAACCCATTTGACGGGACTATATCTGTGTTGATAGGCGTCATTATAATACTTTGATATTGATTTATTAATAAGTCATACACAAATAATGTTAGAGTAGCTATTTATAATTATACTTACTTATTTTATATTTTCTGCCCATGTGAATATATGTTATTTTAACAATTTATGCATTCACATTTTTGAGCAGTAAAGTATCTGAAAATGCATTAAAACCTGACAGTATTGTATTAAAACTGAAGTTTGTTTAAATGTAAATAATTCTCCTTTCTGTGTAGAAATAGATCATTCACATAATTTTTTAATCATAATTTTTTTTTAAATATTTGGAAAATATTGCCCTCCAGCTAATTAGGACCAGATGCTAACATACAAAATAACCCCTGGAACCACAAACATTGTCATTAGTTTAAGGCTAATTTGCCAAAACACACACATGCTCAATAGATTACAACATTCAACATCAACTCACCACTTGGTCAACATTAAAAAGCCTAAGTAAGAAGTAGTTTTAAGGTTCATTTAGCTTGCTTGCTTCAGCTGATGACACATAAACAACTTCCGGTCCACGTCAACTTACTTTAAACGTTTGTGACTTAAAATGTAGCAGAATGGGAGGAGTGAATCCGACGTTGGTCGAAGCTTAACCCAGGACAAAATTTACATTTTCAGCCAAATGACAGTGATGTGCTGGTTTCTCCTGAGTCTGTCCAGTAAAATTTAACCAAAGAGCTTTCAAGTTTGGGGCAATAATGTCACAACATGTAATAATACACAAAGCACTATAAGGAGTATCTGTAGTGTTCCTTTTCAACTTGCAGCCATCACTGATTCACCAGCCAGGATGGCGGCTGAGGGGCAAATCCAGGTTAGGCAAACACTCCAACGGCCTCACAAGTCAGGTGCTAACAATTCTTCAGACTTTGATCCCAAAGCTCCCACAGAGACCTGAGCTTTGATTGAGTATGAAACTGTAAACATTGTCAGAGGCAAACAAGAAGCATACTCCTGTGTATGTGCTTATGTTGTGTGCACAAAATATCAAGTTAGAGAGTAATTGACCCATACAGTGGCAGCTACAGCTGCTGTGACTCAGCACCCACTCACTGGGCGGTTTGGGCAGCCAGCTGGCGTGACATCTTCGCCTGGCCTGCTGGGGGCGTAGAGAGACATGGCGAACTCTCACAGGTAAGCTGACCTGATTGGAAATCCACGGGCCGGATCACATAGGTGTAAGTCAGAGAATAACAACATGGCGTTGGGATAGAGGCAAGAAGCCAGAGTTGCTTCTCTGGTGGCACGTTTCACGTTTAGCCACATGTTGAACCGTGCACGCGCAACACGGCTTCTTAGCGTCGGCTCGCAGGTTAGGACTAAAAGGAAGCTGGCATGTCTGCTCAGGCTCACCTCTTGGACAGACATGAAGACGGTCAAATAGACAGTCTCACACAGACGTCTGCATACGGCTTAGACAACCGGGCCAGCATCTGCCCAAGGCATCTCATTCTCTCTCCACACATCGAAGCACACTCTGTGAAACCGTGTGTATGGTGTGTGTGTGTGCGTGTGTGTGTAGAGTGACAAGCGAGGAGGTTGTTTTGGACTTGCCTACTGTTCTCTGTTGGGAAGCTGCTGACAGCTACCTGAGCTCACTCTCTCTTGTACCATGGGAAAAAGAAGTGTGTGTGTGTGTGTCTGAATGTGTGTAAGTTTGCCCAAACATGCACACACACATACATGTGGCCAGGTGTGAGAAAGAAAGGCCTTGTCATATCTGGCCTGCCATCACTTCACACTACACACTCTTGTAGTGTGGGTATGTGCATGTGCGTATCTGCATGTGTGTGTGTGCTTACGAGTGTAAGCATGCGGCTCGGAGACGATGCAGTATAAGGAGAGTGACAAAAGGTAAAATTTAATCAAACTGTGTCAGATGTGTGCAAGGAAAACAGAGGGTGTCTGTTTTTAAATAACCACGGATATATTCCTACAGAAAAAAACAATTTCCTCGCGGACATTTCTCATGAGAAAAAGCAAAGAAAACTGAATCCAGCATGGTTAGAGGAAACCAGATTCTTTCTGAAATGTTTTCCACTAGCCTGGAGCTCAGCTGACTGACAAAAGACTGACATCAGAGTGGAGGCTTCTGTCAAAGCAAAGGTATCGAGTGTGGACCGAGGGCACTAACTGCGTACCCTCACAGTGGAAACTTTTTTCTGGGAAACTCCTCCTGGCACACCAGAACAGATGCATACATTTGACACTTCCAATTTCTTTTGAACAGGAAGAAAACAACAACAGACGTGGCAAATAATACGACCAGCGTTGTCCCAGATGGTAGCTGAAAGGAAAACTAAAGCTATGAAAAGTTTCTTTTTTTTTTTTTACCAACAATGAATTTCAGCAGTGCTGTCCATGAGCCGGTTTGACTGACAGGTGATCACCAGAGATGCAAAAACACTAATGGGAACGGACAAGGATTCATTTCATCTGTCATGAAGACTGATGGGCTATTACCTTACAGGAAAAACAAATGGTATCAAATGTAGCTTTTTCTCATCGCTTCTTCAATACACAACACTTCTGATTCTTACCCTTCCTCAACAGTTATGCTCATACTCATCAGTTTACACATCAGATTGACCAATTATCTTCCAACAGACAATCTCATAAACAGATATTCTCAGAATGTAAAAAAAACCATCTGGATGTCAAGCAGAACTAACAAAATGGTGACGTACCTATGCCTCACCTGAAGGTGTCGATATCAACACCAAATGACACTGGATGACTAAATAAATAAAGTAGTTAGCTAGCTGAATTTATACCCACCTGCAGCCTTGCAGTATCTATTTTTGCTAAAAGATTAATCAAAAACAGCAGATACAACTTGTGTTAACGAGGTTTAATCTGTGAAAAACTCAAATAACTAATGCTAGCTTGTAGCAGGTTTGCGCTAATTAGCTAGAGCTGTTGATTTGGGCAACAATTGAGCAGCTTATTAGTGTTGTTACTTTGTTGTCTTTAGAGGCTCACATTTTGAACTAAAAATCTAAAGATATTTATGTGTTACAGTTGACCTCAGTCCAGAAGTTCCCAAACTGTGGGGGAGCGCGGGATGGATGAATAAAGAAAAAAAACGATGAACGCTGTGTGTCCTGGGGGGTCGGGGGAGTATAACCCAGAGTCTCTAAGAGTCTCTCCACCCACACCAACGTCTTGGCCACAAACATCATTTATGTCAGAAGACCAGAGTCTAACTCTCACCTATTGTAAATCACAGGGGGGCAGAAAGTGTTTGGGAATCACTGCCTTAGTCTGAGCAGAGCAGGAGATAGACAAGTGAGGTGAAGCTAAACTTGCTGGAGCTGTGTCGATAGTGCCATAAAGCTTCCCAACAAGGGCCTCTGCATCTAAATTATTCTTTTTTTATGACAACTATTAGGTTTAGTTTTAAAGATTACCCATGAGTGTGTGTTCTCTGACGGAGTGTATTCATTAGTGCTGTTTCTGGAACAGCCCTCTACTTATCAGCCAAGTCAAATCCCTCCTGACTTATAAACGAAGCCCCTTATTCTATATTGAGCAGCACTGTGAGGAGAGCATTGCATATAGAGAGAATAGCAATAAGCTACAGGTAAGAAGCTAAGGGATTTGAGGCAAAGCTAATTAAAGTATCACAGATTCATGCGATTTAACTTGAAGCCAAGTTATCTGGAGGTGTATATTTCAATCCAAACCATATGGAGGCACAAACTAAAGCTTGGTATTAATTATTGCTAATAGGAATTAATGGCTTGAAAATGTTTGCTAAAATGTTTATTTTACTGTTTGGACAGCCTTGAAATGCAGTTTGTTAACACCATTTTAATAGCATATTCCCATCAAACAACTTTATCCATGCAAAGCTAAACCAATGTTAGCCAAAAGGTGTACATAAATCCCACATCCTGACTTAATGCTGCCCTATAAAAACTCCTGGATAGACATAACTTCATAAAAACGATCATAATCACAAATAGTTGATCCTTAGGAATTGTACAGTATTTTTTCTGAGGTTACAGCCTAAACACTTACTCATCTTTATCTCTAAACAGCTTCTAATTGTGAAATCAGCCTTGAATGTTTATCATCTCATATATTAATATATACATATTACCACAACTTCTAACATGGGCAATTGATTGAGGCTCAATGACATAAAATTAACTATATTTGGCAGATATTGTTTTAAGCAATGATATCACAAAGCCTTAATTTTCTGCTAAATGATGATTTTGGTTCTATTTCAAAGCTGAAAGGCAAACGTGAATTTAGATGACAGAAGAAGCAAAACAGCTTCCTCAAGACTCATAACAATGTTCTTCCTTTATGTTTCCAATTCTTAGTAAAGTGTTGAGAACCAGAGCCAAAGCAACAGAGATCATAGGTGTGTTTGTTCATGTACAAATCTATTTCTATGTGCTACTTTGTTTTCAAGTAAGCAGGTTCAGCTGTCTCATGAGTTAAGCTGAAAGTCTCAGGAATTCAAGCAGGCAGTTTTATATTGAGGCTCTATGTGATACAGATTAAAACCAGCAGACTGGCCAAAGACCACCAGGCCTTTTCTCCGCAAACAGTCTCCACATCTCATTGAGTCCCACAGACTTCTCAGTTGTTGCTGCTTCTTAATATTGTTATGAGATATTTAACTCCACAAAACCAGTGTAGAGCAGAATCACAACAAAACTTTCCAAATTAAGGAGCTGGATTTTATTTTTTTTAATTTGTAACAAGCAAAGCAATAACCAGTTTTAACTCCCAGTATCTTGTAAGATTATGGACAATAATTTTCACTTCCACATACGTATAAAAGTGGTGAAGAAACAAATTACCATTTGTTCTGTAATTTGCTTTGACCAGTCAAATCCTAAGCTAAAAAAACAGAGTAAATTCTTTCAGCCTATAAATGTGAAGAAATTTCAGCTGCACTTTATTTTTCAGGTTAAAACAACAGGTTAGGCAAAGCAAAGAGCAAAACGTTACTCTGTTAACTGTTGGTTTTAAACCTGTTATGACAAAACATAAAAGTGAAATTAATTTTTTCATATTTAATGGTTTCATTAAAAGAAAGTTTACAGAAATGCAGCAGATCTTATAATCATCAGAATGAGCCTCTACATATTTACTTATGTCACTGCGTATGCTGGTCTGGACACTCAGGGCCTTTTGCTGCCATTTCCTACCCATCCAACACGCTGCCATTGTGCTGCATATTTAAATTTCTGCTTCTATGATGTATTTTTGTCCATTTTAAATGTAAAAAGCTGGCAATGCAATAACTTGGAAAATATAATGTAATGCAGCTTTTCGGGCAATAATGTAATAAGTAATAATATAATAAGTTTTGTTACAATGGAGAAAAACTTTAATGATTTGCAGTTTGAGGCAGTGGACCCAAGGAGTACAGAAGTCCAGGTAGCACAGGTGAGCAGAAGGCCAGGAACCCAGACACTGGTAGCAACTGGATCCAACACGAATGGAGCAGAGTGACAAAAGACACAACTTATAATTCACACGACACAACAAGGATCCGACAAGGAGCAAGAACACAGGTGGGATAAAATACACAGGGAGATAATCAAGGGAAACTGGGATGACTGTAAACAATCAAGGGATAGGCGACAACATGGGAACGAATTAACACAAAGAAACCCAAATCCTCACAAAAAATCTCTTCAAAACACCTTTAGTTTTTTTTATTACCAATTTTACAACATAAAACATTTTCACATGTATACTACATGAATAAAAACATTAACTTTGCATTTTTTATGTCAAAATTCATAAAGTAAATTTTCTGAACCATAAAAATCGCATTTGTTTACCTTTTTAACATCTAATGTCTTAAGCTACGTTCACACTGCAGGTCTTGATCAATTCCATTTTTTTGCTTAGTCATTCCTACGACTAATTAAATAGTCCAGCCACAATCAGACTTTTCTGTTAATGGTTTTTAATCCCAAAGTGAGCCATGTGCAGGTAGAAAACACACACACTAACACACACACTAACACACACACGGTTTACAGATGTTATAGTGGATGTCATGGGAGCCGACAGTATCGTCACCATAAACAATAAATCTATTAATCGTAACAAGCTCAATATTTTCCACTTGCATAATTTGTTTTTCTCTTTACCAAACCTGGTCTTCAGTGAGGTGCTTTGGTCTCAACCAGCTCCTTTGTTTGAAGGACAGTTTTGTTTACAGACATTAATAATTAATTTTGTTTATTGTTTTATTTATTTTGGATATTTAAAATGTCTTCCAGTTCCACTGTGTAAAATGTTCACAAGAATTTGAAGTTTCTCTTTCTTTGAGAATGTCTTCTTGCATTATTATACCATTACCATCACATTACTTGAAAATGGACTCAAAACAACAATAATATCGTTCATCCCAATAACATCTGGGAAAATTTATCATCCAGCAAAATTTGTTACTGACAGGCCAAACTGTCAACCAGATCAGGATGCATGTCTCAACAACATGAAAGTCGGATCAAATGTGACATGACAGTTCAAACAGCAGGAACTTTGAAAATCATCAGATTCAGTACCACATGTGGGAGTGGCGCATGCATTTTTTATTTATTTTGGTAATAGGGCCATTAAGACTGCCATGAAAAAGTTGGCGATGGGATTTATTTGAGAGAAAAGAAAAAGATTGGATTTTGGGTCACGTTGGTTTTCTGTGTGAACCTTAAATGGAATTAAATATCCCCTAGAGGTAAAAACAGTCAGAAAATGCATCAAAATGACACCACAACTACTCTTAAGCACTAGTGAGAGAATTTTCTAAACTAAATCATGCATATCTAACATTATGAAAGCTCAAGATAAGATAAGATATTCCTTTATTAATCCCGCAGTGGGGAAATTTACATTGTTACAGCAGTACAGAGGACAGAAGAACCAATATAAAAATCTATATATACAAAAAATACAACTGAATATAGAAATATTGAAACAGTATTGTATTAAATATAAAAAATAAGTAAATTTCAGGTTTATTGCTTGTAGTGGAGAGTAGTGAACTACTAAGAGCAGCGGGTGTTGTACAGTCTGACGGCGGCCGGAACTTAGGGTGCTGCAGCCGGGCACTGAAGGAGCTGCTCAGTGCTGTCAGAGAGGTGCATGGGGTGGGACGGGTACTCCAGCATGCACTGAAGCTTAGTCCTCATCCTCCTATCTGCCACCACCTCCACTGGCTCAACATGACACCCCAGGACAGAGCTGGATTTCCTGAGGATCTTGTTCAATCTCTTCCTGTCAGCAGTGGAGATGCTGCTGCCCTAACAGACCATTCCATAGAAGATGGCTGATGCCACCACAGCATCAAAGAAGGTCCTGAGAAGAGCCTGGGGGGCTCTGAGTCTCCTCAGGAGATGTAGTCTGCTCAGTCCTTTCTTGTAGAGGGCCGCTGTGTGGTCAGTCCAGTCCAGCTTGTTGCTAAGGTGAACACCCACCATCTCAATGTCCATTCCCTGAAGTCAGTTCTCTGTACTCCTCATCATCTCCATCCTTGAATAGGCCGACGATAGCAGAGTCATCCGAGAACTTCTGCAGGTGACAGCTGGCAGAGCTGTACTGGAAGTCAGCAGTGTACAGAGTGAAGAGGAAGGGGGCAAGGACAGTTCATTGTGGAGCCCCAGTGCTGCAGAAAACCTTGTCTGACTGACAGCCCTGGGTCCTCACATACTGTGGTCGTTTTGTGAGGTAGTCCAGGATATAGATGATGAGGTGGTGGTCCAGACCTGTGTACTCCAGCTTGTCCTTTAGTATCATGGGTTGGATCGTGTTGAAATCAAAAAACATGATTCTCACTGTGCTCCCAGTATTCTCCAGGTGAGAAAGAGAGCTGTGTAGAAGGTGGATGATGGCATCCTCCCCTCCAATGCCAGGTTGGTAGGCAACCTGAAGTGAGTCCATAGATGGGCTCACCAGGGGGCGGAGGTGGGCAAGAAGCAGTCTCTCATCAAGTGAGATGTCAATGCAACCGGCCTGTTCCTGTTGAGGTCTTATGGGTGTGGGGTCTTTAGCTGCCTTTACCCCTAGTCTAAAGGCAGGTGCACCATTTGTGGGAGTATTTTTTGAGGGCTATAACTGTGTAGATACTGAAGCGTGCACACTCTTCATCCATGTAAAGTAATCTTCCCTTAAACTCTGCAGTGTTAAAGAGCTTTACTTCCATCACCATGGTTTTTTTTCCTACCTCACCACTGGAAGCAGACGAAGAGGATGATGAGGAAAATCCCTTTGGGAAGCAAGGACAGCATGTCCAGTTTGTGCTTGTCAAGGCAAATGACTTGTGCAGGGAACACGTTAGCCGGTGTTTGGGCAACTCGTCTATTAAATGTGATCAGTGTTGTATAAAGTACTGAAATCTCAGAGTCAAGTAAAAGTTTAGGTTCCTCTCCAAAATATGACTTTGGTAAAAGTCCAAGTCACTGACTGAAATGTTGCTTGAGTTAAAGTCTTAAAGTATCTGAATTTTCTTGTACTTAAGTATGGAAAGTACTGTAAAAATTTATGTACTCAAGTAATGTAATGAAAAGTATAAGTAAAAAGTAAAACAAGGCAAATGCAGTTTGAATGACTTTTTTTATATGTTGGTAAACTTGTCAAATACAGTTAAGGTAATGTACAAAACCAAGTGCAGGCAAAATTAAACCTGCTAAAAGATAAACCTGCAGGCATCATTTAGTTAAGAAAATTAGGTGCTTTACCTACAAGGTTAACTTAACCTGCTTTACAACTGAACCAGCTTCTTAGTTTCCCCTCCAGGACAGAAAATACAAAGTTTTTGTAAGCCTTAAGTTTCCCTTCAAGTAAGGTCAGTGCTGAAAATGAGAAAAATAGTCAAAACAGAAAATGCGGCCAACATGAAGAAAATTAATTAATTATTCTACTTCACAAACTATTGGTGCAACAACTGGTCGTTATGTGGCATTAGGGACATGTGGCTGCTGCTCATCGCGAGACTTGCTTTGTGTTTAATGGGAGAAGCGAAAAAGGTGTATCCATAGATATGATATAAGGATAGACCCTCATGCTCCGCTCTCACCTATTGTCACTGACGAGATTTAGGGCGGCCATCTTGGAGCGGTAGACCACAACACTCAGCCTTATTTTAGTTTAGCAGGCAAAATGACATATCAGCGCATTTAATCGATCATAACACACTTTTTTTGTTACTGGGAACTATATTCAAACATCTATCAAAGCTACATTTATAAACAATTGTATTATTTAAGTATGTTTTTAATACATAGTTCAGCATATGCTTAGTGGCTATCAATAGAATAGGAATGGAATATTCTGATATTGATTTATGATGAGCAAATTACAAAGCACACAGCCGTGGATAATTTATTGTGAACGGCTGTGTGTATAACTTATTATAATAATACATATTTATATAACTATAGAAACACAAATAAATAATGATTAATAGTGAAATATATATATATATATACTGCTAAAAAAATAAAGGGAACACTCAAATAGCACATCCTTGTTTAACTGTTCTCTTTATTTTTTTGAGCAGTGTATATAGATTCAGTCCAAAATCTGTTGTGTGATCCATCCTGCTGCAGTGAAACTGTCTCTCTTTATAGATTCTCCCTCGTCTTCCTCACATTGTGTCTTTCAAAACTTTCAAAACAAAAACGGAAGATTTAGGAATTATCTTACTAGTGAAAGAATTACATATTAATAGTCTTTACTACCTGTGTAAACTTTGTTGGTGAATGTTATAACATAATATAAGTTTTATAAAATATGTTACATTGTTTCATTTCTAATATAGGCTCTTGTGTCAGATAATTGAAGTCAATGTTAGAGAATAATTAATGTTTTAAGATTTACAGAATCTCAGTTATCCTTCATATCGGGGCTGAACCCGTATTACACTGTAGCTAATATTAGCTGGTTTCTCGCCGGTAGACATAAATACAGTAAAGTAATATTCTAATCACAATATATACACAATAATATGTCCATCTTACTTGTGAAATGTTGTCTGTGGAGCCTCACATCAATAATCCATAGATCAGAACAACAATATCCCTCAGTGCTGAGGCATCTTCTGTTGTTTTAATTGAGCAAAGTAGGAGGGACTACCGCTCCAAGATGGCCGCCGTATTTCCTGCGCCGGAGCAGCCAATGGGGGGTCTGCTCTTATATTATATTATGTTTATGGGTGTTTCCTATTGGTGGTGATGAACAAGCCCAGGCAAGTACCGACTTTGTAGCAGTCAATCAGTAGGTGGGTCAAAACATTAGCGTTTCTCTCTCTTTCTTTTGTAATGAGTAACTAAACCACACATTGAAAATGTATCGGAGTAAAAGTATGAAATTAAGTTCGGAAATATAGTGAAGTAAAAGTGAAAGTTATCAAAAATTTTCATACTCGAGGAAAGTATGAAGTACTCCAAAATATACTTAAGTAAAGTAGTGAAGTATTTTTACTTCGTTACTATACAACACTGAATGTGATACTGTGTCAGAGCCTTCAGGATGAACACAACTGCCTATGAAAGGAAAAGGATGGAGCTGTTGTGATTAAAGCCCTAGTAGGAAAAAATCTCATGGTATATGAGCTGAGAGAAAGTGTGGCACCATTGTCCTGCTACAATTTTCTACCACTTTTTATAGTTTGGGACCCAGAAGAGGTCAAACAGGACACACATTTGAGCTTTTTCTGTGATCCAAATCTGTATGTAGTTCTTAAACATTGTAAAACACCTGATAATGGAGCTTATGTTAGGATAATTACGATGTTTTCACACCTGATAGTCTGATATACTTGGTTAGATTGGATAACCAAAATTGCCATGTTTGTTATATTTTCAGCTGCTGTGTTTCTCTTTCACTCTGCACTCAATCAAACCAACCAAACCCTTTATGAAACCTGTGGGGTTGCTGCACCAAGAAACACTGAAAGAAATGACATGAAAACACTTGAAGACCAGTGCGATTTCTTCACAGGATGTTGGTAAAAGACAATGAGTCACTACTCCTGCTAGTGCTAGATTGTTGTTTGTTTTAGTTGCATTTACCCAGAATGCCCTGCTTATCATCCACTTCCTGCTTCTGGAGTGGTTCACTTATGAATTTATTATCATATGATTCAAATGGCACCAGATTTCACTTTAACCAAACCCAGACTAAGGTTTTAGTGGGTCAGACTTGGCTTTTCGTTCCGCATTAAAGTTTGATCTGAACATTCACTTCTAACAAACACATACCGACTAGAATTTGATTATAGTGGACGAACAGGGCTGGTGTGAATGTACTCTCAGGTTCTATTCTCTGAAACTACAGCTAAGGGTCTACTTTACGTAAAGTCTTTCCTTTTGGATTTCAGGGACACACAGCTTATGTCAATAAACTACAAAAGCTAAATTTTCCAGTTGCTCCTAAATTGTTTCCACTCTGTAAAGAAAATATCCCTAAAGTCAAAATCAGTTTTATTGCTTTGTGTCCTTGTCACATTTACTGCAAAGTGAAATAGTCAGAAGTTTTCTATTATGCGAAGCATGAGTGCATCCATACCCAATGAAACCTTACACAATGGCTTTTTACAAAATGATAGCAGTGCGCTTCAGCAGGGGAAACAGTGAGAGTACAAAGCTGCTTGTTTTTTTACCCATTCCACAGAAACTCAGCTTGATTCAGGCGGTGACAAGCAAAGGTAGGCAAGGAAAGATTTGCATGAATAATTAAAAGTCCTGAACCCTATATTGGTGACGAGAATAGCGACTGAATTAGCAGGGTAGTGATACACAAATGGCAAAGCGGTTCAAGTAAAGCTTTACATGCAGATTAACGCTAACAAATCACCCAGTGGCTGTCAGAAAACCAGGGAAGGGAAGATGATGGAGTGGAGATACAGCTCGGTGGCAGCGAATCGACATGGCATTAATGTTGAATGAGCTTAAATTCATTACGCTCAAACACTCCTTGGGGACATTTTCTACTCCCATCTTAATAAAGGCTCCCTTTCTTTGCAGCGGACACTAAGTAAAACAGATGTGCTCCCCAGCCGGGCAGCTTTTAACAGCCTCTCCTTGCTGTGTTTCTCATTTCTCCTCCATGAAAGAGGGCTTTAGCCTCTCTGTCAGTGTAGCCGTAGTGGAGGACCTCCACAGTGAGGGGACCGGTTGCCGTGGTGATTGCCAGTGATGCAATCAGCTCAGAGCAGCTCTTCTCATCAGGCTGGGACTGGAAACTTTCTGTCATGCTCGCAAGTGGCTTTTATTTTTCCACAGAGCATAAGCTTCTGTCTTAAGAAATTTCATCTTCCAAAATGAGACGAGGGCCCCATGAAATCCTGACAGCATGGTAACCCTGGGCAATCATACTGCTGTTTCCATATTATCCGCTGTTAGCACCAGCATCAAGGTGCATGAGGGGTCTTTATGGTCTTAAAATCTTCTATCATATGTAGCTTCTGTTTTCTGTCTGCCTTAGTGTCATCTTGTCTGGCATTACTGTCAAGTCTCCCATTTTGGTTAGAAAACGACTGTATTTTATGTGTTTCTTGCCATGCTAATGCATTGGTATATTCCCGTAAATTTCCTGTATCATGGTAATTACGTCACCTGGTTCTGACGGTAGCAGCAAACGACAACAAATTTCCTGTTTTCTCCAATCCAAAAGTTGAGAGGCATGCGACTTGGTGAGTTGACTTTAAAGGGTCAGAGGTCAATATATCAGAGCGAAGAGGTTCTGTCTGTAAATGATTCTGAACGACTTTCCATTTTCAGGAACTTATCTTTGTCTTATTTTGTCAGTGTAAAAATCCAGCATCTAACAAGATCTGTGTTGTTTGCATCTGCCCATACTGTTCTATGTGAATATCTTCACGTTTATCATTATTTTTCCATATTTTAGCTCTAAATAATATATAAAAATGATGTAATTAGTCAGTTTGGTAACACTTTATTTGAAGGGGTGTGCATAAGACTGACATGACACTGTCATGAACATGAAGGTGTCTTTATGAATGTTTATGACTGTTGTCATGAAGTGACAACATTCGGTAAATAATGACACTTTTAATGCAAAGTTGCTCTGAAAGTTGCATTAAAAAAAGTGCCAACTTTGCATGATTTCGTAAATAGTGACAATTTAATGCAAATTTGACACTTTTAATGACTTTCAATGCAACTTTTAGAGCAACTTTCCATTAAAAGTGTCATTATTTACCGAATGTTGTCACTTCATGACAACAGCCATAACTTCAGACTCATTCATGTTCATGGCAGTGTTATGTCATGTTTATGACAGTGTCATGTCAGTCTTATGCTCACCCCTTCAATAAAGTGCTACCGTTAGTTTTCTTTGTCATTTACAGCATTTCTGCTTTCCTTATGAATCAGTAATAAAATGAATTTTAAAATCATAAAACTGCTTGGACAAATATGTCAATATATTTATGTCAAAACTTTTAAATTATACTAATATTTATGACTAAACTATGTTTACCAATAATAATAATAATAATAATAATAATAATATAAAGTCAATAACCAGAAAATTGTAAAAGTTGACAGATTCTAGAATTTCATTCATTTCAGTTGGAAATGTGAATTCTGCTCATTTTCAACAGAAGTTTGAAATATTACAATAATTTTGACAACTATGATAAATTTGCAGAAACTCTGTTGAATATTTTATGTGACTAACTACAATGTTCCAGTACAATCTGTAATATAAAACTTTTCAGGTGGGAAGGAAGGAATGGTAAGAATGGACATCTTTGAAAAATGAAGCAAAGAAGACAAATGGATAGAAGGGAAAAAGGAAGGAAAGAAAGATACACAGAGGAAGAAAGGTCATGAAGAAGGGAGGGTAAAGGGAAGACAGGAAGCACAGGTAGAGAGAGCAAAGAAAGAATATCAAGGATATAGACACAAAGAAAAGAGAGAAGACAGAAAGGAGGAGGAGGTAAGAAAGAATAAAGTATTTTTAAACTGAGACTGAAAAAATCTCACTTTGTTTCTCCAGGTTGCTTCAGACACTGCAACAAGCAACAGGTGGAAATGAATGTACCAGAACCAGCTCTGGTTAAAACGACTTCAGTCTCCATAACAGATGCTTCCTAAAGTTTAAATACATCTAGAGACAGTTTGAAAACCAGAATATTTTAAGATCATGCAGCACCAAGATGAACTATGTTTTCTATACAGGGTAATCAATTGGGAAGCTTTTCCCATACTCATAGTTATGATTATACAGAAAAGAGTACCAAAGTAATGCACTGTCAGCATGAGAACAGATAAAGAAAGAATCGCCACAGCGACCAGCAGCCATACCTGCTCAAATCTCCGACAGGGGAAAGAAATCAGCGCTACATGGCTTCTATTGATCTCTGGTTAGTGGTCCTCAGGGGACAAATGCAGTCAATTATTGATCTGGGTGCAATCATAAAACACCCAGCGTGAAATAAAGAAAAACGTCTGCTCACAAAGGAGCACACAACTCAGCTAGCTCCCAATGAAAAATTGCTTCTTTAAACAAGCTAAATGAAAAGAAGGAGGTATAGAACGGCAGCTTTTTCACGGGAGAGAAGAAAACAAATTTTCTCAGGTTTCTTACCCTCGCTGTTCTCATCAAGGCTACAGTGGAGAGGAGAACAAAAAATGAAAGTACCAACTTTTTACTTTAAGGCAGTGAGTTTACGGAGAGGATGTGAGAGAATGTCTTTGTGTTTGTGAGCGTAAAAGTTGTGAAGTAGAGTATTTTCCTCCTTCATCTCTAGTCAAATCTTAGTGCGTTTCATTCTCTTCCCCTCTTCTCGAAGCGGCCGGCATTAGCTGAAGAACCCAGGCCTCAACACGGCCAACACCCAGGACAAAATCGTTTGGTGAACTCCACATTCCCAACCTGAAGACGGCATATAAAAGAGAGGTAAGGCCTCAGTCTGAGTGCCGGGAGGAGATGGAGAAAAAAGGTTTTACTGGAGAAAGCAGTGTGTGAGATGGAGACAGAAAGGTGAGCGAAGGGCTGGAACTGAATACACAAGGAACATAAAAAATACCCATAATTCAAATACCTTTTACTTTCTGCTGGCATCTTGTTCAGATCAGCACAGTAAGTCAGAGAAACCCTATCTCTGCAAATCAAGCAAAGACTTTATTTACTGCGTGGTTCCCCAACAAGAGAGACTCCATAAGTATCCAGGTGTTAGAACGACAAGGTTTGCCAAGCCAGGAGGTTAAAATAAGACGGCATGGCATGTTGGGGAAGATCAGCACATTTAAAATGAAGCAAACGGCCCTGCAGGTCCTGCTGTCTTTGTTGCTTCTGAAGCATCGCTGTCGCTGCCGCTCTGAGGTTTCAAAGCTATTTCCAGCCTCCCCTGACTCTGGTTACTTTTATCATTTTAATGACGTCCCACTGGTATTAAGTGTAAATACAGAAAGCACACAAAGGTTGGCTTCTCCAATATTCAAAATCTGTCCCTGAAGTTTCTGTTTGCTCGTTTTAGGAGTATGCTCAGCTTTTATTGTTACTTGGCCAACAAACGGGCTGCTGAGATTATTCAGGCAGATGATGAGGATGATGTTTGCAGATGGCTTGGTTCAGACCATGATCATCAGGAGTGATGGTAGGACACAGCAGGACAGGGTGTACAGATTGGGGCCATGATGTCTGCAGGGTCCATGGGAAGGACTCCGGTCTGAGGTGGAGAAGAGCTGAGCCAAAAACAAACTGTCTAACCCTCAGATATGGATCAGAACTGAAAGATCCTGGTAGAACTGGCTGCTCCGTCCTCAACTTCAGACAGAGCTGAGGATTTTTAAGTTGGAACTACATTTTAAACAATTTACTTGAGAGTTGTATTAGAAGGAAGGAAGTCAGCAGCCAGGATTTTCTTCAGTCTGTTATTAGAAAAAAGACTAAGCTGCCATGCTCCCTATATTGACATACTGTATATTGACAGAATATACAGGAAACGGGTTGCAATGAAACTGATGAATCTTTTATTTTTATTTCTCAGAGGGCTGGCAGATGCCCCCAAAACCCTGCGGCCCTGGGCAAACACCTATTATACCAAAGCTGCAGTAAAGCTGGTAAAATCAAACAGTTTGGCTAAAGATGTGAAGACATCATTAAAAATGTTTGTCATCAAATGAGCTTTATGCAGTCAGGTGTCTAACATTTGAATACAGCCACATTTCAAGACAAACTTCAGTCAGACTAACTGGGATTTAAAGTTCAGCAGAGATGTAAGGCTTTTACACTTGTAGATCAAATTTGTCACAGTGTTTTCTTTTTTTTCACACTCCAAGATAATTACTGTGGTTCACTTAAAATCTAGGAATTTCAAAAGTTCTGGGCTGATTACATTTTTAGTCTCCAAATGAATCAATTATTTAAAATCAAATAGGTCTTTAAATTCACATCCAGTCCAATTTGTACATTTAATTAACAGTGTAAAACCATCTTTTTCCCTAGTTAAATAAGGATGTTTAATTATAATACACCCACACTTTTAACTTAGACATGAGAAAAAATATTTTAAGACAGACAATGGAGGGAAAGTGTGTCTTCTGCTGCTAACTCCTAGAGCAGACAGAAAAGACAGTTGAGTTTTTTACTATAGAACAAAGGGTGGTTAAAAAACCAAGTTTACTATTGAGCAACATATATTTTCCTGGCTTCAAACCTGCTTTTCCATCAGCTGTGTTTCACCTCAGCAAAGCTGGATGTAGCCTCCATTTCTCACCGTTTCTCTATTTCATGCATTGCTTTCACTCTGTTCTGTTTTACTTTTTGGCATTCACACCATAGATTGCGCAAATGCATTATTCACCCCTACTTGGACCAGAGAAGTTATTTCAAAGCCTGCAGCAGTACTTTGTTTTCCTTCACCTTGTTTTGTCCATAAGAGAGGCCAACAATTGCCAAAGCAATTAGACTGGGACCTTGTTGAGAGAGCTTCAGAAATGTTTTCACGCCCAACCTGGGGCTGTGCAGTGTGTAGGAGCAGAAATCCCACCATTTGGCCTTACTGTGGAGGTTAGGCTTGCTGGATTTATCAGTAAATTTCATTCACAGAGACTTACACCTTGGCTCAATAGAAGCTTCAATCCTGGGTAATGAGAGGACATGGTTCACTTACAATGTGCAAGTGTAATGAACCAACAGGACCATAGCAGTTACACTCATGATGACAGTCATTCCTTGGATGATAGTCACTCCTCATGATCATCCAAACACACACTATCAATGTCCTTCTCTTTATTTCTACAATCACTTTTTAAAATCAGGCAAATGGTGCAGCATGATGCATGTTTATGAAAATCTATCATCCATCGCTGAAAATGGCTGCTTGTATGACATGATTGTGTGTATGTATGACATGAAGCACTTCGAAAGGCCTTGTAGCTGAAATGTCCTGTACAAATAAAAATTGATTGATTGATTGAATAGAACCATTTGTTTTTATTCTCAGTTTCTGAATAAAATAATTTAGATGATTTATAGATCTAGGTCAAAGTGATGAACGTAGTGAACTCTACTGCAGCTACAGTGGTTTGTTACCATGGTGACTGACTGGTCAGTACAATGACTTCTTGGCTGTTTGGACACCAAAGGAAGATTATTATTCAATGAAACCACCTGGATATGGGAACCATTTTGTTTCACAGAACAACTGAGATACTGTATTAGGTAAACCAATTAACTTCCTTGTTAACACAAACAGAAATAAACAAACTGGATGGAAAGATCGACTCAATGCTTACATGCAATGTGAGAACAACCTGCTGAGGTTTAAATCAAGTATCAGAAAGAGAAAGATGAGTCATTAAGTGACTGTTTGTGGTTATTGGTGCCAGATGTGCAGATCTAGAGATCATATATAAGAATTGGTCATGGACCTTACCAAAGGGCTGCGTTTCATTGGCTAATGCCCATTTCACATCACAGCGCAGCTACCACGTGCTTGACCGTCTCACAAACACAAGCTACAGTAGTAAACACATGCTAATGTACATTGTGGACTAGCAGACCAGCAGAACGTTTTTGCGTCAGTTCACAGATTTCCAAAATCTGAAACAGAAAGCCTTGCTTGGATCAAAGCTTGTGCACGACCACATTTGCAGCTCAACCGTCGTAGGATCAATAAGAACAAAGGAGTGTCTGCTGGTGTAAGTATTATTGCTTTGCTTTCTTTGTGTTTAGTGACTGAAAAAAAGAAAGTCAATAATAAACACATCCATTATGAAAACCTTTTAGCCAAGTACAGCATAATGACAGCACCGATACAACTTCTACACCTTGAAGCCTGTCTGTTAGTCTTATGTTAGATGAACAGATCAATATGCAATGTGTACCGTATCTCAGTGGTCCCCAAGCCCCGGTCCGTGGACCAATTGGTACCAGGCCATGCAAGAAATAATTAAATATTTCCATTTTATGTATTATTTGAGTCTGGAGGATCTTTTATTTTGAAAATCCTTTAACTCGATTCTCTCGGTTACTTGTGCGCCAACACTGAGCCACAAGCAGCAAAATGAGTAAGAAACAGATCAGATGTCTTTGGAAAGTTTATTTTCAAAGGGGAAAAGGCCCAGAGAGACAGGAGGATGGATTTATCCCAGACCAGTAGGTGAGTCTCACATTACAAGCAACTCTGCGTAACATGTGGCGACCGGCTGCTAATGAGGCAATGAAGCTCAAGCTGCTTCGCCATGTAGAGACCAAGAGGCTGTGGATATAAGCAACACTTCAGGTGTCATTATCTCTCATCACTCCCAGATGAAACCATCTCATTGCAGAGAAACAAGCTCAGGGCTCCGTTAGTCATTATCGTGAGTCAAAATTTTCACAAAAATAAAATGTAAATTTTTGTGGCGCATCTCCGTCTTATTTTGAAGGGATATGTAAACGCTACCATAGTGACCAGAGTCGGAGAGCATTTGGGCAGTGGTCGAGAGGAGCGAGTAGTGCTTGTGAGTCTTAAGTCTGGTTTAGACAGAAAGATTTAAGAATTGTCGGCCGATTCTCCAAACCTCTGTGACCACAGAGCTGATCAAAGTACAACAGGCTCGATCGATTCGTGTGTCCAGTCACAGGGCAGGAGAAACACGATCCGATTCCAGAAGATAAACCTGTAAAACCCCAACATTGCATACGGGAATTAAGAATAACCAAACACAGATGATGATGTAGAAACAATGGTGATAGTTTGTGGAGTCATTTTAAAAGATAAAAGACGTAACCAAAATGAAAGACTTTGGAAAAAGAGACGGGAGCAGTCGCTCTTTTTGTTGCACTATGATTTGGAGGCAACTGTGTTTTTTCAGTTAACATTTTTAAATGAATAAACATAATAATGACCAGTCATTTTTTCAAGGTGCTAAAATGGAAGAGCAGAGTTTATATATGTATGCATATATGCATATAAAATGGAAACTTGTTTGTTACTTGCATGAGATAAATGTGTAAAAGATGAAAAGCACCTGAGAACGATAAAGCCAATATTAGGCTGGAACGTTTTGGCCAATGAACAGAAAGATGAACTTCTCACTCCTTTGAAATGTCTCCAGAACAATCTTACTATTCTCCATCCAACACTATAATAATTATCCTGGGTTGTTCTAACAATGCTCCAGATGGAGGAGAGCACCAAATCATAGCCAACATGCTGCAGCCTGGAGCCAGCAACTTCATTAGAGGTTCAGAGGAAACTCAGGCCTGATGCAGTGAGTTGTGCTGCCTCTGTCTTCCTAATGAATCCCACGGGGTATGGAGACAAAGCCAATGTCTTCCAGAAACATTCCTGCTAATTCCAGGTCACTCTCTGAGCTTCCTCTGTCACCAAGTCCCTCCTAATGGAGGGACTTGGTGACAGAGCCCTATTCTGTCACCTCCCATCTTCTCCAGACTCAGCAGCAGGCATACAGAAAGTCTTCCTGAGAACAGATTACAGTCAGCATGGAGGGAAGACACAAAAAACAGTGTGACTACCTTGTAGAATTCAGCTAAATTCAGACATTGGGTTAGGATGGAAAGATGATGTCAGGTTTTGTTCTGCTTTGACCTCAACGTCACCCTGAGACGTATGACAACGGTTTTATGAAATTCTTGCATTTTTGATCCCGTTTACACATGCAGTGAATTTATTCCTGTGCTTGTTCATTAGGAGAGCCTTTAAGGAGGGATCTGTCTGCAAAAACAGGATACCAGCATCAGCTCTTCTTTGTGCTGCCCAACTCTTTTTCTCCATCTCTCATTCCCATCATCAGATATTTCATCAGCTTTACAACCCTCCTCACATTGAAAGGAGCAGCATCGAAGGCAAAGCTGCTGTCTGTAACCGTCTCCACATCAGAGAACTTCACATGAATTTTCTCTGCTACCTCAGAGCAAAACACGTCTCCACTTATCTATAGGAAGAAAAGATAAATGCATAAAAATTAAACCATGGAGAAAACCCAGCTAAACCCACCTCAGGATCTAAATGTTGTGCCCGACCAGGAGACTAGTACCTTTTTCCAAATGTTAAATTAAACAATTTAGAGGATATGCTTTCCTAAAACCTGAAATCTTCCCTAGAAACCAGACTGAGGACGATGTGTGGTTTCTGCCTTCCCTTCATGTAATCACACAGACAGACACACAGACTGCTCTGCCTCCTCACATCAAACACTTCATCATAGTTCCAACTGAGCAGCAGAGCTGGGATTTATTTGTTTTCTATGTGGAAAAAATACAAAAAGCAGAACTTTGCAGACGTTGTCATCATGCGTTCAGCTTTCAGCATCGCAGCTGAAGCCACAGCTCACATGACTGCTAAGAAAGACTGAGTAAGTTTGCTCTGTGTATTTTAATCAATAAGACAATATTTTAATCAAACATTAGGAAATTACAGTTGAAGTGAAAATCAATACCAGACCACAACATGCAGCCTTTTTTCTGAAGCAAGTTACAGTATCTTAAAAATAGTCACTGATTTTTGTATGGAACATGTTAGACAATAAGATATCTCACAGAAGTTTTCACACCCTGAAGCAGCTCCAGGTTTTATCAGTGAAGTGAAGCAGAAATATGGAGAGGAAGAAAAACAAATGTAATAGTTTAAAATAGATTTTAAACAACAATCTGACAGTGTGATGTGCATTTCTGTTCATTCCCCGTTTACTCTGATACCAATAAATAAATCCAGTGCAAGGAGCTGGGAAGAATGTTAGTGTTGATCGATAGATAATTATGTCATAATGCTAATTTATGGCACAATCAAGTCACAGCATTTTATATTAACTGATGTATAATATAAAATTATGTTTATATATATAAAAAAACTTAAACAATTTGTCTTTGGATTTTTAAAATTGGGACTGTCTCTTTAAGAAGCTCCTGCTGTCTTCATCATGGCAGTGCTCCTCCATCATGCCGTCTCAGACCATTCAGGTGAAGGCGGCTGACTGAAATACATCTATGTTAAAAACTGTTGGTTTTTATATAATAATAAAACTCTTTACAGGTTGAGGTTAGACGCCTTGAAAAGTTGATCGTTCAAAGGAACTGTTTCTTCATTGCACATCAAAGAAATACTGTTATTTGCATATATTTTTATGGCTGAAACAGTGAGTTTATTGTTGCTCCTGTACTGAGCATGTATCTGTTTGGCTGGCTGAAGGGAATAAACACAGACTGTTTTACATTTCCCAGATATTCAGGTCTTTCTGCAACCCTGAGGCTTAATGGACATGTTTCCCTCCAACATGGCAGGTTGACTTCTGTTTACTTGCCTTGATTTATTGTGGGACATAAATCTTTATGATCTGGTCCCAATCCACAGATACATCCCTAACGTCCCTTAAACTGCTAATTTCAGCCACAGTGAAACAGTCGTGTTTTTCCCTCATCTATCCACAGGGAGATTGATGCAGATGTGTCTCTGAAGCTCATCGCATGTCTGATTACAGCCTGATTCTCTACATTTCCCCAACACCCACACTGCTAATAAGTAGGAAATTATGTTTTCATTTTAAATAAACAGAATTGAACCATTCTGAAGCCCTAACTTATTCAGGACAACCACATTTAACAGACGAAATACAAAAAAAAAAAAAAAAGCAAAGCTATTTTATAGCATTAAGATGCTGCGATGTCCATGTAGCAGTGAGATATGGAGCTTTTGGGTTTTGGGTTGACGGTTCATGCAGTTGATTGGACTTCGGCTCTGGAGCAAAGAGAAAATGACTTTGACTTTCACAATCCCTTAAAATATCCTGAGTTCGCACTTCCTTTTTAGCCTTAAAGCAGAAACATGAACAGACACTTTGGATTTATTGTCAAGGAGGGAAGGATGGATGGAAGGACCAACGGACATGTTCCTGATGTTCCTGGTCCCAGTTCTTCATGAACTCTGTTTCCTCCTGCAGTTTTTCGTACAGAAGCTCCAACCACCAGCAGTTTCCTTTAAAGTGAAGGCAGAGAGGGAACTGGGCCTCTATGTTGGCTCCGGCTGCAGAGAGGAGAGGGCGCTGCATTTTTTTTCCTCCCCCCAGAATTAGTGGAGGGAACCCAAGTTGGTAGCAGATGGCAGCAGGATGAGACTCAGAGACAACCTGGCAGCAGCTTGGGAGGCAGGAAGAGAGGCAGCTGAGTGCTGAGCTGGTAGCAGTGGATAAAGGAAGGCCACCGCTCCATATGCTCCTCGTCGCTCTGCCTCAGCAGAGAGACGGCCATGGACTCTACCATGCTGGAAAGAACAAAGTCAGATTGGTTGGCGGAGAAAATCAAACTTCAAGAGAAAAAGTGAGCAGAGTTATTTTAAAAGTTGGGATTGGAGCATTCCCGTTAGCGGCACCATGTGGAAAAACTGTAAACAGAATATGGAAGATCTGGAAGGTTCATACTGACGTCTCCCTCAGAACCAGAGGATAAAAAAGCTTTATCTGAACATTGAACTCAGATTAATGTTCCCAGATGAAAAGCTCCTGTGGGAAACACTGAAAGCAGAGACATTATGAAGAGATGATGAAACACTGCCCTACTTTGTGAACACCCCAGGCTGTTTGGGGTAACCAGGTCTCTGCTCTCCCTCCCAGACAGAGACTTCATCACTCTACTACCCTCCTCCCATCTGTTGATCAATAACCCAGAATCTGCAGATCAAATCATCTCATTTCTTTCTCCATCCCTCTCTTTTTATTGGCCCCCATCACAGCCAATCAGAAAGAGGATTTAAAAAGTCTGGGGGGCGGAGCATAAAAATGATAAAAAGTGACTTTCCCATGGACTTTCCTTCCTTTCTTCCTTTCTTTCCTTCCTTTCCTTCCTGGCTGAGCTGCTCTTCGGTCTGAGGAGAAACTAAAGAGGGAACAGGAGCCATCATCAGTCCGTCTGTATCTCACATCATGCTAACACTTTTATCCTCTGTCTGCTAATAGCCTGACATCTACATGTAGCATCTGATTGTTATTTTCAGTAAATCAAATTGGGTCCGGCTGCCTATCCATCAAGCTGAGGTCTCTGTCTTTGAGGTGCCTCAGGGCTCTATGCTGTAACACAGCGTATGTACAGACATACACTCACTGAGTGCTTTAAATCTAAGGTATAGAGGGAGACAAAAAAGTGTATTATGTATATTCAGATTTATAGTGAGTGTTCATGTGCTGCCGGCTTCAGCGTTAGTTTTATCCCGCCACAGGAACACAGCAGCTCCGCTGGGGAATTAATTGCCAGTGACGTGAAAGTAGCACAAAAAGAGCTTTTGCGATTTTCATTATTGCGCCTGGAGTCTTTCTGCATGGCTTTGTAATAATTTCTCAGCGAGAGCAAAACGTGAGAAATGGTAAAATATCCAGCAGAGGAAGGAGGGAGGGCTGATATGGAGCTGACTGGAGGTCGATGGTCATCAAGATGCCAAAAGAAGACAATGAAGTCACACTTTTTTGTGTTTCCACAAATGAAGGTTTCAGTTTCCATCTGTATTATAATGTTGTGTTCTGATCAAAGTGTTATAGATTAAGAACAGATAATTCAATGAACAATACTTTAACAATAAACATCATGAAAACAGTGAAAAATGTTTTTTACTGTAGAGCGGCCTTTGAACTGTGAACCAAGTTCACAGGCCGCTCTAACTTATTGAGACTGTTCTTTTTAGTGTTCAATTCAATCAAAAACTTGAGTTTCAAAGCTTTAAAGCAGAGTAAAACACTGTGAGCATTAATTCAGGTTTGGATTACAAACAGGAAGCCAGAAATTATAAACCAACTTCAGGGCCATTAGCTAGCCACAGATTAAAAACATATTCAGCTTTCGTGCTACCTAAATATTATTTTCTGTCAAAATGTGACCTTTTTCATTGTTTTTTCAAACCAAATGTTTCACAGATTTTAGTGTCTCTACATGTAAATACACATCAGGAACATTTCTCCTCGTTCATCCAGATCCTCTAGCAGACAAAAGGCATGTGATGCATTCTCCAGCCACAAAACAACAGAATACCAACACCAACCCAAACAGGATGGCTGACAGTGGTGCAGTTTGGTTGCCCCGGGCAACCGGTCAATTGTTACTACAAAGCAAAAAACTCACATCGTTGCTCGCCTGCATTCCCTGACGTCTCCGAATGCGACTTGGCATGGCGCTGGATGCGCTTATCAAATTACACCACATTTTGCTCTTAATATGCTGCATATTTCCTTCACAGTGATAGCAGAGTTGTTTTGTTTATTACTATAGTGAGAGTCGTGTGTTACAGGAGATAGACGGCTGGGGAGGGAGAAACAATCCTGGAAGGAAGAGGCAATTTGAGTCACTGCACAGAATATTTCTGGAAAGGCCTAAAAACAAGAACATAAAGTCCGATTCAGAAAAGAAGAACTGGTTTAATATATCCTACTGCTTTTTCTTTATGTGGTAACTTTAAATTAAAGTAATGAATAAAGCAAAACTCTAACTATTAAATACATACTGAGTACATCAATGAAAATATGTATTTATGACTCATTGGATCAAAATCTGTTGATTAAGAAAGAGATCAAACCTGTAGAGACGGACTGACTTCAAACCGAGTTCACTAACAACACAGTTAACAAAACCTTAGGAATGTTTCTGTTTCTTTGTCCTTACAAATAGTGAACATTTCAATTCAAACTTTGAAGCAGTAATGTACAAGAAGATGGTTGACTAGAATTTCATTTTAATCCCCTCTGGGATTAATAAAGTATATTGGACTTAAGCTTTTTAAGAAAAACCACAAATCTCAAATTTTAGTTTTTAAAAATATGGTAAAGGTTTCTCAAATGACAAGCTTTAAAGAACATTTATACAGAATATTATGACCTATTGAGAATCAAAATTATTTTAAAGTTATTAAAAACGATGATATAGTATTTTAATTTTTTAACTAATTGAAGCTAAAAAGCAGATGTCAGTTTTTGCATCGTTAGCGGCTAACAATTAGCTACTGAAGGAAAGCTCATCGGTCAATTGGCTGATCCAATCAGAAGTGTTCCTTCAGTCTGTCAATATTACAGCATGCCAAGAACTACTTCCTGTTTTGCTTCAAAATAAGACCGATATCCCGTTGTCTTGATATATAACAGGATATCAAGACAATTCTCTTCACATCAAGTCTCATAATGAATTCTTAGTCATGTGACCTGCAGCTGAATAGTGCGTAGCACAGGAGAATTCAGTTTGATGAAATATCATAACGTTATGTTATTACCAATAGAAACTCCCCTGAACAGACAAAATCTGCTGTTCTGTCTATGTAGCTCCCAGGGGAGCTTCTTCTCAACACATCTTACAGATTGTTTGTTTTGTGCCTGACAACTATTAGAGTTAATACATAAATATGTATTGTAGTAGCAGAGAGGCCCTATGATTTTGAAGGAGTTCTGTCTTAGATATGACATTTTATGGCCAGGATGAGTTTTATTCTTGTTCTTACAAACTGGAGTGAAGAAATATCTCGGTGTCTTCAGCATCAGAAACTCTTAGTGCACTAGATATGGACGGTGATATCAATCGCTGTATTGTTCATGTATGCATGACAGAAACTCAGCTTCATTAAAACATGAAGCACGATTCACTGATGGATCCATGCAGATATACACTGCAAACAGAGTGAATAAATATAAAGTGAGAGAGCTGCAATGTTTTTACATTGTTAAGATGATTAGTCAATTCTAAAGAGAGCTAATTCGTTTTTTCAGGTTTTTACTTAATGTGACAAATGTACCAATACATTTGTCACCCTGTCATGTGATTAAATCATGTGATTGATACTTTCAATCACATGACAGTATCAAAAAGGCACACAGTACCTTTTTGATACTGTGTGCTCAAAAATATTAACTACAAAAAATGAATTAGAAACCAGGATGATAAATAAAAGCTGCTGTTATCAGCATAGTGACGGCATGAAGACTCAGACATCTTGTCAGCTTGAACTCTGAAGTTAAACCTGGTTGTTGGATGTAATGAAATTGTTGTAGTTCTCTGCATATAAAATGGCTGATTTCCTCTGAAATGTCCCAAATAAAAAGTGAGGTCAGGTTTTTATGATGTCTGCTCTGTTTAGCAGACATTCACTAACATTTGTCCTTGCAGGACAACATGTCTCTGATTTGAAATGTTCCTCATTGTTACAAAACGTCCTCCAACATCATCCATTGATCCTGGATGGGATATTTGGAGGTATAACTTATTTTATAGTTCTAAGGCACTAAATCTGGCCAAGTATTTTGTCTAGTTTCTACTGCAAACATCTTAGTGTGTTAGCAATAAGATAAAACTAACTAGCAAGTGACTTTCCTGTAAGATAGATGAATATTTATGTTGAACTCGTCCAACACCAGGTTGTTTAATAGTGAAAAGTTGATTTAGAAAAGGTACAGTACATGTGTACATGTGCACTGATACAAAGCAAGACAACTTCAGTTGGCAGCCAACATAATTAATAGCAGGCAAAGTGTTTTATTTTCTAAGTCAGTGGTTTGAAATGACAGCAGCAGCAGAGAGGAAAGTAACGATGACACCAGACAGCTGTGCTCATGTAAAACTGCTGCCATTGTTTCCTCTCTTGTTGCAGCTTCACTGCAGATGCTCAGTCTCGCAACAGGAAGCTAACAATAGCAACAGAAAGAAGGCAACCGCTAAGGCAATGGTCAACTGCATGTTTCAGCTCCAACATCTTTACTGTCACAATAAGCAATCACATACAAACTAACATCAGCTCCATCATTTCTATTGATTAATAATAATATTAATCTATATTAATCTGATAATAATTATTAATATTTTTTGAAGGGTAATTTTGTTGACATTGATTTCAGAATCCATTCTATTTACAGTTTCGGTTGTGTATTTTTGTTTTGCTTTTTTCATTTGTATTTGGAGATTGAAAACTTCCAGTTTCAGTGTTAACTATTTTTCACAAAATTAAAGGATAATTGAACATGTGTTAATATACCAATATCAATATAATACTCTCAAAACAACAATATTATCATTCATCACAATAATCACTGGAATAATTTATGGTCCAGTCAAAGTTTTAATTGTGACAGGCCTACTCCATTAAAACATTATACAATTGATTAAAAGAGATTAAAACAATATAAGATCAGTTTGAATCCTGAAATGGTAAAAAATAGAAAAGCAAATAAATCATCTATTGATTTTTTGAGAAAGAAACTTAAACTCCATTTGATTTTTTCCATGTCAGTGTGTCGGATCATCGTCCTGTTGGAACATTTGTCTCCAGGTTTTGAGTTGGAAGAGAAGCTGAACAATTTGGACAAACTGACAGTTAATTCCAACCAACTTTTAACTTTTTCTCACTAGAGAGTTTTCAAATATGAACAATTATACCAGATGTTTTTATTGCTGTAGAGTATAGATTCTCCACAAATTGGGACATTAACAAAAAATCATTGGACATGAACACATGTATTCGTATTTGAGCCAGTTTTATGATTTTATCCCTGCAACATTTAGAGAAAATAAACCCAAACTTGTGACACATAGTAGCTAGCAGAAGTTGTTTTTGTGTGTAATAATGACACCCTGAAAACATAAAATGGACTATATTCATAGAGGAAGAATGTTTGCAAGGTTCTGCATGTAAGCATTGTTTTAGATAAAGTCAAAGGAATATGAAGTAATATTCTTATCTACGTTAGTTCATAAATGTTTAACTTTGATGGATTTTGATGGAGTGTTGGACAAGTCTTCCCTCTCAGTGATTTGACCACTTCCCTTGACTTTTATTTTCAGACTAGTAATTAACTATTGACCCAAGTTTAAACTCAGATGAAAATAAATAGAAGTTCCAAACTGCTGTAGCGTTGCTTTAGGAACAAACATGCAGTCAGAAAATACTGAAATGTAAACTGGTAATCAGGTTGATCAATTTGGCAGCAAAGGACTTATACAAATGAACACAGCATCAGGGCTTCAGTTCAAATAAGAAATCCAAATGTCTTTGACAGCATTGAAAGTAGACATGGAGAGTTTGCAATTGTATTACCTTGGTAAAAGAGAAAAAAGAGTCAAACTTTGGACCAAATTAAAAATAAACACCAGAAGCAGAGAAGAAAGTGAGAAACTGGGGGTTTCAGCTTTGGAGCTTCACAGCTGACCAGCAGAGCATTTTCTTCTCACATCCATCACAATCTGTCCCCACATCTGCTGTCGTCACCCTCTGCTAAATCTGTCTTGCCAATAAGCTGAAACACAATCTTCTACACTGGAATAAAAGTTTAAAAAAACAAGAACTGGACAAAATTAACCGAGCCACTGCGCGTGACCTTTACCGCAAGGCTCAATTCATCAAACACAATTTTACTATTTAGACAAAGCGCCTATGGAAGTGAGGCGGCGGGACCTGACAAAGTTCAGATGATGAAACTGCAGTCGCTCCGATGGTGTTACACTTAAGCTGAGAAGTTTGGGGTAATTCATTAAGAGGAACCTTCCAAAACGTGGTGTTGTTGGCCTGCATGGTCAACAGCTCTAACTGCGTGCGTGTGTGTGTGTGTGTGTGTGTGTGTATGTGTGTGTGTGTGTGTGTGTGTGTGCGTGCGTGCGTGCGTGCGTGTGTGTGTGTGTGTGTGTGCGTGCGTGCGTGCGTGCATGTGTGTGTGTGTGTGCAGTCACATGTGAGCAACCTGCTGGGTTGTATTGCCAGTTAACGGGTTCAGGTTTGTGTTGTGTGCGTCTCCCCTGGCAATGTCACAAATCTCCCATTGAACAGCCAAGGTATGAGGGGAACGGAGACAAAACGCTTCCAAAATAACATTCTGTTTCAAAAATTTACTATGTTACTAAGAACGTCAGAATAAAAATGGAAATCCCAAATACAAGCAGCATGACAGCAAAACCCAGCTGGTTTTTCATCTACCTCGTCGTTAACACCAAGCCGTTTAAATGTGCCGCTCCAGAAAACATCAACAGCCAACGATACGGTCTACTAACACATGAACACGCTCCATCTATTAGAGGCTTTTTTTGTTAAGCCGTTTAGGATGTTCTTGTGTTTAAACACATATGGAAACCCAGATAAATTTCTCAGTTTTGTCTCTACAGTCTCCCACTTGTTCTTCACGCTTGTTCTCCAGTCATCTTCCCTTTCTACCTTTGGGAACAGAGTGGGAAGAGGAAATGTACGGAGGTATTCATGTCTGAGTCACCATCCACTCGGCGGCGTGATGCGTTCCCCTGGAGGGAGCTTTAACCATCCTCAGCCTCAGCGACATATGCTGCCGTCCAATTGGAGCAACCGCAGCCTCTGGAATTACTTCGGCTTGAGATAAATTTGGAGTTAATCTGATCGCGAGTGACCTCTCGCAAAAAAACGTGGGAGGATATGTGCTTCCTGTGTCGCACTCTCTTCATTTCACGACAGACTGAGAACAAGTGCCAACATGAAAGACCTGAGCAAAGCATTCTGGGCTGGGAATGAACCCCGCTGTGCAATATCCTCCTCTCAACACCCTCCATTAGTTTGTTGTTTCTTATAGAAGGCGCCCTTGGCTCAGGAAAACATTGCAGCTTGTTCATGCTTGCCAGGGTTTTGATGTCTTTTCATATGGAGTGCTACTATCTCAAGCTGCCTTCAATCTCTCTTCAAAACGCTTGTTCCAAGTTCCAAAGCTGTGAAGATTACTTGTCAGGCATTCAAGATTTTGGGGGATATAACAGGATTTTTTTCACCTTATGTTGTTCAGTTTTGCAAAGCAAATAGCAGAAAGTTGGTGAAACAAACTGTATCGTTGACCATGTACTAGAAGTGTAACGAGCCGCTGCGTCGGATAAGCAGATATTGGCTTCAAGAGACAAGATCTTCATTAAACATCCTTAGTTTATACTTTATGTGTAAGACACACAAATGGAAATGAACACAATTCTGTAATGGTTTAAGCCTTGTTTATAGTGACAGCTTTAATACTTATCATGTATGGATGTGATTTTGGTCCATTCTTCTACAGAAACTGGACTGCAGACTGAATCACCTTTACTTTGTTTTTTGGCTAGAAAATCTACAGAATATTGTTTAATGTGCTGTCCTTGATAAAATGAATTTAAACTGAAATGAGTCTGAATTGAGCAGTCAATGAATTTTAGATGTCAAATTATAGATGATCAAATGTAATCCAGACTACTGGGGAAAAAAATGAACAGAACAACATATGAAAAGATTGTCAGGGTGTTTGTCCACACCCTGACAAACGTTCTTTACTAATCATCTCTGACACAAACAGACTCTGAAGTTACTTTCTTCTGTTCTTCAAAACAAGAGTCCGAAACATAAACTGGGTGATGAATCCATCATATCCTGGTCTCATAATAAATGGACTGTGTGAGAGAGTTTTCATGCCTGAGCAAGGCATTCTGGGCTGGGGTTGAACCCCACTGTTCAATATCCTCCTCACAACACTCTCAATTGTTTTTTGTTTTTTTAAGAAGGTGCCCTTGGTCTTCTATAATAGAATACTGCGAGATTTCATGATAATCCTAATTTCTGGTAAAATAAACTTCATCAGTGTTGGGTCTCGTGAATCGTACGCCTTTTAAATGCTTGTACACAAATGTGTCAGTAACAGCAAAATGCTAAAAAATGTCAACCTCCAACTCCACTAAAGTACTATGTCAGCTTTCTCATTTGTGCTCAACTTAAGATGATAAAACCTGAAAAAGCCATTTAAGGTTTAAAAACTAGTGAGGACAGAACGGCTGCGGCTTGACCACCAAACGTTTGAGGAGTTTGTCATTGAAGAGCAAACCAGAAAATATTGGACAAGAAGCTTTGAAATTTAGTTTGCATCAAATTCTCTTTTTCCATTTAGTGGAGTACCAGAGTGCATTAACGTGAGTCGCTTATGCTAAATGCAGAGCTTATTCATATGGTAAGTGCTAGAAAGGTATTTCTCCAGCTTGAATTTATTGCCATCTGTGTAGCAAATATATGAAAATAGCAACGGCCTGAGTGGAGGAATCTAATGCAGAAACACATTGAAAGACCCAGGGGTCTTGTTGCCCATTATGCATTCAGTATTTTCATTTTTATACACCGCAGCAGGTATTATGAGGAGTTCAGCTGCAATGCAAGTGTGTCTGACTACAGGTGTATGTGCTGCCTGGTTGATCATTAACTTACAACCTACTGAATATTTAATAAAACATAAATGTTAGCAGAAGCAGAGTCAGACCGACCTAACATTCATCACTTACTACTCATATCAGCTGACACTTTGTGTAATCAGAGTCTATCAGGTTTTTGAATCTGTTCAGATATATATTTTTATTTTTAGAGGAAGAATGATGGAAAATTGTCTTTTTTGAGTTTTAAATGACGTTATGTCATTCCCTGATCAGAAACCTATCAGAGTGTTGCTTTGATTGATTAATGTTTGAAAAATCCTCACAGCTCCTCCAGACTAGTGGCAGCAGCAATTAACAACCAGCAGGTGGAGCTGAACATGAGTTTATCATAGAAAATACATTTCTTTCCTGTAAGCAGCATGATGATGTGAGGAAGGGGCAGAGATCAAGTCCAAGGTGATATATAGAGAAGTTTAATTTCGTTTCAAGTCAGTTAGCTGAACACCTCTTCTTGTTCCACATCTGGACAGTAGTACCATTTTACTTTCTGACAGTTTGTTGTTTGAAATGTTGAAGCAACTGTTGCCATGGCAGAGGGAACTGAGGAGTTGCCCAGTAATTGCTAGGACAACCATATAGTAACACGAGGTACGGGAGCTCAAATGAACAATGAACCATTGATTACTTTCTGATTAGTATTACAACTAATTATGTTCAGTATGTGGAACAGTTCAAACAGACCGGAGCAGATCTGATTGGATCTGGACTGAAATAGACTTTGAAGAGTTAAATATGAATGAATGAATGAATGAACACTGTCGACTTCCATCGCCTCAGAGCAGCAGTCCACCGTTCTGACACCAACCTTCATTCACGTACATACAGAGTCCTTCAACCATTGGTCATGATCCGCTCCGAATAACTGAAGACCGTTGATCTGGAAGGCTGAGTCTGGCATGGTGCTGTTAAGCCAGGTTTCTGTTAGGCAAATAATGGCGCCGTTCTTCATCTTTGCAGAAACTCTCAACCTCAGATGTAACAAATCCACTTTGTTATCCAGTAAGCGGACTTTGGCCAGAAACAAAGTTGGAATAGGTAGCTTCCTAGCCTTCAGCTGGACCCGCCCGCTTCCTCCTCTACTGTTTTTGAGCACAGTTTTCAGTTTCTCTTTGGTAAATTATTTACATTTCTATACAAGTTGAGCTGTCTGACAAACTCACCTACTTCACTTTCTTTCATTTTCTTGGAAAAATCTGTTTTGTCACGTGATTGTGACTAATCGACTGGCTCCGTAAAAAGTCATTGCAGAGTAAAGAATCGACTTGTCGGTGCAGCCCTACATCCATCCAGCAGACTGAAACAATGCTGCTGCTAACAAACCATTCATCTGGGCCTTCTGCTGTTTCCATGGCAACCTGGCTGTTACCTTCTGACTCCTCACAGTGTCCCATCTGAGCCTCAACAGAACCCAGTTGGTTCTGAACCTGTACACACCCAGAAAACACCAAGCTGCAGGTGTTTTCTGCAGACTGAGGAAAACTCAGATTCTGTAAAGCTAATCTTGCTTAAAAGGAAATAGATCCATAATTATGCCTCTTTCCAGTAGATTTGTACAAAGCTTCTTACTTAGGCCATTACTGCTGCCAGTAAAGTCTGCAAGCAAATATCACAGCTTGCCCAAAATGTACAAGATGAAAGTAGAAATCATCCCGGATGCACTTAAAATTCATGAACAAATCTTTCAAAGGCTTTTGACAGTTTTTTTTAGAACAACCTATTTCTCAAACTTTCTATGGAGTCGTATTTTCTTGACATTATTTTTAAAGAAGAGAATAGTAAGAGTTTGTGTGCAAAATAATTTTAAAAATCAGAAGTCATCATCAGTTTGCAAACTTTTTCGGTTTGAACAAACCATGCCATTCATTTTCTCCTCATCATTCAGATTCTCTGGTGCAGATTGTACAACTGACCTTGACTCTTCAGCTTTTCCTTTATTCACAGCCAGCTGATTGACCTCCAGGCTTTTCTCAACTCGCTCAATCATTTATAATCAACCTTTCTGTACATTCTTTAGGCTTTGGTTGCAGATGGATTCATCATGTAATCTTTAAGACCATCTCAAGTTACACAAGTTCATTTATTTTCCCCATTTACAATCGTCCATCACAGACTTCCATACATATTTTCATGTGTAAACCTTTTTAAACTCTTCTTTTTAGAGTTTGTTTTCAGTATAACTGTATGTCAAATATTTCTACGGTGAACAGGAAATATCCAGACTTTTAAAATGTTGAAATCAGATTCAATCATTTTCCAGTCTCTTTAGGAACCATGACATCATTAGGTAGAGGTTTCAAAAAAGTTCTTACAGCTCGCTTTCCCACTTTGCTGTGTAAAAAACTAAAAATGCCTTTTTAAAAAATGAATTTGTGGAACATCAAGGCAAGCCAAGTCTTCTATGTGAATAGTCCGTGTGTGTTGGGATCACAGCTGTGAAATCGTCAGTGTTTCTGTTCATAAAGACATATACAGTAATATTGATGCTAGGCGAGATCTGTGGCTAAATCATAAGGCTAAATATTAGACATGTCCAAAAACCCATAACATGTCTAATAACTGACTCAGTTATTAAGTTGAAACATAATTTGGTGTCAAATGTGAATCTTAGAATTAAAATGTTTTATTTCTAATAACAGGAGGAAAACAAAAACGAGGATGAAACAAAACAAAAGGCTGAAAGGCCAAGAAGCAGAGGTCATTTAGAAGTCAACGTTTTATTCCTAACAGCATCATACAAAGCATGCAATACAATAATGTAGCAAAGATATTAGCATCAATGTTGAAATCTAAGAATGCACCTTTAAATAATGTCCCATCTGTTCTTCTGATTGGACGTTAGTATAGACAGGAGTTCAGACTGCTTGAAGGGGGAGTGGATGGAGGTGGAAATGGAAAGGTCACCATGCATGGAACATGAGGGTGACCTGGGTCAGGCTGCTAAATGTCCATCACCTTCCTGCTGATTATCTCCAGCTGGTTTGGGTGTGAATCCAGATTTCCTCCATATTCATGCCTGAACCTCACCATACACACTGCACTGAGCATGGGGGAGGATTCTTTACATTCAGGAAATTGGACTGGAAATAATGGAAGGAGGCAAGGGGTCGGAAGTGTGACCTTTGACTCTCCCTTTGTATGTGCATGGGCATAAACAAAGAGCCCTTAACTGGTGTGGATTAGATAAATTCATGTTTTGGTTACAAAGGCGATTAGAGCGATAAAACACGGACAGCCTCCATAAAGAACATTATTCATCTTGAAGCTCCCTCACTTATATTTAAATTAAGCTGCACCTGAACACACCAAGTTTCTAATATAGTTCAACTACACTCTTAGAAATGGCTGTAAATTTACAGCAGAACTCTAGCAGTAACATACTGTTATTAGAAAAATACGGTAGAATATTGTTAAATTGATGTCTTCTGTTGTCACAATCTAGACTGACAACTGGCAGTAAACTACTAACTACTGGCAGTAAAATAATTGTACAATACAGTTTTTTTCCTAGGAAAGACATTTTACTTGTATTTGCATCTTAATGAACCAGCATTTACAGACAATATTAAACGGAAAGAAAAAAATACTTTCCATAATACATCCGTTAGGGAATGAATCAAAATCTGCAGAGCAAAATCACAAGTGTTAGATTTCTAGTGTTGGTGTTGTATGTTAATTAAACACCTGTTTAGTCAAATTGTAAGATAGGTTTGTCAGTTTCCCTAAAGAGATGGTGTTTGCTCAAACCACACTCCGTACCAATAAGTGCCGGTCATCCTACTAACAGTTTGTTGCCAATCGCCAGTAAAACTAACAAAAAGAAGAAGATGTTTGTCTGGAGCTAATCGTAACAAGGTAAGTTACATGTTAAGATTATCATGTTTTTGATTATTTTTTATGAACGCATTTACTTTCTGTTTGCACAAGAGTATCAACCTATGCCAGGTTTATTTGTTTGAATATCGCGGTACGACTGTTCAGTCCAGGGAGCTCAAGTCCAGTCCTTGAGAGCTGCTATCCTGCAACTTCCAGATGCTTCCCTGCTCCCATTAACACACCTGAATAAAGCAAATGTTTAGTTCTGCTGGGGTCCACATGGTTATGTGTATCTGTTATAAGTTGCATTGTGATCACAGTTATGTGTAGAGTGTTATGGGTTCCCCTGTCTGACTGCTGACTCCCCCTCACATGTGATGAACCCGTCATGTGGGCGAGGAATCAGAGGAAGGACCAGGACCAGGACCGATGCTGATCTGACAGAACACCGGATGAGGGGAGAGTTCAGTGTGTGTTAGCAGTGAAGCTATTCAGTTGAGTGTAACGATTTGTTAGAGGGGCTGCAGCCTAAGGAATAGCAGCTCCTCTTATTTCTAATAAACCCTGTTGGCGGTGCTACATCTGTGGTGTGTCATTACAGTATTTACTTACAGTACACCACCTTAAAAGGTAATTACAGGATTGAAAAGGTAAATTTCCAGTAAAATACTTGTATCTGCAGACACCAGTTTTTTTTATATTGTTTTTCTGAAAGAACGGTAAAAAAGCTGGCGTCTGTAGCTACCAGTATTTTTTTTTACCGTTCTTTAAAAATACGGCAGCTATAGACAGCAGTAGTTTCTCGTTCTTTCACAGTATCTATACTGTACTTGCATTAAGAGTAATCTACTGTCAGGATTAATTACGGTACAGCTACTGTGCATTTACAGTAAACCTCTGGCGTCTACAGTATAGCTGCCAGTATGTTACTGTAAATTTACAGGATCATTTCTTAGAGTGCTGTCATTCAGAATTAAGTATTTGAGCTTTTTCTTTGGAATATTTTAGATATGCCTTTGAAAAAAATCTATGATTTGGCATTACTCAGAAAAATCTGAATACTGAATCAGAAAAATGACATTTTCTGTCTTCCATAAATATCAGCCCACAGAAGGTCACTCAGGCTATTTTGGTTCAGTCTGGAGATAATTCAGATTTTTTATGAGAAATATGACAGATTCAGAAGAAAAGGGGTTTTATTATAAAGTCACTTCTAGTTTAGAAAATAATAATGGAGAAGGTTTTAATTATAAGTCAGAGTGGACCAGTTTTTATGATTTCTTTTACTTTCATAGTTGATAAAGTGAATTACAAGAATATGTAAACTGATATGCAGCAGTTTGGTTATGTGTGTAAAATATTTGTTTTGCATTAAAGGTGAGAATGAAACCAGAGTCCAACCTGGAAAACTGATCTATAGATGCATGAGGCACTAATTAGTAATTACAACTTTTAGAAAAAAAACTTTGTTTATTTACTTTGTGTAAAAAATAGTTAAATTCACTACAGGAACAAATAATATAATGCTATGATACATGAAATCCAGCATAGATATTAAAGTTATAATTCAGTTGCACAAGCTCTTCTTTGGGTTCTGCCAGCAGCAGCAGCAGCTGAGTTGCAGAAGGAGTGAGATATCATTTGTATTACGTTGAAATAAATGCCTTTAAGAAATCAAAGGCAAAAAAAATCATTCTTTGGAAATTGAACTTTTTCATCTGTGAATGCCTTCAAAGGTTTTCCATCATTTCTTCGCTTCACATATTTTTATTTTTGGAAAAAAAAAAAGAAAGATTGAAGTATTTGCTTTTTCTCTGCTTCTTCAAGGTGAGCAGTTAATGTGCCAAAAGGCCTTTGGTGGTTTAACCACACTGTGTGGCTTGTGGCCCTCCTCATTGTCCGACTCAAGAATAGTGGGATTATTCATGACTGCTTCTGCTTAGCATCAGCTCATACGGAGCCATCGGCCCCGTCAGTCGGTGCTGGTGAGGCCATATGGTGTTGCCTCAGGGGCCGACAGCAGGAAGAGTTGTGTTATTAAAACCCAGGTAAAAAGGTGTTCGACTTCACCCAGCCTTTATTTTATCCCCCTTCACCTCCACGGCGTGAAGAACTAATGAGCCTGTGTGCCAGGAATGTCTTTTAGAGCTAAGTCGTTCTAATTTATTATTGTCTTCAGAGGAAAAATGTAGAGTAAATAAGACAAGTTTGATCCAACTATTTTTAGATTGAATCTAGGGGAAAGTATCAATTATTGAGGTCAGAATAGAGAATTGGTGTACAGATTAATAATGAAAGACTGAAGTGTGTGGAGAAACTGGAGACGGGTAGATGGGTGAGAGTGTGTGTGAGGTTCAGTTCTGCCCTTTCTTTAGTCTGGCTCATTCTAATGTTCTAACACATTTTCAGACTCATTTCTCTGCACTGACGCATAATATGTCCATGTTTTACAGCCACACTTTAAACACTGTAAACATTCTGAGTTTGAGAGTATTTCTGACACTCTACTATTTTTATTTTATTTCAGGTTAAAAATGTCCAATAAATGTGTTAGCTTTTGATTGAGTGTAATCAGAAATACTTTAAACAATTTCTTTTCTCTTCAGCTTTTTCCTTTAGGGGTCACCACAGCGAAAAGATGGACAAAAATCTGTTTTATAAAGCAATGCTGGGAGCTAAACAAACTAGCTGTTTGTTAGCTAGTTAGTTAGCAACAAGAACAACATACCCTGCCTGGCATCTTATTTAAAAACAGAGCTTAAGCAACAAATTTTATATGCTTTATGGGCTTTGAAACCATACATCTAAATTTATATGCTAAAATCAAAAACTAGCTGATAACGACAAAGAGGTTGACAAATGATTTTATATTTGTGAAAGTTGGCTAATTTTAAATTTTAAAAGTAGAGAGGATGAACGCATGAGATACCTTGATTCCATTGTGATTTGGTTATGCCTTTGAAAAAGTTCAGCTTTAATGCAGAACATTTGCTTTAAGTTTATTCCTCCAGTAGAAAACCTCATTTCTTTCTTTTCATCTGTTCTTAGCTAACGAATCAATGTGACATCAGAAAACTGTTACTAGTAACTGAAGGCTATGAGTTCTCGCCAAATTGTGGAGAAATCTAATATTTTATAGTTTTATGTTTTGCGGTTTCAGATATTGGAAATCCTGAAAAGTTCTAATAATTTATTTATTTTTTACAGCTTTCAGACAGAGTGGCTGAAGCTGAAGCTAAGTCATACTCACTCTTACACTTACAGAAAGCACTTTGCCAAATCTGAAAAAAAAAGTAAAATCCTTTGTCATTTACTTGAATTTTATGTTCGTTTTATGAGCAATTTCCTGCTGAAAATTGTTTGTTTGTCATTCTGCTCTCCCATCTGACTTCAAAAGCCCTTAAACTTTAACAAAACAATGAATTTGGCTCTGTGCAAAATGTTTCTGCTCTGTGTACACAACCTGCACAGTGATTTCGTGATTTTTCTTTGTCTCTTCCATGTTTTGGGATTTTGTTGAATATGCAGTTTTGCCCCTTTTCCTGCATGGTCTTTTCTCAGAGATGAGCAGGTGGTTTAGGATCCATACTTGTTCATCTTGACATTTATTAAAGGCCATTTAATGCTCTGCAGATAGGCTGAGGATTTTCAAACAGGAAATTATTTGTTTTCGTTGGTGCTGATTGGCTGTATTCCCATATAATGACGGCCTTGGATGTTAGCTTCTCCTGTAATGCTAATGCTGCTACCACTGTGCATGTCATGATTTATACATATTTGCTGTTTGAACTGTTCATTTTTTGAGGGAGTCTCAAGTATTTGTGGGTTGTTGTTCATGAACGCTGGGAATTCTGGGAATCCACAGCAGTACGGAATGGCATAAACCTGTTTCTGATTTCGATTTTGGTTCTGGTTCTACTCTGAATCCAGAACCAAAACCAATAATGGAGAAGCAGCATTCAGCTTCTATGCACCACAGATCTGGAACAAACTCCCAAAAAACTGAGAAACAGCTGGAACCCTGAGTTCCTTTGAGGCTGAAGCTGGTTGAAGCTGCTTTGATTAGTGAAATTCTGATCAATACATCAGATATGTGTTTACTTGATGGTATTTGACAGAATGTAATATTTCATAATTGATGACTGCATGAGGTTTTTACAAAAATTGCCTTTTTTTCTTATTTTTATGTATTTCACTCATCTTATTAGAAGTTGAAACGGCGGCTGTAGTGAGTGAATGTGTTTCTGGAGGAGTAAATGACTTGTAATATGTGGTTCTGCTCTCGGGTGCCAGCTCTGGACCTGAAGACTCAGTGGAGCTCAGAGTGTTTGGGAGAACGGAGCAACTGCTTTAAGAACGCCAATAAATCTCCATAAGAAATAGTTTCCAGCAGCGAGTTGGATCCCAGGTCTTTTACTCCCAACCTGCTCCACTAAACTCTGCCAGTACGAAGGTGGTTAGAGCCTCACTAAATTGGTATGCAGCTGGACTGACTCACTTTACAAATCCATCATGTACACACGTTTCTTCTCTGACAAATGAAGTCATCCTGTTGAAGCTCAGACATATTTTACACAGTGAAGCTATTTAAACACAGTAAGTGGAATGACACATCCTTATGTTGAAATATGTGTTGCATATGTTACACCCACCTGGACTCATTAGGGAATCCTCGACGCAGATATCTATGGTGCAGTTATGCATTAGAATAACTAATAGAAGTATTAATGTTGAAAACTGAAGCTCTTTAAACGTTTGGGGAGAAAAGAATATTAAAGGAAACCAAAATGGTTATTTGTGCAGCAATAAGCATTATGAAGTGAAACAAACTATATTGTTAATGGTAAAAGAGGCAGTTCAAACTGGATCTATGAAGCTGCCACTTTTAAAGAAGAAAAAGACACAAAAGGCAAAAGCTCAAGCTTGAACTCTTTGACTTCAGTAACGTCTTTTCTATCCTTACGGTCTTTTTAACAAGTTTTTATTCAATCTCCGAAATCTTTAGTTGCTCAGTTTCAAGCTGAAAAAATGAGTCATAACTCCTTATACGAGATGAAGTGTCACTAAAAATATGATAAAAGTTAAATATCATCCAAACCAGTTTTTTCCACTGCACATCATCAACCTTCAGCACTGAGTTAATGTGGCTCAGATGATGAACAGCTGTCTGTTAATATGTGACAAAACTGTGAGTGACATCACAGCACAGGTTGGACTGTCCACACATATCACATCAGGAAAATCTTCACCACAAGTTATATCTGCTTTTCCAAACTGTAAACTGATACATGAATTCTGCAGATTTTTGCATCTTATGGTTTTGAACACTACTTCAACAAGCAGCTAAACCTGCTTCTTCAGTCCTGTTTGTATCTAGTGAGACAGACAGGAAGTCATCTCAAACGAAGAAAGTTGAACAAGCAGCAGCTGTGCTGAACCTGAGCGCTGTAGAGTAAAGCAGAGTGCGCTGGAACAAAGTGGACCATACAACGTCTCTACTGGTTTCTCTCCGGTCTCATTAAAACTTGATGAAGGCGAACACTCCCTTTAAAAGCAGCAGCAGCTCTTTGACAGAGCGCGGTCCGCTTCTGCACATTAGCATAATGTGTTTGGTGATGGAAATGGGCAGGATGCTGAAAACACAACTTAAGGCTGTTTGGAGCTCAGACTCAAACGTTCTTAAGTAACCAAGCAGCTTATTTTCCCCCAGTACTGTAATGTTAATACTGTATAATCTGCCTCTTCATATACCTTCAACTTTTCCACATTTTGTCACATATTATATAGTATGGTATAGTTATAAAATTCGCTTGCACAGTAGAGCTGTTGCCTTACAGCAAGAAGGTTCTGGTTCGATTCCTGGTCTTTCTGCATGGAGTCTCCATGTTCTCCCTGTCATGGTGGGTTTTCTCCAGGTACTCCGGTTTCCTCCCACAGTCCAAAAACATGACTGTCAGGTTAATTGGTTTCTCTAAATTGTCCCTAGGTGTGTGTGTGTGTGTGTGTGTGTGTGTGTGTGTGTGTGTGTGTGTGTGTGTGTGTGTGTGTGTGTGTGTGTGTGAGTGTGTGTGTGTGTGTGTGTGTGTATGATTGTTTGTCCTGTGTGTCTCTGTGATGCCCTGTGACAGACTGGTGACCTGTCCAGGGTGACCCCACCTCTCACCCGGAACGTTAGCTGGAGAGGCACCATTAACCCTCCTGACCCACTAAGGGACCAGGGTGTTAGAAAATGGATGGATAGTTATAAAATAACCACAAAATAGGAAAATATTTAACATTTTAAAGATACCCAGATCTTCCTAAATAAATCCAGTGCAACCAAAACCTCCAAAGGTCTCTAATTAATTGAGTCCATAATCTCAGCATAAATCTTCTGTTTCGATACTTTTTATATTTTTGAACAATTTGTTGTATAGCTGGGTTACTTCTCCTGAGTTCAAAGGAGAACATTTCCACTTCTGTTCCACTTATACAAGACAGAACATGAAGGACTGAAGACCCAATCCGTTGTATAGTATCAGCTCCTCGGTTTTACCTTCTTTCATTTCCCCAGTGACAGTTCGCTTTTCCCCAGGGTGCACAACAACAAATGAAAACCTTTTCACGAGAGAAAATCTGAATAGTTCAGTATAAAACCCACCTACAGGAGGAGGAAATAGATGTTTTGAGAAAAAACATTGCAACCAACCAATAGTTTTTTTTTAAGCCCTTCAAGTTCTGGGCGGCCTGTTGAAGCGTTTGTGCGACTGCCTGCAGCATTCGTCTGACAAAGGAAATCCTTTCAGATGGTAAGCCTAAAGCAAACAGGTGGGGATTGAAATGTAATGTGCCACATTATTACTGTTTACTCCATATGTATCGGCCTACAAGCACAAAAAAAAGCAGGAACCATAAGCTGGTTGGAGTTTGCACAGAAAATGAGAAGCTGATGGCCAGAGAGTCCATAACAAAGCCAGAGTGTCACTTTTATGACTGAAGAGACAGAAACCTGAGACACCTCGCTTAGTGGCCTCATCCGGTGGTTGTTCCTCTCGGCTGGAGTGCAGGGTGAGGGTATTTGTTGTTATTGGGGGAGAGGCTGGGGGAGTGACTGAACAGCAGCACGGCATCAGCTGAACCCAGCGTGGTGCCAAGGTAGTTGCACGTTCTTATTTCCCCCTTGGTGGCTTCTGCCGGCACATAAGTGTCTCCATTTGAACAAGCGGAGGTGTGTGTGCCTCTCAGGGGACTGATGAGCGAAACCGGCCTCAGGTTTCATCACAGCTAAAGTATTCACACCTCTTTCTACATATTGTTACATTATTAATGTATTTTGTTTGGATTTTATGCGACAGGTCAATAGAAGTGGAGGAGGAAAATGGTAGTTGTTTTACTTTTATTTTTACAAACAAAGACTAAGAGTGGTATGCTGCTGTATTCAGCCCTCTTTACTCTGAAGCCCCTAAACCAGTGTTTCTCAACCCTGGTCCTCACTGCCCTCCTATCCTGCATGTTTTAGGTGCTTCCCTTCTGCCACACACCTGAATTATATCTCTGGGTGATTAACAGGCTTCTGTGGTACTTGATGGTCATGCAATAATTTGAATCAGTTGTTCTGGAATAGAGGCTCATCTAAAACATGCAGGAGGGGCAGGGAGGACCATGGGTTGAGAAACACTGATCTAAATAGAAAGCACCACAACACTAACTGAAGCCACCTAGTTAGCAGGACGACCACCATAAAAACACAGTCAGAGTTACAGTGAAATGGTTAAGATCAAAGCATATCCACATATTAGTGTGGCCCAGTCAAAGTCTAGAGCTTAGGCTGTTTTCACACCTTATAGTCCAGTAGACTCAGATCAACTGGGGACCAAAACTGCTGCTGCTCCCCCTCTAGCTGCTGTGCTTCTCTTTCTCTCTGCTCTGAGTCAAACCAAAACTCTTGGTAAAAGCTATTCCCCTCCTCACCTCTGGGGATGCTGCACCAAGAACCACTGAAGGAAACAACACAAAAATTGCTGAAAATGTTTCCATTGGCCCAACTTCCTTCTTCACCAAATGGAAACTAAAATGGAGACATAAGATTTTAGCGGTTTGAGAATTTCTCTTTAGTCTTTCTCCCACATGTGCTAGGTTAACAGGCTAGCTTTGGTTGGATTTACCTAGAATGCCCTGCGCTTTAGTCCACTTCCTGCTTTTGGAGTGGTCTCCAGCCTGCTTGGTGTTCAAATTCAAACTGAACCAGAGTTCACTTCAACCAAACTGAGATCTGGGTTAGTAGACAAACCAAAATTTTATTATTGGTAGCATCAGAGTTTGATTAATTCACACTTCCTCAAACAAACCAGGCTCTACACAAATGAACTAAAGTCCAGTTAATGTGGACCAAACAGGGCTGGTGTGAATGCACCTTGAATACAATAGAAAAGATTTGGAGCATGAATGGGCTCTAGCCAATCTGACTAAGGCTAAGCTACTTTGCAAAGACTGGAAAAATATGAGATATACCCTAAAGGACAAGCAACTTTATTGGTTCTACATAGGACTGATTCAGGCCTGATTCTAACAACACTGCACTCTTTGTATCTTATTTATTTCATTTCACAATTAATACTGCATGGTGTTGGTCTATCATAAAAACATCATAAAAACACACAAAACTCACTAAAGTGACGAACTGTGAAAAAGTTCAGAGAGTTTGAAACTTTTTCCAAGACTCCGTATGCAACACTTGGCTTTATGAAGTTATTTTTTCATTTAATAGGAGCCCCAGCCTCAGACAGCTGAGATATGCATGGAGCAGTGCAGGTTGGTGACCCGTACAAACACTGCAGGAGATACTGGCCTATAAAAGTGAGAAACCCGATTTATTAAATTTTTTATCTTCCTCCTCACAAACATGCACACACACACACACACACACACACACACCCGCTCTCAAAGGTGTTAAATCTTTCCCCCAGGCTAACAAGCCCTCGGCGCCAGGGCAAAAGGGGAAAGGATTTCTGGGAATAGGAAGAAAGTTGAATACAAAAGATAACAAGGAAGGTTTCAAATCAAAGGTGAATTTCAGTTCAGGTCAAGTTCTGTATTCCGATAATTTAAAAGTCTCTAAAACATTTGGGTTAGGGTGGTTATTATTTTAGACATGGAAACAATACAGTAGTAACACTGTAAGTTATTTAGTTTTTAGAAATATAAATAAAATATTGTCACAGGAACATCGCCATGTTATTCACGCTGCAATGCATTCTGGGTAAAAGACATGTAATGGTAAAACTGTCTGGTTCCTCCAACCAAAACAGTGATAAGTAATATTAATAAGCCTTTTGAATTTGAACCGGAGCTCTTTGAAATCGATTGGAAAGTAGAAATCAGAAGATTAGAACATTAGAAGCATTAAATTAAATCTACCGTTTGTTGCGCATCTCTGCACAGTGCAGCGGATTTAACTCATCATGCAGGGCCGGTCCAAGGCCGTATGAGGCCTGGAGCAGAATTTGACTTATGGGCCCGTCGAGCTGCTAAAATCATCAGCAGCTCTAACAGCTTCTGTGTTAGATTTAGTGAAATCTGGGAGTCAGGGAGTAGCTTAATTGTCCAACATAAAAATCAATTAGTTATTGTTGCAGTTTAACAATATGTATTTGTGAACAAACAGATCTCAAACTTTGAGATTAAACTCACAGAATCAGATTGTTGCTATGGAAACAAAACAATCTAATTGTGAATATTGTTCTTTGAACTTTTACAAAGTAAACTTGCCAACTCCTTAAAATCTTACACTTAAATGTTAAACATTTGAAAACATTTTAATTTATCTATGCTGAAACCATTAAATCAAATGTAGCAGCATTGATCATCTCAGTAAACACAATAAACAAGTGTTACATTTATGTATCTCTGGTCCATGTTAAAATATTAGCATTTATGGGCCCCGGAAGCCCTGGGGGCCTTATGGAGCTGCTGACTTAATTTGGATTAAAACGAAGTGCAAATAATTTATATTCATTTTAACTGTATTTTTTTTTTTTTTTTTAAGATTCTATAGTTGTGAGTTTAAATAGCGCTTCACTGGACATGTTTTCCTGTAACAATTACCCAGTAATATTGTAACTTTTCCTGTCTATTTAGCATCTTTAATACAGAAACAGGGTGGATCACCTTGGCGCCCCGACCACCAGGCTTAGCAAGTTTTCTGGGGAAACCCTGTACTTCATATTCATAATTTTTAGATTTGATCTTTGAACTTCAGGTATGAAAATGTTAAATCTCTATTCATAAAAGTAGTTAGAGGCTGGTATATAGTAGAAGAAAAACCAGCAGTCCTTCAGGATATATCATGTTTGCTGGAACGAGGCCAAGCACCGTTTAAAGGCACAAAGCCTGTGATGCCCTCCCCCTACGAAGGGGGGGGAGGGCATCACAAAGCTCACAAAGCTCAAAGGACTCCTATTCACAACAGATTTTGATTTACTTGCAGCTAAAATGTGCCCTTTGTGTTTTGCATAAGTTTTACTTAGTTCTGGAAAAGTACTTGTAGATCAGTGTTTCTCAACCTATTTTGGCCCAGTGCCCCCCTGGCCTTTATCCAGGTCCCTCACCATCCCCCACCAAAGAATTTGTAGGCTACTTTACACTGACCAATATTTTAGCATTAATATTACTATCACTATTGTAGATGTTTTTATTGATGACAAATTTTTGTATTTATCATCAAAAATAATTTCTCAGAGAACAAAAAAGTCATGGGAATAGAAATTATTTTCACAGGCGTCTACGAAAAATGCAATGAACATTCAAGTTAAAATTGGTAGGACTAACAGCAGCCAATCAGAGTGGAAAAAATATTCTTATTCTTTACCATTTTCTAGTTGTTAAATATTCCACAAAATGACCAGATAAAAGATGTTCAACATGCATATTTAAACTTTGAACTATTTGCAAAACGACTGAGCTCTGCAACATTAAAACATGGATAGAACTGTAACTACATTAATCATAACTCTTCTTCTCTTCAGTGTTTCTGTCAGTTTCTGGTGGTGCAGCTCTGTGCTGCCTTCAGGTTAATGGGACATCAGAGCATCATCCATAAAACTTCACCCACATGGCATTTATGGTGCAAACCAGAGCTTTCAGTGGAAAAACAAAAATTCCAGGTCCTTTTAATGCCATAAAAATATGAGACAGGAACATTGATTTTATCTTTATATAGACCTGTCTATTGATTTATAGATTAATTGTTTTACTGGACAGAAATCAGCCTCATGACATTAACACTGACATGAAAAATAATATTGAAGAAATAAATATATTAAATCTAATTAAAAACATAAATAAGTGGTCAGTTCTTTACTGTTATGGTCTGTAAGATATATTTATTCTCAGTACTAGATGTGGTCTCAACAAACACCATGACATTTCAACAATATTATTTTACCTTTTATCTGGAAATAGTGTCTGTTTATTCTTGCCGTACAGACTCTGTCCTTTTTTTCTTCATTCATTTCCATTTAGTTTCCTTTGATTAGTATAATCCTCTCTTGGTTTATTGCTATGTCCACTTTAGTTTCTTTCCTGTTGCTACATTTATTTTATCATTTATTGACGCTCACCATCAGTAATCTTCACTCATCACCTGCTGCGTCTCCTAATCGTCATGTGTTTCACATCATGTGTTGATTTTTCAATGTTCAGCGTCGGATTCTCTGTTTCTATGCCATAATTCACAACTAGTTTGTCGCTACGTTTTATGTCCCGCTTCTCCTGTTTCAGAGTTTTGCGCAATATGCACGTCGTTTTTTTTTTTTAACCCCCTATGGTGCAGGGCGGTTGGGAAACGTATCGATGGGGAAAAGGCAGACTGACATAAACCTTTTAAAACGGAAACAATTTCTGTATTCTTATTATTGACATTTAAAAGTGCTGTGTTGTTCTATCAGCCCCGTTTCATACCGGACCACTTACAGCTCCGGTGTTAACGCTATAAAATGATCGATCTCTATCTGGTGTCACCATGGAGGGATTTCTTTATTTAAATAGGTTCATTTTTCAGAGGGATAGAAAGTCAGGGTATCGTGATTTTAGTAATTACATGTTTTTAAGAGCAATTTTCTGTTAGCCTTCCATGGAAGCGGGCTGCTTCCAGACGGACAATAAAACACTTTTTAATGTAAGTTGCTGCTTAACATGATCACAGACCTGGCAAAACATATGTACAAAATACCAGACAAAGTGAATCACAGCAACGTCATCAGCTGGAGTAACGCTGAACTGATGGGTAGAAGCTGAAGCTACTGGTAACAGGAGAACGGAGCTGTGCCAAGAAGGTACAAACACTGAATAGAAGAAGAGCTGCCATCGATACAGTTACAACTGCCAAGCATGATTTAATGTTACACAATACAGTTTTACCAAGTTGCTCAAAGTCTAAACTGGTATTGTTGTGTATTTAAGGTGTAAAGTTTACCTTCAACCAAACGCCCCCCTAAGGCCTCCCAGCGCCCCCTGCTGTCCTCTGAACGCCCCTTGAGGGGGCAGAACCGCCCACGGTGAGAACCACTACTGCAGAAGGTAATTTAATTAAAAATGGCAAAAGTTTTCTAAAATGTCACATTTTCACATTTGTGGTGTGTGGAAGAACTGCAGGAGGAGCAGATCGCGGTGCGGTGACACCAGTTGGCTGTGAGAGACAGAACCCATCTGACACCAGAGGGAGATGTCACAATTGATGTTTTCGCATCCACCTGAATAATGTGTAGTTGCGCCACTGGGCTTATGCATTGAAATTGAAATGAAATGAAATGAAATTGAAATGAAATTTTATTCGAACATGATACAAGTATAAAAATAAGATAGTGCACAGTAACAAGAAGTGCATAAAAAAAGAAGAAAGATACAGTTTTTGTCTCAGTTAACATATCATGGTCGAAATGGGGTAGGAAGAAGTGAGAACTTATTAACTCCGACCCCCTAAGCACATGAAAACTTTACAGTCTTACCATCAAAGAAAAAAAAAAATCAAAGTCAAATCAAAGTCAAAGTGGCAGTCAACAGTTACTAATATTTACATGTACATTTTCCCTTATTATGCTGGTTTGTCTTTCCAAACCCTTACACCAAATTGTTATCTTCAATACACACATTATTGCTTTCTCTCACCCATATGTCTATATCTGTTGAAAATGACATCCTTGTATTTTATTTTGAATTGTATTAAACTATTGCTTTGTTTCAAATATTCATTTAACTTGTTCCATAACTTTACACCTTTAATTAAAATACAGAAGCTTTTTCTTGTTGTTTGCAAACTGTGGATCTTTAAGTTTGAGAGACCCCTTAAGTTATACCCCCTTCTCTTTCAGAAAACATGCTCTGCATGTGCTCAGGTAGCAACTTTTTAGATACTTTGAACATAAATTGAGCCATTTTAAATTCTACAAGCTCGTCAAATTTGAGAATTCTGGATTTTATGAAGAGTGGGTTTGTGTGCTCATAATAACCAACATTATGGATAATTCTAATGGCTCGTTTCTGTAGGATGGTTACCGGATGTAAAGAGCTCTTGTAAGTAACTCCCCACACTTCACAGCAATATGATAGATATGGTAAAATCAGAGAGTTATATAGAATATGAAGTGATTCAGTACATGTCTGGCTCTAGCCAGTATGGATATGCTTCTACTGAGTTTACTCTGTAAATGTTTAATCTGAGGTTTCCAACTGATTTTGTCATCTATTATTACACCGAGGAACTTATTAGCAAAAACCCTTTCTAGAGTTACGTCCTCTATTTGAACTTGGATTTCAGTATTTTTGTAACAGTTCCCAAAACCATGATTTTAGTCTTGTCCAAATTTAGTGATAATTTGTTATTGTTAAACCATATCTTTAACTTACTGATCTCTGAGGTGAGTGTTGAGAGAAGATGCTCTAAATTTTCGCCAGAGGCTAGAATATTTGTGTCATCAGCGAATAATATAAATTTTAATACATTAGACACTGTACTTATATCATTTATATAAAGATTAAATAGAACTGGTCCCAGTACTGATCCTTGTGGTTCTCCACAGACAATCTCCAGCCAGTCAGATTCCACATCTCCCAATTTCACAAATTGTTTTCGGCTCTTTAAATAACTCCTCATCCAGTCCAAAACTACTCCCCTAATTCCATAGCGTTCTAATTTTTTAAGTAGGATTTCATGATTTATTGTGTCAAAAGCTTTCTTTAGATCTATAAATATCCCTACTGCCAGTTTCTTACTATCTGTTGCATTGGTTATTTCTTCTATTAAGTCAATTACGGCCAGCGATGTTGACCGGTTTGCTCTGAATCCATATTGACTGCTACTAAGTAGCGAATGTTTTTCTATGAATTGTTTTACTCTTTTCTTAAAGAGTTTTTCCAGGATTTTAGAAAATTGTGGGAGAAGAGAGACAGGCCTGTAGTTAGTGAAGAGCGATTGTTGCCAGTTTTATACATTGGTTTGACCTTAGCTATTTTCATTTTGTTGGGAAATGATCCCGTTTGAAATGATAAATTGCAAATATAAGTTAATGGTTTAGAGATTCCTTTGATTACTATTTTAATAGTTTTCATGTCCAGATCGTCACAGTCAGTGGATGTTTTATTTTTACATTTATTCACAATGTCTATGATTTCTTCCTCTAGTGCAGGGTTGAGATATATGGACCTGGGATTATTCTCAATTTGGTATTGCTGAGTTGCAGTTTTTGTAGTCGGTATTTTTTCTGCTAATTGAGGTCCTATATTAACAAAATAACTATTGAATTTATTGACGACACTTTTCAAATCAGTAATATTCTGTTCATTATCTAGAAAATAGTGTGGATAGTTGTTGTTGTTAGAAGATTTTCTAATAACTCTATTTAAAATATTCCATGTTTCTTTAATGTTGTTTTTATTACTATCCAGTAATTTATGATAATAGTCCTTTTTACATGTTTTTATAATATTAGTTAACTTATTTTTATATTTCTTATATTTGATTTCTGATTCAGACGTTCTATGTTTTAGAAATTCTCTATAAAGTTTGTTTTTCTTTTTACATGCCTTTTGTATTCCTTTTGTGATCCACAGTTCATTTTTTTGACTGCTTTTCCTCTTATGTTGTTTGATTGGGCAGTGCTTGTTAAATGTTTAAATGTTTTTAAAAATTCTTCATATGCTGAATTCACATCATTCATTCTATATATTAATCTCCAATCATAGGCCAATAACTCAGCTTCTAGAGCTTTTAATGTCTCTTCAGACGTAACCCGTCTGTAATGCGTCTCTATTTTTTGATCGTCCTTTTTGCCCTTACAGTCGTAGACTATGAATACTGGTAAGTGATCAGTTATACTGTATCATTCATTAATAATCCACTAGTTAAATTATGTTCCAGAACATTTGTAAAAATATTATCAATTAAGGTAGCGCAGTGCGATGTAATGCGACTGGGCCTGGTGATTTTAGGATACAGGCTTAGACTGAACATGGTGTTATTAAATTCTTCAGTCATTCTATGTTTGTTTGGATTAAGAAGGTCAATGTTGAAATCCCCACAGAAAAATGTTATTTTTTGATTAATTGTTAAAAAATTTTCTTCTATCCATTTGTTGAGTACTTCAATATTTGATCCAGTGGTTCTATAAATGCAACTCACTAAGACATTTTTCTTTTTTTTCCTTGAGTATTTCTATAGTCACACATTCAAACATGTTGTCCATGAAAGTTGACATTGTTTCGATCAACTTATATTTAATCTTCTTGTCAACAAATAAAGCTACTCCTCCTCCATTTTTGTTTTCTCTGTTCTTACAAACCATTTCATAACCATTGATTTCAAAGTCTATGCCCTTGTCACTATTGAGCCAACAGTGACAAGGGCATAGAAACAGAGATGTCAAGCATTTATACATGTGGTGAGGAGTCAAGTGATGTGTAATTTTATTGAAACTGTGTTGTGAAGAGATAAAAGAATACAGTAACTTATCTTACTGTAGACAGAGTAAAAAACAAAGTTTTAAAAAAATGGCAGCACAGGGAAAGAAATCTAAAGTTAATGCTTTTCCATACAAAATAATACTGTTTCTTTACACATCTGTTGTCTGGTTGCAGGCAGAAGCCAACATTGGATCTGTGTTTCATAAATACTTAAGTATTGCTTTACTATGAATTTGACATTGCACAGCACATTAGGAATTATACCAACTAGTTGACCAGTACACTCTTCGACTCTTTACTCTGCAATGACTTTTTATGGGGACAGTCCACTAGTTATAATCATGTGACAAAACTGATTTTTCCAAGAAAATGAAAGAAAGTAAACTAGATGAATTTGTGCTCAAATTGAATAAAAATGTAAATAATTTACTAAAGAGAAACTGAAAATTTCAGCAAGGGCTAATGAAATGGACGCTGCATAGTGCAGTGATTAGCGCAGCTTCCTGCATAGACTGTAGACCGCCGTAGTCTGGAGACCAACTCATGTCCTCGGTTTGCCGGGTCCATGCCTCTCTCCCTTGCTCCCTCTCCCTTCCCCCTTCCTGTCAGATTGCTGTCAAATAAAAGCAACTAGTGCCAAGAAAATTCTTAAAAAAAAAGAAAAGAAAAGAAAGAGAGACTACCGGAATGAATGTTGGACATTTGTATTTATCCAACTCATCAGCGTCACCCTGCATATTGAAGCTACTAAACTGGCAGCTTTATGTTCTTATAAAAATAATATTTAGATGATATTGTTTTGTTTTTAGCTAATCTGGAAGAGACTGTTCAGGCTGTTGATAAAATTCTGGAGGAGTTTGGAGAATTCTCAGGATATAAAATTAACCAAAAGAAAAGCTCCTTATTATTGCTGAACAGAAATAACCCTCCAAAGCAAACACAATTCACATGTACTTATGACGGCTTTACCTACCTAGGAATTAAGATTAATCCAGGTCGAGAAAATAGTTTCTATAAATTGTGATCCTTTAGTGCAGAAAATATTAGATTCTTTAGAAAGATGGAATGAGATGCCAATTTCAATGATAGGTCATATTATCATTATTAACCCTTGTGCGCGCGAGGACTGAGGCAAACGTAGAGGACTGTGTCAAATGATACAAGATTTACGTTTGTGGGATCAGTTGGACCCCATTTCTAGGCAGAAGGGTTAAAATGTGTCATGATCTGTTGTTGTTGGTGGTGAGGAATATGCAGGTAGGCCCAAGTCGACTTGATGAAATGATGTTTAATGATGAAAATCCACAAACTCCAAAAACGAGTAGCACAGGGAAACACAGAGGAGACGAAGTCTGGCGAGGAAAGTGTTGAGACGCTTTACCAAGGTCGAGAAAGAGTCACATGCACAAGACAAAAGGCCCATAGTAAAGAGTTACATTTTTGATTCTGTTAGACGCTAAGGCTCATTCCTCAAAGAAACAGAAACTTATCAGGGACACAGAGACATGGTGTGATTTCAGGGAGTGTCTTCAGTTCATATAATCAGCTAACCTCCTTCTCCTCAGACGCTGAACAGACTGTTTTAGAAACTCTTCTCAAATGTAATGATAAAAGCGTCTCCTTTCTGTGCTGAAAGTGAATAAAATAGGTAAAGTCTGAATGCTTTTGTTGGCTAATTGTATGCTCTGTGTGTCAATACAAATTATGATTGGTCGATCGGGATTTCCATTCTCAACAAAAGACAAGGAACAAAGACAACAGGTGGATTTAAATACACAGGGAGGGTAATCAGGGAACGAGACACACCTGGGAAACAATCAAGGGGAAGGAGACAGGACACCACAAGGACTCACAGGGGAACAGAACTAAATAAACACAGAAAAACCTAGAAATAAATACACAGAAAACACAGACCCCAACAATACCCTCCCCACCCACCTTAAGGGTGGCTCCAAGACACCCAAACCAAAAACAAAAAACACAACAAGGGTTGGCCAAAGTCCAGAAAACGAAAATCGACCCAACCAGGGTGGGCTGTAAAGGTGTCGGATGGAGGGCAAGAGTCCACAGGAAACACAGAAGAAACTCAGTCCAAACAAAAAAACAAAATCACGGGCAGGATGGAACCTGTCATGAACTGTTGGGGCGCCGGCCACAGCGCAGGAGGAGGGCACCTCTTGGAGGTATTATGAGAGGAACATTTTTAAAGTTTATTAACAATTTTTAAAACCTTTTGACTCGTTATATCCTCTCTTATGCCTGGATTCAGAAAATGCTGTGTGCAAGGACTTTATAGTAAAGGCGTATTCTTCTTTTTAATTTATGTGTATTTAGGTGTATCTTTGCTCATCCAACCAGGAGCTGTCCTGGACCCGCTTAAAAGTTAGAAACTTCCTACAATTTGTTTTCAAGATCAAACACAAGTTGAGCACTGCCTCGGTGCAGGGACCGGCAGCAGCTGAAGGCAGTGGAGGTGACACCCAGGGGCTGGGATCTCCGGCGGCTCAAGGTGGCGGCTCAGGGCAGCAGCTCACAGCGGCGGTGACGGCGGGCCCCAGGGGCCGGGTTTTCCGGCGGCTCAGGGCGGCTATGACGGCAGGGTCCGACTCCGGGCAGGCAAATCGCCAGCCGCAATCCCCATCACTGATTCGGGTTGGAAGGGACTCCTCCAAGAGACTCTTTTCTGGCCCCCCGGCGTGTCCTCTGTCGTCTGGGTGGGTTCAGGTCTGAGGCGAGATCCAATTCCTCCAGCAGCAGTGAAGATGGCAGGATCTCTACATTCTGGTAGAGATCCTTTTGCGCCAACTCCAGCTGCTGCTGGATCCACACCTCACCGGGCCATTATGTCAGCGTCCTCACCTCTTTTCTGGTCGGGTCCTTCTGTCATGATATGGTGTTGTTGGTGGTGAGGAATATTCAGGTAGGCCCAAGTTGACATGATGAAATTATGTGTAATGATGAAAATCAACAAAATCCAAAAACAGGTGTAGCACAGGGAAACACGGAGGAGACGAGACGTCTGACGAGTTAAGACAAGGACCCGACAAGGAACAAAGACAACAGGTTGACTTAAATTAACAGGGAGGGTAATCAGGGAACGAGACACCCCTGGGAAGCAATCAAGGGGAAGGAGACAGGACACCACAAGGACTCTCAAGGGAACAGAACTACCGTATTTTCCGCACATAAAAACCTTCGATTTCCTCAAAAGCCGACAGTGCGCCTTATAATCCGGTGCGTCTTATATATGGACCAATATTGAGCCACAACAGGTCTAGCAACTACGGTAAGCAGCCGCCAACTTCATTTTCGCCCGTAGAAGAAGAAGCATTGTTCATGCTGGGATAGTTGTCAGAACGCTGGTTTGTTAATAAAGTTTGACTGACCTGTCTACCTACCGACCAGGTTGTCTGCAGGTCATTTAGCATCACGTTCTCCACAAACATGCTGTGTGCGAACGGAGAAGGGTGACCATCGTCTGGACACGCCCCGGCCCAGTAGCGGAAGCCTCTCCTCGCCGACCGGAGTCGGACCGTTTTGTTGACATTCTTTATGTCAACAAAGTGGCTTTAGAAATTCATTCTTTTAGTGCAGCTCCATCTAGTGGATGCATAATGTAACTCCAACCTCTACTGTAGCGTCTATTCTATGCGCCTTATAATGTGGTGCGCCTAATATATGGAAAAAGTTTTAAAATAGATCATTCATTGAATGTGCGCCTTATAATCCGGTGCGCCTTATAGTGTGGAAAATAGGGTAAATAAACACAGAAAAACCTTGAAATAAAAACACAGAAAACACAGACCCCAACAAAATGTCCATTCTCCCAAAGTTCTTATACCTTTTCCAGTCCATTCCTTTACACATTCCAGCTTCCTTCTTTTCTTCTATGGAAAAAGCTTTATATGGAACAATAAACGCCCCAGATTGCGACTCTGTCTTCTTTATCTGTCCTATGATTGAGGTGGGTTTAGCCGAACATTAAGCTGCACTATTGTGCAGCGCAGCTCTGTGCTGCTACTTCCACCAGTGACATACCCTGTTGGGCACAAATAGAGAATAACTCATTAACATTACCTTTGGCATTCTATCTTTACTCAGCTGCACTTAAACATTTATTAAAAAACACCAAAAATCCTTTTCTAAAAATCAGTGGTGCCAAATATCAGTTTGGCACCACTCCCATACGGTTTTAGATGAGGCATCCAAGATCTCATGTCTGTCACCTATTTCAGTAAATATTAGATTCAAACCATGAAGAGCAGAGGGTTTAGAATATGGATGAATAGAGGCTTAAATAAAATAGTGAAGGAGTTTTGATGTCCTTTGAACAACTGGTAAACAAGTACAGTCTGCCCCAAAAGCATTTTTAAGTACTTAAAGAGTAGAAACTTTGTTACTATCTCACTGAAATCTTTGGCTGAACCTCCACTCACGACCATAGAGAATAGAGCCATTCAACATAATCAGAGTAGAGGCCTACTTTCCAAATTTTATAATATTTTACTTTTGACTTTGAAAGAAAATAGTCTCTCATATTTACAAGCATGAAAACTCATCTGCAAACGGAAATCCTTGAGAATGAATGGAATAACTCATGTCTATCGGCTCAAACACAAACTATTAACACAAGGTTTAGACTACTACAATAACAATGGTTATTTAGATATTTAGAAAGTAAATCAAATCTTCACCATTTCAATTCAAATATTCCTGATATATGTGTTAAATGTAATATAGATAAGGATACTCTTTTCCATTGTATTTGGCAATGTATAGAGCGTCAAACTTTCTGGAAGGAGGTTATCATGTTCATCTCTCGTTTGATCGAACAGGATGTTTCAAAGGACAGTAAACTTTGCTTATTGCATATTTTTCCAGATGGATTTAAAGGACCTATGAAGAGAAAGAAGCTTTTGAGTTTTTGCCTTTTGCAGGCTAAACATTTGATTGTTCTGAAGTGGAAGAACACAGAAAGACGGGATTGCACTGTATGTAAATTTTTATCTATTTTGTTTCGATTTTCATGTTTTTTTCTGTTTGGTTTTTGTTTTTGTATGTCTGTATAGCAGAAAATTCTAATAAAAATATTTGGGAACAACAAATACTATTTGACAATATCTGGAAACGAAGTTAAAGCTTCATCCTGAGGATTTGATAGAGGGGATCTCTGCCGCTGTCGCATGTCGGTTCGCTGCTGAGTCAGTGGAGCTTCCTGCTGCTCCCCATGAGCAACAGTCAAAAGCAACATGCAACTACACATAAAGCAATCCAGACACCTCAAAAATGCTATGTAGTTGCATTTTATTCAAGCTGCAGTACATAACTTTAATAAAAAATATGTTTTCTCCATATTTGTCAAAGCTGTCACCATAATGTAACAGTTTGTTATGAGACAGATAATTTGTGAAAAGATCAATATCCTCCATCCTGGTTAAAGTAATGCACCGTTCTAACCAAAACAACCAATCAGAATTAGTAGGAGGGTCTTAGCACTGTGAATTAGCCTCATTCACTCACTGCTAAATGCGCTAATGGGGGAGAAACAACTTATTACAAGAAACCGTTTATCTGCCGTCATTGGTAGCTATGCTAACTAAACTGAACATTCACACTTTGAATCTTCACAGCTCTGTGCTATGCTAGCTGCATCAGGGCACAAATCAAGGGGGAGGAAGGATGAGCAGCACCACATGAGATGGTGATTGACAGCACTAAACTCTCCTGCCACTGACTGGTTGTTTCTAGAGAATCCTGGGAGAAAGCAGAGGAAATAGATTTTTCTCTCTCATACCATACTGTCACAACATAATGACGGTTTTAACAAATATGTGGAAAGAAATATATTTTTATAAAGTTATATACTGCAGCTTTAATTTCACTCAGGAGAGGACAAGTCAGGAGGGACGTGGGTTAGAGCTGCTGCTGATTGACTCATCTGTTGTTAAGTGGTAAAATGAACAAGTTAAATATATGAATATGTTGGTAATTTTTTCCAAAATTCATTAAATGCTAGTGAAATGAAGGCAAACAGTAGTTTGTATTTAAGCTAATTATGCTAAATGGACATAATCTCACACAGTCTACTCTCCTCTTGGAGAAAAACTGGGTTATAAATTGACTCTTGCCTTTTTCTCTCTCTCTCCTTCTCTCTTTTTTTGAAAACCTGATTTTATAACTTTTCTTAGCAGAATAGTAACTGGCACAGTCATTCATATCTTCAGCTGTTGAACAGCGTCACTCTCAAGCTCTCCAAGCAGGAATGAACACAGATAGGGGGGTTCAGGGTAAATATGGATGTGTGTGTTTTGATCTGGGAGTGGGAACATAAATTTTTTTACTGCTAAAAACAATCTTTGAAATTACAATATGATTAATTTTATAATTGACAGGGCCCCGATTTTTTTGTTTCAATTTCTATGAACAAAAAATAAATAAATTGTGGAGGGACCCCTGTTGGTCAGGGCCCCTAGAATTGTCATCACTTTTCCCCCCTGTACTGCGCCCCTGGCTATATGGGCAGCTATCCAGCATATGTGATCATCAGCCAGTGTTTAAAAAAAAAAAGGAAAAAAAGTCAGACCCAATTATGTGCACCTTTTTGGAATTTACTCTGCTGCCCATGAAGACGTCCGTGATAATGATCTGTTTCTTGTTCTTTCAAACCTGCATAACATAATTAATTATGGGGGGATTATCAATATTTGGCATGAATATAGCTGATAAAGCCTCTAAGTAGTTGTGAAGCTTTTTGCGCTTATGCCTCTATGACGTCACCATGACTAGTCGACGTCAACTCACCTTTTATCATGTTGTAGTCGACCTTAAAAAATATGATAGCACACACAGTTTGATCAGCAGCTAAGCTAGGCTGCAACAAATTTTTTCAGACATGCTTAAAAGTTCAAAGCTGACTAAAACCTGAGACTCAGTATGTAAGTCTGCTAATAAATCTATGCAGATGTTATTTAAAGGCTGCAAGTGTCCAAATAATAATATCGCTCACTATGTCATGTCTGCACTCTGCACTAATGAAGATCTGCTTATCTGTTTTAATGTGGCACTCCTTGTATTTGTGAGGTTTATTTTCTTACAGTTTGTTATTGTTCTAAATTTGTTTTTATTCTTGTGCAACTGCTGTTGTATTTTAAATGCTTTATAAAAGTGTTATGCTGCCGCACATCACTATGATTATAATAATAACTGGATCACTTGGGGCACTCAGACTTTGCACAGAACCTAAAACCTTCATCCTAACATGACCAGATGAACATTCAGGATAGAAAACATGATAATGACATTATAGCAAAAATAACACTGATATTTATACCTTTCTACCCCAGAAACAAGTAAAACCACTGCATGTCGAGGCAATATAATTGCTATAAAGATGTGACAGGACATATTTTTAGATACACTGAGACTTCAGGGTGATAAATTGTCACAGCATCTTAAAAGCATTTCACAAAACTACTCAACTAAATCTGCAAAAATCAACTAAATAAAGTAACGAAATCCAAATCTTGAATGAACGGAGCAGCCAGTTTCAGTTAATAACACCCTTAGGTGTTAATGTTTCACACAGCAGTCTCATAAAGCCTCACGCTCCATATTTGACTTCAGTGACACTCGTCGCTAATTATGGAGTTACGGATCGTGCTGCGAAACTCCAGTGGATAAAAAACAAGCTGAGCTGAAGGAGTGCTGAGCAGACACACAGCGATGTGCCAGCCTGCTGCTGCCTTATTATGGGAAACCTTTGACATTTTTCACAGCACTTTCTGTTTATGTGCTCATCTCACTGTGTGACTTGTGAAACTTAACTGCTCCACACCCTAAAACTTGCTCTAATAACCAAAAATTACAGAACGTCGCACACAATGAGGCTTATTCCCTGTGCGTACAATCAGTAAACATATAAAATAACTTCCTATTTTCCCTCCAAGACTAAGCACAACACCTAAATTGCTCATATTACCATCAGTTCTTCATTATATTTTCATTTCTCTCTCCCTTTCATTCATCCCATCATTATTTAAATGAGCAGGCAGGTGGATGCGCGAGGTTGACAGAATACTAAGCACTCGTTCCGTTTGTTCCCTTTTGTGCACACAGTCCCTGTTGTGTATGGCAAAAGACGAAGGCAATGTAATGTAATGATGAGCTAAATGGACAGAAGGTAAACAAAAAACACAAACAAAGCAGGCTTTAGGGAGAATTAATTATCCTGACGTTGCCAGCGGAGCTGAACACCAGTCAAATCTTGACAAGCTAGCAGAATGAACCATGGACAAGTTTTCAGCAACACGGTTCAGAACGAGTCAGGCTGAGATTCATGAGTTTTTAGGCGACATGCGCATCCAAATGGCTCTGGGACAGAAGAAGGAGTCAGAAAAGACAGTTAAACAATAGATTAAGAGATGAATGAACTGTGAAGCTGATCATTAATAGGCGGGAGAATGAGGTTAAAAAGCTAAAACAATCTGGAGAGAGTAAAACAGTCTAAATTTGTGGATTTCAAAAAAATTGAAGTGCAATCAATAAAATATGATTAAGTCTTCCAGAATTATGCATTAATATAGTTTTTTTGTTTTGTGTTGCATGAAATTACAACAGAGGAACTGATTAATTTTCTGGGATGAATTCAATTCACTTTGTTAAAGATCTAACAAAAAAATATAATAGTTACTAAGGACTCTGGAAGTAAAGCATATCTGGACTCCGTGTTTCCAATTTGGGCTTAAGACGGCAAAGCTGAAAAGAAATACATGTAACTGTTTGTATAAATGCACTCACAGAACAGACACAGATAAATACTGTGTACTTTCTTTAGAGACCACTCAATGGAATCAAATGAAATATTAACACTGAAGGAGGGTTTGTTGAAAATATTTCATTCACCTTATTGCTGGTGTTGATGTGGAACTGACTGTTTCCATCTTCTATTCATTTTTATGGATATTTTGATTGCTAGTCTTAAAAAGTGAGCTGCATTTTTTAAACTAAATCCTATTCTACATAAATAATAATACACCTACAGACATGTCAAACAGTTTGCTGCTGCACCTCTAATCAGGTTAAACTTCACCTGTAGATGCAACTGGTGAAAGTTTAATGTGCACAAAAGTGAAACAGGATCACTTATGAGATTATTTTCATTTATTTAGCCAGATATAATCTAAATGTTAAGATTATAACCTTGATTAAGACCTTGAGTCTTTTCTTAATTTAAGTTTGGCAAAAGAAAACACCCATAGAGGAAAATGTTTAGTTGACTTTGTGACTGAACTGACAAGAAGTGAAGACATGTTAGGATGAAACCACTGCAGGAAGCAGGCAAGGTATGATTTCTGTCATGAAGTGGTGTTTTGGTGATGGCGAAAATAGACGCAGGTTTGTAGAATAAAATTATGATTTTAATGATAATCATGAAGGTGAACAGAAATCCAGGCAGCACAGGTGAACAATGAGGCTAGGAAGTCCATCCATCCATCCATCCATTTTCTTGACACCCTTGTCCCTTAATGGGGTCGGGAGGGTTGCTGGTGCCTCTCCAGCTAACGTTCCGGGCGAGAGGCGGGGTTCACTCTGGACAGGTCGCCAGTCTGTCGCAGGGCAACACAGAGACACACACAGGACAAACAACCATGCACACACACACTCACACCTAGGGACAATTTGGAGAGACCAATTAACCTGACAGTCATGTTTTTGGACTGTGGGAGGAAACCGGAGTACCCGGAGAAAACCCACCATGCACAGGGAGAACATGGAGACTCCATGCAGAAAGGCCGGGGCCGGGAATCGAACCCAGAACCTTCTTGCTGCAAGGCAACAGCTCTACCAACTGCGCCACTGCGCAGCCTTGGCTAACAAGTCAAACACGGTAAAAGACATGTGACATGACACTCGACATGGACCCAACAGGGAAACACAGACACAGGTGGGATTAAGTACACCAGGGAGTAATCAAGGGGAGCAAGAGGAAAGCTGGAGATGGGGAGGCAGGACAACATGGAGACTCAACTCAACCCAGAAACCTAAATTAACACACAGAAAAACTAAATGCTCACAATTTCAGTTTTTTTTAAAGTCTATATGAATTAGGTGGAAGGCCAGGCTAAAAGTCACAGAATCACGTTACAACATTCCCTCTCATCTGCATGTCACCACCAAATGAAACCAGGTTTATACCAGAAATAACTGGCTGAACTCAACTCTGCTGCTACTGCTTGATTGTTGATGCTAAAATAAACAGGCACAAAAACATTGTCATGTCCATTTGAGAAGTTTTGATTTTGGTAATGTTTTTATTTTTAGTTCTTTACTAAATAATAGAAAGAAACAAACTCCTCCTAAGTAGCTATACCAAAATAGAAAACTACGTAGCTGTGACCTAAAAACCCAGGAACATACCAAACTGTAATTTTTATCCACTGTAACACCATAACTAGTTATTAAAATCAAAATCCTGGTTGAAAACTTAGACGTCAACACCAAAAATGAATTTGTATCCAGAACAGTCTCTAGTTTTGGAGCTTTTTCTGTGTGTGAATCATTGGAAACCACAGGTGTGCCGATCGATTGGCCACCGATCATAATCAGCCGATTGCCATGAAAAAGTGTATCACCAATCGATCACCTTGTGTCTCTTGTTGATGACAACCTAAACCGATCAGCTGCATCTCACTTTGTAGCCTGCGTGTGATCTGCAGTGATTGGCCCTGATGGGAGATCGGAAATGGAATCAGCAGCAAAATTCCTGATTGCAGCATCCCTACTAGAAACCTCATGGAACTGAACCACAGCATTATTAATAGATTTAACTTTCTTATTGTCTGCTATGGTAAGAAAGGATTTCAAGCACAGATTCATATAATTACTAGTGTAACCATTAATTTAACATTTTTCAGACACAAGCCAAGCATCTGATGTAAATGTGTGCATTAGCTTTAGGTTTTTTAAGGAAAGCCTGTGAGTCACTGGGTGCGCCATCATTCTCTATATGGTGGTTCTGGACTGGATCTCTGGTTTCACATCACTTTCCTGCATGTCTTCTCTTTCTCTCCTCACATTCGTTCCTACCAATTTCTTGTTCAATGAAAAACATTTTCTCTACCTGCCAAGTCTTTCCCTTCAGCAGTGACTGAACATCTCAGAGATCAGACACATATTATAAAAGCATTTCTAATTAAGGATGTGTTTCTACAGGAACATACATCTGGAGATAGTTGTCTGCCATTGTTTTCCTCGTGCCTTTCGGATGTGATTCATTCTCCTCCCTGACAACACAAAACCAAACTATTGACCAGTAGAAGTCAATCCAGCAAATCCTCTAATCAGTATTCAGAGGGTTTACATGTAGAAATGCATACAGAATGGCATAAATCTTGCAGAGATGTGCATAAATGCTACTTTGAAAAGTGCATAAACATAGTAGTGTGCTATTACTTTTCATCACGCTGAACGAACTGGCCCAGTTCAGTGTATAAATACTCCTTACACTGTGAGAGAGTCACAACAGAAACGTTTCAGTAAGAGGGACTACAAGGCTCTCTTTTTATTTCTCTCTTTGTCTCAATATCTTTTCCTGCGCTCTGTCTCGCCCTCTGGCTTTCTGCAAGGGCTAAGAATGCGGGGAGGGGGGGGCAATGGGGGTGGAGGGGGGGTGGATTTAGGGGGGGTGCTTACATGTTTGGCTCTATATTGGGAAAATAAAGTATCAGAGCATAAATGGTGTTGCTGACATGCTGGACCATGAGTCAGTGTGTTGCAGGGGCGGAGCTATAGGGAGGGCTGGGGGGGCGGTTGCCCCCCCGAACCAGGAATGGATTCAAGTCGCTCCAATGTCGGACTATAGACCGAGAAAGTGAGAAAGTGAGAAAGTGAGAAAGTGCGCCCCCGCCTGTTGAGAAAGGTGTAACTATGTCAGTAATTGTCCGTTCGCACCCCCCCTCCCCCCCGCTCAAGGGGGGGGGGGGGGGGGTATTGGTCAGGGGGCCCGGAAATTTGCCCCGCCCCCCGGCCCGACGCTGACTTGTTCCGCCACTGGTGTGTTGTAATTGTGTCCAGTCAAGCGAAACACAGATATTCACAGATATTCCACACACACACACACACACACACACACACACACACCACACACACACACACACCACACACAGGGACCGTGCTTTGCCCACTCTCACGTTGTCACTTCGGTTTGATTTCTGGACCTCAACCTGACATTAACCAGAATGTGTGTGTCAGCAGAGTGAGACCTTCTACTTAGATGGAGCACAACACCAACAACAAGCAATAGCAATCAATTACTTCATTAGGTAATGATTTGGTCTCCTACATGGATATGAAGTCACATCTTAAACTATGTCAGTTTCACAGGATTCAGTTTGTTTTTAATGTTTGTTCCTTATTAAAGGAATAAGATTTTGACGTTTGATGTGATTTCCACAGGGTGATCCAGTATTTGGTGGATCTTTATTCAGCTGAACAGCAGCTCAACATAAAAACTTTGTTTAGATAGCTTGAGTTGAAATAAGATTTTTTCTGTCTGCTGCAATATTTCAGTTTAGTTTGTGTTATTTTACTACTTCACATCAGATGTTATCACATAAACAGGTCATATTGAATAATACAGAGTTAAATTAGATTCTGCATCAATTTCCATCATTTCCTATCAGTTACAGTATCATCCAATCAGTAGGCGGATTCAGGATCGGGTAGTTTCCTTTCACCAATCCTGCTGGCCTAAAACGAGGACATTGAAAGTCTAACTGAAGGAAGACCGATCTTCATGTTGTACTGAATCCAAAACACAAGTCCCTGTTTTAGCCCGATGCTCATGGCAGCTGCTAACAAAAGTTGTTACTCTGTTAAATAAAGGCTGAACTGGATCTGACTCTCAGAAAGCAGCAGTCCATTGTTTGTCCTTGTGACTAGTTTGTAGCGCAAACTCTTTATCAGCTCCATGTTGCACACAAAGCAGTTTGATGTGAAAACTTTCCCCCTGCTGATCAGCTTACTGTGTGACAGAACAGTCTGTCAGACACGGAAAACAAAAGGTCAATTTTACATGTGGGACATGTTCTTCACAAGGTCCCACATGTGGAGGACATGTGGGACCTTGAAAGTTTCACCCCAAATCCAAATATATTTCATGGTTTAGAAGAACTAAGATGGTGTTAAATTCACCCAGCTCTCCTTTACAAAGTTTTAAAAGATGTGAGTCGGGACATGCTGAGTTTGGAACTTCAGAATGAATAGCTTCATATCTACGTGAACCTCCAGTGACCACACAGTCAAAGTTTTCTAAAACATTCCCACAAACCGTATAATCCAACACACACACACACACACACACAATTTAAGCTTCAACTGCTATCAGTAAACAATGACTGAGCCCAGAAAAACAAGAAGCACTGGGTGAAACGTTCAGCTCGTGAAACTTGTGCGAATGTGTGTGTTCAAGTCTTTACAGAAGATCAGTGAACTGCAGATGTCTCACTCTAACTGCAGCAGATGCCACTGTGAAAAAAAACAAAAAACAGATCCGCACAGATATTGTTGAGCAAAACAATCCTTTGACTTGCTGTTCTTAATAAGGAAACAGTGACTGCAGGGCTGAGTTAATAGCAGGATATCACAGCAGAGTACAGTTAAGAATCACATTGACCCGGGAAGCCATTTATTTTCCCCTAATTAGCAACCTGACAGTGAAATTCGTTGCAACGGTTACACTCTACTAGTTTGGTCATTTTCACTCAACTATTAAATTAGTGCCTGTCCATCACGGTTCCAAGCAGAGTGAAGCTGGTTTAAAATGACTTGCTGCTGTGTTAATCAAAATGCAGCTTTTTATGGCTTCTGTTGCTCCATCAACACGCGAAAGACAGAGCCAGCTAGTTTAAAGAGACATGCTAATTACTTCCAAAATATGACAACGAGCTGAGAGGAGGAGGATCCCTGAGTGTCTCTGCACAGACATGCTGAGTGACTTCTTCACAGATGCAAACTTTCATTTTCTAAGATTAAGGGATTTTAAATTCATTTTATTTACAAGTGCATTACAAAAAAAAGGTTTCTGTCTTAACTCCTCTAGCTCTGACGTTAAAACGACATTTAACTTGTTTTCATGTCTTTGTTTTATTAATTTATTTTACATAATTTCGTGTTTTGTATTTTTAAAGTGAGGTGGTGTAAAGTTAGTTATAGTTCCTGTAACTGTAGAGGAAATATATCACAGTAAGTTTATAAAATTGTGAACAAATCCAAAGAATAAAGCAAAAACTAACAGAGTTTGACAGGAGCTTCCCACGTCTACGTAAAAATGTATGGTTGGGTTAAGTTTGTAGCGCTTTGGTAATATATATGAACAATGTCCAGTTACTAAGCAAACAAGGTAAAATTTAGAATTTCATGACAAGAGTCCAAAACTTTTCAGCTATTCTGCATTTCTAAAATTAGCTAAAATGATTAGCCCTCCAGTGCTTTTCTTCTACAAACTCATCGCCATGGCAACACGTTTTAGGGTCTCAAATTCATCGCCATGGTTTGAGCTTAATAATCTAAATTTAAATAGTCAAAATATCCCTTCAAAAGACTCTTGCTGATTATTTCATGAGGATTTACATAAATGTCTTTGCATGATGATCAGTAACCACAAACAATCAAAAAGTTTTATTTTTTTAGGATTTAAAAAAAATGACATAACATCACGTTGTTTTACCAAAATATGTGCAAACCCAAAATATAGCATAAATTAATCAATTAATTTGGTTAATCATCCTGTAAGCCACATTAAGGTATTAAGATAGTTGAGGTAGCTCTCCTTCTAAAAAAATATTGTAACAAAAAGGAGTTTGTTTTTTTACAACAAAAACAGAATGTTTTGTTTAACTCAAACATGGTTTTAGCGTTTGGTGGTCAGACTCTCAGACCGCTTACCCTGTTGCTACCCAGTCTCCTGAAGGAAAGCGTCAGAACAATCCCTAACAGCAGAGACAAATTTACTACAAACTTCGAAGCAACATCATTAAAGAGGATCTTTGTTGCTGTGCAGCAGAGATCCTGAGTGGCAGCCCTGTTCAAGACTGAGATATCTGGCAAAAGGACAACATTTAAAAGTCTCACTTAAGGCTGACATGTCACTTGCAGATTTCTTGATCAGAGACCCACCACTGAATCAGATACAGTGAACAGAGACTCTGCCTGACAGCTTCCAGATAGCATCAACGGATGGTTAGGTACACTGAGCATCCACATCAGAAACCCACCCATCCTTCCAGCTCTGCAGCCTGTGAATCACCTGCATTTTCAAAAAGGCAGGTTTATTTCACAGCTGCAGAGTATATAAAAGAAGCTCTGCACTGTTAACTACATAAACAATTACTGCCTGTCAAGAGGATCAAAAGCAAACAGTCCTGCACTTTCCAGCTTGGTTTCTCTCTCATTGCAGCTGCTGTTTTTCTCTCTTTGCACATCTGATTCTAAACTATCTGGGTGGATCAATAGTGGTTAAGCTCAGGTGAGATGAGGTAAGCCTGAGTGTAAACTGTATCTGAAGGATGGGCCTAATCTTTTGGTTTGAATAGTAGCCAGTGTGGATAGTTCTCACATATGACTTGTGTTAGAGATTTTTTGGTATTATCATTTTGGTTATTACTTTAGTTCATATTCAGTCTAATATTAATTGATAGTTAATCAACATTAAGTCTAATGTGAATCAGTAAATGATGTGCTGTGCGAATACTTTTTGATTGCAGTGAAGAATATCTGTGTTCCTGAAAACTGATTGTTCCCTTCAGAGAAAGAACTAGATGACCTGTGTGTTAGACAGCCTGTCACCTGTCTTATTGTTTATCTTTTCTGACTTTTGTTATTCCAAATAAAAGTCCTGCTCGAGCTGAGAGAGGGCAGAACCCTCTGTGACCGACTCAGAGGAGAAGTTTGCTGACTCTTCTCCTTCTGCAGAAGCTTGGTCATAAAATTCATATACGTTGTCTGTGGTTCTTTTTGTGAAGGTTCGAGGAAAAATACCTATCATAACCCGGGATCTCTCACAAAATCGCTTACAGGCAGAGGAAGACGTGCTGAATCCATGCATGGCCAGAAGTCAATTGGACCTGGAAAGAAAGACCCAGGAAGTGAATTCTTCGCTGGGCCAGCGGCAAAGGACCGACTTTGTCTGCCAACGACTGAGTGACGAGATCCGACAGGACAACCCGAAAACTACAGAAACGTAAGTTAATTAACATGGCTTTTTAGTGGTTTGAGTTTCCTTGTATGCAGTGTTGTGGTCAAGACCACCGAACCCGAGACCAAGACAAGACCAAGACCTTTAGGGTCCGAGACCAAGTCAAGACCAAGACCGTGGGAAGTCGAGACCGAGTCAAGACCAAGAACAGTGCCGCGCTCTACATATGATAAAATGTGAAATATGATCAAAATTACTTCTCAAATTGATCTCAGAGATCCATATTCCCATAAAAACACATAGATATTAAATACTTAATAAATTTAACCAATATTAAATTTAACAAACTCTTTGTTCTGTTTTGCTTCCATCTCCGTGCTACAATCTGCGGTGGTCTCGTGCCATCCCTAAAACGATAACGCCCTGGGTGTTTACCCATGTTGCTCATGTCAGAAACCACCGTCTGCACCATTAAACATAGCAATTGAGGCTAAGCTGACGCTCAACTACGAACACTGACCAAGGAGCAACAGGCAAGAATGAATCTATGTAGCTGAACATAGACAACAACTTAGCCTATAAGCTACTTGTTAACAAGCTTAAGGTGCTGCATTGATATTAGCTAGCTAGTCATCTTTTAGCTAACTTTACCTGCATCAAACAGCTTTACTAAACAGTCTGTTAGTTTGGGGGGAAAACTGTGAAAAGTTCTTTGCGTGTTGCTGGTTTGTTGCCATGATTCTAACACGCCTGTAGCTCCGCCCAGCAGCAGCAGCAGCTGGTCTCCTTCACTGGTGTAAACTCAGCAACGTAGCGTCATGTTGCGTTTAAAGGCGGCTCAGAAAAACAGGCTACCACATGTTAACGATGGATTAAACAGTTTTAACTGCTGATAAAAGTTACAGAGGACACGAATATGGGAAGTGTGGAAACCCCTCCTGTATCAAATTGACAGAGGAATAACAGAGAGTTGGCCGTTCTAAAGTAAAAGCCCAGTGTATACAGCGCTCATGTTTTTTTGTTTTTCTTTTTCATCCACATGGCTTCCTGTGCCCAAACCCTGCAATGGCACGGTGCCCCCTCTAGGGGACGCGCCCCACAGTTTGGGAACCTCTGATGTATAATATTCTGACAGCGTGTGGTAATCTGATAGGCTCTCAGTGACTCCAGTCCTGTCTAATAAGTAAAGACCCGTGCAGAGGAATCGTTCTGCTCCTGAATGTCACATCACTACATTGCAGACTTTTAGACACAGTTTGTCTCATATGTGCAACAAGTCAGTCAAACCTCCGCACAATAATTCAACGCATTGAGTGAAAACTTTTTTTCATCGCAATGCTTATGTGTCTCTATACAAATAGCTTTGCTAACGTCACGTCAACGGAGCTTTACCTTCTTTGAGATACTTTTCTAAGTGACGAAAAAAGTTAGTCGTTGTCCCACCGTCTGTGAAAACGAAGCGCTGCTGAGTTAAGCTGTGGCCGTCAGATTTCTTATGATTTATGCAGCTTTATTCTATTACTGACTATTAGATCTTGTGCCGCTGAGAGGAAACCACTGCGCATGTCTCAGAGCGCCGCGTGCGAGTGAAAGGTGAGGGAGAAACATAAACACCTAATTGGCAAGTCACGTTATTGGTTGTGTTTTTATCGGTGCGTTTTGCATCCACTGAAAACAAATATGTTAACACATAAACTGGACAGTCTGCTGCATGTTTAGTGATATTTTCACAGTCGCGGTCTCGACCGGTCTTGAAATAAAATGCCGAGTCATCAGCGCCCGAGACCGAGACCATCAAGAAATGGTCTCAAGACCGGACTCGAGACCAAGACCGATCCCAAGTACCACAACACTGCTTATATGATGTCGCTCTGCTAAAACTCTTAAAACTTTAAGGTTTTGCCTTCTGTGACTAGCTCTGATGTTGCTAGCTAGTTTCTTAGCTGGCTAACTAGCTACTAAGCTAACTAGCATTGGCTGTAAGGTTTCTTATTATTGATTTGCAACATTTTAGATTATGATAATCTCTTTGGAACATTACCACTATAGCTTAACTATATTTTTAGCATTATCATACTCATCATAGCAACAGTTACAGCAAGTGATTGCTTTTCCATATACTGTACAAGTAAACATGCCTTTTTTTTTATTAATGAAAAAAAAGTTTTTTTCTTCTTTTGATGGAGTTAATGACATGCTGATCAGAACAACTGATGCATTTCAGACTTTTTGTGTTTTGTATTAATTGTGCCACAGCTATTTTCTATGTATCATAAATGTTTTATTCTCAGGAATCATAACACTGAATTGAGCTGAATTGTGAGAGATAAATAAACTGCAGTTAAATAAGCTGAATATTGTTTCAGTCACAGAGCAGACACCAGACGCAATCATTCAATCTGTCCACCTAAAAATGTGAAATATTTAATAACTTTAAGGAAAATGATTAAATTTACTATTTTTTTCTTATTGTTTCCTTGTAGTGATACTCTGTGCAACACGATGTACATATATGGAGTTCAGACCTGTTTTTTGGAAGATTTGTGCAATTTGCATGATAAAGTTAAGCCCACCTAATTATATCTCCACTCATCATGAAACTGGGCTACCAAGCTCCTCTTTGTGTGAACCGGACACAGCCACAGATAATCACAATCCTAAGGCAACTTTTCAGCCTCACTTTTGATATCTTGATGTGAGACGTTCTCTGTCAGCCTCCCCGGCCCGGCTGAAAGATGAGGTAGATAATTCTACTGTTGTGTGAAATCTATGATGTGAAAAGATTTAATTAAGATAGGGGAAGGAGTCCTAATTAATTCTGCCTCTTTGCACGTCGGGCTTACTGTCAAGAACAGAGGGAAAAGGCTTTGGCAGAATAAATTACAGGGATGCTGTAACCGTTCTTCAGTCAATCAGAAGGAGGTGATGGAACTGGTGCACTGGGTTTTCGTTTTCTCTCAGAGGTTCTGTTGATTCCTGGTATGTTTTTACACAATAAGTGAGCCCACTAGCACTTCTTTCGCAGGCGTCCCACCATCTAAGATCAAATCACATTTCAGACCGGGAGTTTATTTTGACTGTCAGTCCTCTGGAGAGACCTGTCAGCGACAGAATGTGAAACTGAAAGCTTCCTTGCAAATGGGTTCTTGCTGGACAAGTGGTGCTGAAGATGGTGACAGTCACTAGAGACCTCTGAACTATCTAAGGCTCCACTCTTCCATTACACCTTCCTTCCTCCCAGTCTTTGGGCTATATTGAATCCTGATTGGCCTTTGTTTAGTCACTCACCTCCGACTGAAATTGAATGAAACGAAAGACCCAGGAGGCATCTTCAGTGACTTTCCCACTGAAGACTGAGACAGAAAAGTAAATCTATTTCTGTTCAATTACGACTATTTTTGGCCACAATCAACAACCCGTCTGAAGCTTGACATTAACCTGTAATAGATGGCTATCGCAGCTGTACTCCTACTTCTTGTCCTTGGCCGGGAAAGTACTGTCCATGTTTTTCTAAATCCAGACATCTAACAGCTTGAAGCAAAAGCCTCATTTATCAAGCATTTCTCTCAGCCAAGCCCCATCCCCCCAAGTCCAATATTAATCCCCCAAGCTGCAAATTCTATGAGCTTTCCAGCTTTGGCTAAACACTCAACAACTGTCTTATTATCAGGAGACGACAGGCAATAATGACTGTGGCCTGAGCTAAGCAACTGCTCCTTTGAGCTTTCATAGAAAGAAGCTAATTAAAGGCTTTTTTATGACTTTTGTCACTTTTTGGACTAGTGATTATGGGCCATTCAGTGGGGAAGATTCGTCAGCTATTTGAGTATGGCACACACCATACATTTCATCAAAATGCTTTTTGCTTTATGTTGTGCCAAACCTGCACATTTCTCCTCAGCAAGCCCCCAGACGTTTCCTCAGTGTTTGCAGAAGGAAATTCTTTGCCTTTCTGCACTCTCTTCTCATGCTAATAAGGACATCTCATCAACGGCATTTTAGAGACAAACTAGGCTGTTTAAAAATGCCGGCTCCTTAGTATTTTGTCTGTGATTTCCTGTAATTAAGTACTGTGGAGTGGAGCGTCCTTGGCTCTAAGGACAAGTTCAGTGGAACGAGCTCTGTGCTCTTTGAAGCCAATTTGAATAATGGCTCAGCTGCATTAGCACTCTGCTTGTCTCAAGCATCTTTCCCAAAACCCCTTGACTCCTTTAGAAACTATACATTAAAAAAAAGAAGCAACATGGCCCGCTGCCATAGTTGGGCCAACTCTAATTGTCTAACCAATCTCCTCAGCATTAAATGACCCAGAGAAACTGGGTCCCAGAGGGCAGGCTTAACCCGCTGATTGGAGACGTTGCTTTTTGTTTTCCTTGGCATATTAAACCAACGTAGGCTGCTGGTGCAAAGCCTACAGAACTATTGGAAATGTAATTAAGTGCCAGGAACGGCTTTTAAACGGTTGACTAGTGCAGAAACAAACTGTGCCCTTTAGGCAGCAAAAACTTTAATACATGAGAAATGAATGGCTCAATCAATAGGCAGGACCTCATTTCTTTTGTAGAGGAAAATTCAATGCAAGACAGGAGCGGGATGCTCCTTTGTACTGAGTGCCATCTTTCAGCAGGATAGTCAAAAACAGACCAACAGAGACCTCTCTGCCAGATCCAATCATTCATCGGGACAATTGCACGAGTCTTAAAAAAACCACAAAACAAATGAACGCTTCAGACAGAGCTGGAGTTGAACCCCAGAGTTTTGGGATGGGGAGCAATGTGAGAAATATCCAATATGCTCATAACAACTCACAATCATTTCACTTCTACGGTGAACAGATAATTATCTCCCAACAATTTCTAATCTGATTAGTTTAAGTGACATGTTTCACCAGCTGCTTTAGGTTTTGGTTTCTCCTCTGACCGATTCAGAGATTTCACTCTGCAATCTTTTGTCCATCAGAGGTTTTGGGATCATCAGGTTTTTCTGCACCGAGCAACTCACAATGATGCCACACCTTCAAAAAGGAGGCTGTCCCTGGCAACTGTGTCCATCTATTGCAAGGCAGGAACGGGATTCACCCGCCAGAAAAGAAAAGACCAGCCCAACTATAAAACACTGTCTCACTGTGTTACTGCTGATAAATATTCATGATAGAAGCTTGAAAACCAGCTGTTTCCTCCAATTAAAGCTCTCAGACTTACAGTGTTTTAGAAATAGGCTGTTGCTTTTTGTTAAATTAGCGGCTCGTGTTTCTGGCCAAGATCAAAACTGAAACCATAAAGAACCGTAGCATGAGATTTATATCCGTTGCCTGGGAAGAGAACATATGGATAACAAGCCGAGATGAAAGTGACGCTTCCTGCCTGTGTTTTCTCCAGGTGCATGAAGTAATGTTGGGATGTTCACAGAGACAGGAAGGTACATTATCTGACTATAGACTTCATCCCAACTAGCTGTGCTAGTTGGGATGAAGATCCAAATCAAATCAAATCAAATCAAGGAGATCAAATCAAGTCATCAAAGGGCACAGAGCAGAAATGATCCAGCGCCCATCGTACCAACGACACAGAAACAAAATGCAGTGCGGCTAAATCTGGTAGAGAGGAGGCCGCCCTCTTCAGAGGTCTGCTGTCTGAGGCGTCACTCTGCAGAAACCAACCAAGACAGAACGGAGGACTTACCATCAGGAGGTTGGGCCGGAGTGAAGTGAGACGGTTTGTCTGAAAGAGACAAGACAGACAGAAACAGTTTAGTTTGGGGAAATCTGGAGATTCCTCTGGATAAAGCCAAGTAAATGAGTTGCTTCAAAAGTAAAAAGAAAGATAAAAAAGAAAGAAAACAAACATATTCTGTCTTTGTGCTTTTCTATCTAAACCCGCTGGAACAGTGTGGCTGGGCCATGCAGGGGTCAGGCAGAGCTAATCGGACAGGAGTGGGTTTCAGCAATACCAACATCATCACCGTGTCGTGACAGTCGCTTCCCCTAATCATCCCCAAACATACCCCACAACGCCGCATAGTGCAAGAGCACAACAAGGATTTGAGGACAGAGGGATTTATTTTTGATGTTCTTGTCTGGTTGAAAAGTTCGAGATAAGACAGCAAATGCTCACAACAATGAAGGAGCAGGGAACAGACACTCAGCTCCAACCCACCTGCAGACACATGTGGAGTAAATCTGAAAGTTTCCCCCAGTAATGCATCACATGACATTATGCTGCTCCACCAAGACAATGACAAACGGCGCCCCGGTGTGTGGGAGTACAGAATATCAGAGCTAGAGTATCAAATGGCTGGGAAAGCCTCAGCTGGACGGCCTGTTGTAACCCAAGACCTTCACAGGTTCCACAACTTGGCCTCTTTAAGTGAAGTGGCCTCTTATTATTTTACACGGCAGGGTGTGCAAATAAATCAGAAAACATCAACTTTTTTATTGTTGCTACACTGAATGATTATTTTTAAATTATAGAGTCAAAAGTATGGGAATAAGCTATTTTCCAACCCCAGGGGAATGTTATATACAATCTGAATAAGTAAAGTGTGTAATTTCTGATATTAGGCAGCCGATGTTCCCATTTGAGAGGCAGTAAGGAGGAACGGTTTGTTCACTAGATAATGGTATATTCAAATTACAGCGGATTAAGCGCTGTGGATAGAATAACTGATTTAAAAGCTCGTCAATTTAGCAGCATATAGGAAACATCAAGTGTGATAATTACATGTGCATGTTGTATAGATATAATATATGACAGAAACATTATCAGAGAAAACTGCAAAGTTATTTTGCTCCAGGAATGAATTGATGTGAGGATGTAAACACATTCAGCTCATGAGTCAACACATAATACTGAATTCACCAGAAGTTTTTTTGGACAAACTGAGTCATGCTTTGTTTTTGTGGCTTTTATTTGACAGGTCTCTACACAGAACGGGATGTACCGAGAGAAAAGGAAAATAAACTAATTGGGCTCAGAGTTAAACCTGGACCGCTTGTAGCAGCCCAAACTCTATGCTTCTGGAATCACTCCACAGTCTCTTTTTGCTATTTTTATCTGAATCTAAGGGGCCTCTAATACTTGAATATGTTCAGAATAGAATATCTAATTTCATTTTGATAAGTTTGAACATTTAAGGTTCTTTTCTCCCAAAGTTACTCATCTACTCTAGCCTGGTCATTCCATTCTCAGTCTAAGCTTTCTCCCATTGATTTGGATTGTCTCCAGTGCATTTTTGACTGAGCCAATCAGTGAACAGGAGGAGTGGTGAAGGATGCTGTTGATCTTTTGCTCAGTTTTAGATTGTACTCTGCCTGTAGTTTTAGCATGTGAAGGAAGCCATTCAGTCAGTGATGAACCTCCAGATATTTGACATAACCAGCCGCCTTGTTCAGATCACTTCTTCTCTCTTCACAGTGGAGGATGGTTGTTTACAGTGAAAACAATGTCCAGTAAGCTTCATAACATCCAAGTGCCTCACTACATACGTCTTGGACAAATGTTAGTGATTGGGTAAAAATAAAAACCGCCACGCCTCCAGGAAGTAATTGGCCAGTCCAAGGTAAACTAGCTAACTTTCTCATAACAATTGGATAAAAACTGAAGTACTACTTCTTTTCTTTCTTTAAAATAAGAGCTTCAAATGTAAATAATATTGTCAGGCTTAAAGCACACAGGGATTATAATAATAGCTTACAGATATCCATGATAAGTCCCAGATAAGTCACAGTCTGCTCACTGTACCCTCAACTGCAAAGGCATTGTCAAATATATTTTTCATCTGTGTTCTTCCATTAAGGTCCTCTAGAATCTTCTTTGACCTTACAACTCTCATGCTAAGTGTTGCACTGAAGACACAGCAGATAAATAAGTGAGCACATAAAGGCATATCTGTTGTTCACCTCATTTGGATTATTTATCCCTCAAGGACGAAAAGAGACAACATTAATAACAAGGTTAGTATTAATTTTCAGCCCTTTTCATTTTCTCTCTTTGAGTAGCTGCTGTACCACCTTGTTGTTCCTCCCTTAGTATGTAGTGAAAACTGCATCTCATAGTAAAACAAAGTGGATAAAGAGCCAAAATTAGTATGGACATGGAGAGGAATTTAGTTCTCTGAATAAAGTCACATGCTGACTGCAATCCAGTTGCTCTTTACAGCAGTGGTCCCCAACCCCTGGTCCGTGGACCGGTCCCGGTCCGTGGACCAATTGGTACCAGGCCGCACAATAAATAATTAAATATTTCCGCTTTATGTATTATTTAAGTCTGAAGGATCTTTTATTTTGAAAATCCTTTAACCAGATGCTCTCGGTTACTTGCGCGCTAACACTGAACCACAAGCAGCAAAATGAGTAAGAAACAGATCAGATGCCTTACGGATCTCACGGCGCTCCCCCCCCCCTCAACAGAATTTACCGGCTCTTCACCTATCACGGCGCTCAGGACCGACTTCGTGTTGCTGAATAAATATTGTGGCGTTTTCATATTATGATATCTTGTGGCCCCTTTAATTGATGTACAAGAATATTTTTATCCTACTTACGTTCCCTAAAATGCCAGACATTTTCAACAAATTGATGCACTTCCAAGGAGATTCCTGCAGAATGCGTCACGATACAACCCACCGGTTTAAAGCATACCAGGAAACCGTAGCGCTAAACTCTATCCAGCTGAACTGCCATCTGCACCCTGGCAGTGCATCCGGCCGTGTGAGTCACTCACCCCACTGAGCCGAACAAACACACTAACACTCACATGCAACAAAGGTTGAGCGACCACCCAGATGCCTCTTTCATGTTCTGCGCACTGAGTGAGGAATAATGAGGAAGATGCTACACATCACTTTAATTACCTCGCTGTGTCAATCTTTATTCTTCTTTATTTTCTAGAGAGGCTGGAGGGGGGTCCACCAGCACACACCTCAACCTCCTTCACACTAAGAGCTGAAACCTTCCTAGGACTTCTGTGCTCCCCTTCCCCAGGGCGAGACAGAGCCCAATTTTAAATTTGGGTTTTCTTAAAATCGCTTGTCAACAGTTAGGGCTTCAGGATGAAAGTGTGTTTGTGTGTGAGAGAGAAAGGGGGCGAGGAAAGAAAAGAAAATGAAGATCGGGGAGCAGAGAGGCAAGTTTGGTGCTAGAGGTGAATAATGAATTGTCTGCTGAAGCTGTTTCGCAGTCAATCATGACGGTAACTGATTTCCATCTAGTTCAGGAACGCATCCAAAAACATCAGGAAGAAGAAAACCTGCATGAGTGGACATACAAGAGGAAGGATAAGGAGCTGCACTTTTCTCTGGCTCTTTCTAAGCATGTCTAAATATGCACAAAAAACAGAGACAGACAGAGCCCACTCGTCATGTGAGGCGAATCTGAAAGGAGAAGCTTTAGTACAAAGTGAGCCGAGAAGCCGGGCAAAGCTAAACGATTTCTTCACATTTCCATAACGAAAGGACAAGATAAGGTCTTTCCATAAACATATCAGCCACTTCCATCTCCCTTTACACCTGGCAGGCCCGTGTAAGTTCCCGTGCCTGTGTGAATGTCACAACACTGCCATCATTCACCCGATATCTCCAGCGAATCAATAAGTGTCTGGCCGTGACATTTACCCACGTGCAAGAAGATTTGTGTGTGCGCATTTATCTTTTTTGCATGTGTGCCACCTTCGCTTTGCTGTGGCTGATGTATGGTTGGGCAGAATGATGAAGTGAGTGTGTGTCTGAGCGGGCAGGAGAAATTTAAGAGGGGGAAACAAACAGTCTAGGGATGAGGCGTACACATGCCTCATCCCATATGGTAACAACAAAATTTGTAAATCTGGGTACAGCAGATAAATACACACACATCTCTATCATACAGAGAATGGGCTCTTGGCAGCATAACAGAGCTTGTTAAAAATGATCAGAAGAGGAATAATTAAAAATCTTTTGACTCGTTTTATTTTCTCTTCTGCCGGATTCATTGAAGTTGTCGTTGTATCAGCTGAACCATAAAGACAAGACAAAACGTTTCTCCAAGTCCAAAATATAACAACATTTATTAGACAAACAACTAATGAAACTGACAGAACTCAATAAAATCACAAACCAGCAATATTTACCTCACACAACAGATGTCCACACACCACGACGAACATTACGGGGAAGCATTTCCCCTCTGCGCATGCTTCCTCGGAGATTGCGTCACAAGGGAACCCTCAAACAGAGCGATCTGAAGCTAGGCTCCGTGTTCCCTAGTTTCATAGGGAGGGCGTGTTTTCCTTCTACGTTGTATTCAAATTAGGGGAGTGTCCTTAGCAAGTTTCATTTTAAATCTAGTTAACATCTAAGATCAAAGAAGTGTTATTTCTTTTAAATGAAGACAGATGTTTTTATGACTGTCTAGAAGAAGTTCTACCCTGTTGAGAGCCAGATTGTTTTACACCAGCTGTTAAATCTTATCAAGTGGTCAAGAGGTCAAACACATACACAGAGATACTAGCTGTGTTCTAAATTATAGAGAACTACAAACTAGGTTATATTAATTCAACTTAGTGTATAATGTATCCTAGATAAAAGATTATCATAATTGAACCATGGATATAATTTGAAGTGAATTTCCTTATTTGAAACGCCATTAATTTTACCTAATTATTGAACATATGGTTAAGTTTTTACAACTAGCTTATTTTAAATTTATTTCCTTAACAAGCTTTTTCGGGCTCATCAGTTTGTCCAGTTTTTTCAGCTCACTAACATATCAGAGGTGAAGATGGGCTTCCTCTAATTCAGTGTTTCTCAACCTTTTTTGGCCCAGTGCCCCCCTGGCCCTTATCCAGGTCCCTCACCGCCCCCCACCCAAGAATTTGTAGGCTACTTTGCACTGACCAATATTTTAGCATTAATATTACTATCACTATTGTAGATGTTTAGATTTTTATGCTTGTTTCTGTATTTATCATCAAAAATAATTTCCCACAGAACAAAAAAGTCATGGGAATAGAAATTATTTTCACAGGTGGCTATGAAAAATGCAATGAACATTCAAGTTAAAATTAGTAGGACTAACAGCAGCCAATCAGAGTGGAAAAATATTCTTATTCTTTGCCATTTTCTAGTTGTTAAATATTCCACAAAATGACCAGATAAAAGATGTTCAACATGCCAGTTTAAACTTTGAACTATTTGCAAAACGACTGAGCTCTGCAACATTAAAACATGGATAGAACTGTAACTACATTAATCATAACTCTTCTTCTCTTCAGTGTTTCTGTCGGTTTCTGGTGGTGCAGCTCTGTGCTGCCTTCAGGTTAATGGGACATCAGAGCATCATCCATAAAACTTCACCCACATGGCATTTATGGTGCAAACCAGAACTTTCAGTGGAAAAACAAAAGTTTCAGATCCTTTTAATGCCATAAAAATATGAGACAGAAACATGGATTATACTGTATCTTTATATAAACCTGTCTGTTGATTTATAGATTAATAGTTTTACAAGACAGAAATTAAGAACAAATCTGGTTCTTAATCAAATCCTAATGAGTCAAATTGAAAGTGTCATGGAGTCACTGAACACCACCATGACAATAACACTGACATGAAAAATAATATTGAAGAAATAAATATATCAAATCTAATTAAAAACATAAATAAGTGATCAGTTCTTTACTGTTATGGTCTGTAAGATATATTTATTCTCAGTACTAGATGTGGTCTGAACAAACACCATGACATTTCAACAATATTATTTTACCTTTTATCTGAAAATAGTGTCTGTTTATTCTTGCCATACAGTCCTCTGTATTAATTATTAATCAAAAGGTCTTGCCATACAAGTTTATTCCTCTGTATTTAGTTTAGTTTCTTAGTTTATTCTTGCATTTTGTTCTTCATTCATTTCCATTTAGTTTCATTTGATTAATATTATCCTCTCTTGGTTTATTGCTATGTCCACTTTAGTTTCTTTCCTGTTGCTAACATTTTTTTTTATCGATTATTGACGCTGAACTCATCAACTGCTGCGCCGCCTAATCATCATGTGTTGATTTTTCACTGTTCAGCGTCGGATTCTCTGTTTTTATGCCATAATTCACATCTAGTTCGTTGCTCAGTTTTATGTCCCGCTTCTCCTGTTTGTGCGTGTTTTTTTTCTTCTTTTTTTAACCCCCTAAGGTGCAGGGCGGTTGGGAAGCGTATCGATGGGGAAAAGGCATTTCTGCTTTCTGATTACTGAAATGTAAAAGTGCTGTGTTGTTCTATCAGCCCTGTTTCATAACGGACCACTTACAGCTCCGGTGTTAACACTATAAAATGAACGATCTCTATCTGGTATCACCATGGAGGGATTTCTTTATTTAAATAGGTTCATTTTTCAGAGGGAGACACAGTGAAGGTATCGTGATTTTAGCTACCAGTAGCAGGAGAGGAGCTGTGAGAAGCTAACAGAAGCTACAAACACTGAATAGAAGAAGAGCCGCCATGTTGCAGCCAAGCAATGTTACACAAAGTTAAGTAAAGTTTACCTTCGACCAAACGCCCCCCTAAGGCATCTCAGCGCCCCCTGCTGTCCTCTGAACGCCCCCTATCTATCTATCTATCTATCTATCTATCTATCTATCTATCTATCTATCTATCTATCTATCTATCTATCTATCTATCTATATGGAGCCATTGAGCTGACTGAATAGCTCACTGGGTAAGTCACGGAAATGGGCAAGATGGGCAACATTCCAACAGATGGCTCTGTTGGAATGCTACTACTCAAGTAACCCTAGTCAGAGGGGCTACATGCAAAGACTGTGGGAGGAATGGTTACTTCGACATCCCCAGTCAACACTAACTGCTAAGCAACTAGTGGCTCAGTGTTCCAACATCCGCAAACGGCAACTGCTGTCACAACTTGAGATTGACGAGGTTCAACACAAATGCTATGGCAAATGCAAATGAACCAGCTGCTACAAAATGGGACTCACCCTGAATGGTTAACTGAAGGTCGCACAGTCCTGATACAGAAGGATCCCTCAAAGGGTTCAATCCCATCCAACTACCGGCCAATAACCTGTCTCTCTACAACATAGAAGCTCATATCAGGCATCATAGCGGCTCAGATAAGTGGTCACATGGATAAATACATGAGTACGGCACAGAAGGGCATCGGCTTAAACACAGTCGCCCGAGACTGCAAAACCCGACACACCAACCTGTGCACCGCTTGGATAGATTACAAGAAAGCCTATGACTCAATGCCACACACTTGGATCATTGAATGCTTAGAGATGTACAACATCAATAGGACTCTAAGAGCCTTCATTGCAAACTCGATGGGGCTGTGGAAAACCACCCTTGAAGCCAACTGCAAACCACTTGCACAAGTGTCCATCAAATGTGGCATATACCAAGGAGATGCTCTTTCCCCACTGCTGTTCTGCATAGGCCTGAACCCCCTCAGCCAAATCATCAACAAGACTGGCTACGGATACCGACTGAAGAATGGGGCCACAATCAGTCACCTCCTCTACATGGATGACATCAAGCTGTACGCTAAGAGTGAGCGAGACATCGACTCACTGATCCACACCACCAGGATATACAGCACTGACATTGGGATGTCATTCGGACTAGAGAAGTGTGGTCGGATGGTTACAAAGAGAGGGAAGGTCATCCGCACAGAAGGGGTCTCACTCCCAGAAGGAACAATAAGACACAGAGCACAGTTACAAGTACCTGGGAATACCACAAACAAATGGCAACCTGGATGAGGTCACAAGGAAAGGAGCCACAGCCAAATACCTCCAACGAATAAGGCAAGTCCTGAGAAGCCAGCTCAATGGCAAGAACAAGATCCGTACAATAAACAGCTATGCCTTACCAGTAATCAGATACCCTGCCGGAATAATTAGCTGGCCAATGGAAGAGATAAAGGCCACGGATGTTAAGACTCAGAAGTTACTAACCATGCATGGAGGGTTCCACCCCAAATCCAGCACCCTGAGACTGAACACGAGCCGTAAGGAAGGAGGCAGAGGACTAGTGAGTGTGAGAGCCACTGTCCAGGATGAAACATCCAAGATTCATAAATACATCAAGGACAAAGCCTCAACGGACGATATGCTCAGGGAATGTCTCAGGCAATGGGGAACAGAGGATGAGGGGCTAGAGGTTCCATCATGGGAGAACAAGCCCCTACATGGGATGTACCACCGACAAATAACTGAAGTGGCTGATATCAGGAAATCCTACCAATGGCTGGACAAAGCTGGACTCAAGGACAGCACAGAGGCTCTCATCCTGGCTGCACAGGAACAGGCCCTAAACACCAGAGCAATAGAGGCTCAGATCTACCACACCAGACAAGACCCAAGGTGTAGGTTGTGCAAGGAGGCCCCTGAGACAGCCCAGCACATAACAGCAGGGTGCAAGATGCTGGCAGGGAAAGCGTACATGGAACGACATAACCAGGTGGCGGGCATAGTGTACAGGAACATCTGTGCAGAATATGGACTGGAAGCCCCGAGATCGAAGTGGGAAACACCCCCAAAGGTGGTGGAGAATGACCGAGCTAAGATCCTGTGGGACTTCCAGATCCAGACAGACAAGATGGTGATGGAGAACCAACCGGACATTGTGGTGGTGGATAAAGAACAGAGGAAAGCCGTTGTGGTGGATGTAGCGATACCAAGTGACTACAACATCAGGAAAAAGGAGCATGAGAAACTGGAGAAATACCAGGGCCTCAGGGAGGAACTGGAAAAGAACTGGAAGGTGAAGACCACAGTGGTGCCTGTGGTCATCGGGACCCTCGGGGCAGAAACCCCCAAACTGGAGCAGTGGCTAAAACAGATCCCAGGAACAACATCAGACATCTCAGTCCAGAAATGTGCAGTACTAGGGACAGCCAAGATACTGCGCAGAACCTCAAGCTCCCAGGCCTCTGGTAGAGGACCTGAGCTCAGAGGATGAAAGAGAGAGAGACCACCCGCGGAGGGTGAGAAGGGAATTTTTTATATATATATATATATATATATATATATATATATATATAGGCCTGTCATGATAACAAATTTTGCATACTATTTCCTACCATAGATAAACATACTTTATTTTCAAAAGAACATGTAACACTGGAACTGATAAACTAAACAAACAAAACAACCAAAAACAAAAATAAAATGGATTCTCATTCTCTATTAACAAAAAAACGTATTTGAATAACAAGTAAACAAGATAAAGTCAAAGTGGAAATAAATACTGCATTCAACCAAAAGAATGCAGATTATGAAGTCTGTAGACTATATTGTCCATCAGTAATCACTAGATTTAAATAGAGATGATGAGCACATCCCACTACCTAATGCAATAGTTTATACTACACGACATTTTGTACGTTTTTCCCCCTTATTACAATCTTAGATCGTTGGCCGATTGTTGTGTATTTAAGGTTTCGTTTCCACATATCATCTCGTAAGGTTTTGTAATCGATCATCCTGTAATGTGATTTAGATCATGGTGGTCGCTCTGATCTAAATCAGGGTTTTTCCCGACTGGGAGCTTAACGCTGAATGTGACAGGTAGCCAATCAGGAACCCAGATTCTCCTCCTGCTTTCTGATGGAAATTATGGTGGAGAATCCGAACAGCTGAAATAGTGCAACCCGAAGTCCAGCAGACATAGGAGATGATATGTGGAAACAACATTAATATTTATTTAACGTTTTGTGTAAAAAATATAGAAATACCCAGGAGAGGAGTTGGAGCCAAATTGGTACCGCGCAGTTGATGAACCCGGTAGGTTTTCAGCTGTTCTTCATTAACGTAACATAAATAGGTTATAAGTATTTTCATTCAGTCAGGACTTTACGATGAGCCACATGCCCCTCTGACTAGGGTTACTTGAGTAGTAGCATTCCAACAGATCCATGTTTTCACCTCTTGCCCATTTCCGTCTTGTTCCAGTAGCCCATTTTTCATCTGGGTGCTCTGGTTCCCCAGCACCTGACGCAGACCTTGTTTGGCCGGGCGACGTCTGAGCCGGCATGTCGTGCTTATCAGTGTCTCTCATGGTATGAGGTCGGCTATATAGCTCCAAGGGTCTTGCCTAAGGACCCACACTGACAGCTCAATTGACTGTTGTAGCTTCAGCCCCAGCCTGGATTTGAACCCTGGTCTCCCGGGTGGAAGACTGGTGACTTACCCATTGAGCTATTCAGTCAGCTATATATATAGATATATATATATATATATATATATATATATATATATATAGATATATATATATATAGCTGACTGATATATATAAATCATAGATTTATATATATATATATATATATATATATATATATATATATATATAGATATATATATAGATCTATAGATCTATATATATATCTATAGATCTATAGATCTATATATATATCTATATATATATATATCTATATATATCTGTTGGGATCTGGAGGCTGTTTTCCACCTGAGGGCGTCTGCGGACCTGCTGCACCTGAAACCTTTCTGTCATCAGGAGCTGTATATCTAGAGGAGGCTGCCGACACTTCCCTGCCAGATTGTTAGCCAGTTATGGTACAGGCTCACTTCAGGTCATTCTCTTCTGATCTGTTCCAGGATTCTGATCCTTCGTTTTTCTGATCTGTTGCAGCTGATTGTCCTGAAACGCGCTGGAGGAAACGGATCCTGCCAAGACCCTTCAGGACCTATTGATCGGCAGCCTCACTCCAAGCAGCACAACTCAAGCTCCTGAACTTACCTGTCCGTCCTCCAACGCCGCCGCAGCCCGCAGTCCTCCGCACCTTTAAACAAACTCCGGATTCTCCAGGATTTTCCCCCAGACCTTCTCCAGCGGCTGCTGGAGAATAAATTGTTTGTAAAGGCGGAGAAGTGCGAATTTCACTGCCCATCAGTCACCTTCCTGGGATTTGTGCTCGAGGGCGGACAGGTAAGACCATCAGAGGAGAAGATCAAAGCTGTTCTGGACTGGCCTACTCCAGAGAATAGAAAGCAACTTCAACGGTTTCTGGGGTTTGCTCATTTCTATCGGAGGTTTATCAGGAACTATAGTCAGACAGCCCAACCCTTGACCGCCTTAACCTCAGTTAAGAGATCCTTCCACTGGCCCCCCCGAAGCAGTTGCTGCTTTTAAAAAGCTGAAGACTCTGTTTGCGAACGCTCCCATCCTCATTCAGCCAGACATCACGAAACAGTTCATCCTAGAGGTTGAGGCTTCAGACTCAGGTGTCGGGGCTGTGCTTTCTCAACGTTCTGAGTCTGACCAAAAGACTCACCCCTGTGCTTTTTTCTCTCGCAGACTTTCCCCTGCTGAAAGAAACTACAATGTTGGAGACAGGGAACTTCTCGCCATTAAATTGGCCTTGGAGGAGTGGAGACATTGGCTGGAGGGCGCAGAGCATCCCAACTTGGTCTGGACAGACAATAAGAATCTCGCATATCTTCAATCCGCCAAAAGACATAATCCCCATCAGTCCCGCTGGTCTCTTTTCTTCTCCCGTTTCAACCTGTCCATCACATACCGACCTGGCTCCAGAAACATAAAACCAGACGCTCTGTCCCGACTCTACTCCACTGAGGAGTCCGAAGAGACACCAGCCACTATCCTGCCCCCCAGTTGTACGGTTGCCTCAGTCTCCTGGGAGGTTTCCGACCTCATAGAACAAGCACTGTTGTCCGAACCGGACCCTGGCACAGGGCCGCCCAACAGTACATATGTACCATCTTCAGTCAGAGCTAGGTTAATTAATTGGATGCATACGATAAAATTCTCAGCCCATCCCAGAACCAGTAGAACCATAGCCTTTATTGTCCGTCGGTTTTGGTGGCCATCACTTCACAAAGATGTTAAAGAGTTTGTCCTGGCCTGCCCAGTTTGCGCCCGAAACAAATAATCTCATCCCCCTCTGGTCTGATTCAACCTCTGCCTATCCCCAATTGACCCTGGTCGCACATTGATATTGATTTTGTTACTGGGTTACCTGTGTCCAAGGGAATGACCACCATTTTCACTGTGGTTGATCGTTTATCCAAGGCCTGCCACCTCATTCCACTAAGAAAACTGCCCACATCTCTTCAGACTACTCAGCTCTTGGTTAAACACATTTTCAAACTGCATGGCATCCCGCAGGAGATACTATCAGACAGAGGACCACAATTCACCGCTCAGGTATGGAAACAGTTTTGTGCTGCCTTGGAAGCTAAAGTCTGTCTATCTTCTGGTTATCACCCTCAGTCGAACGGACAAACAGAGTGCATGAACCAAGAGCTTGAGTCAACGCTCAGATGTCTCACCTCCACCAACCCCACTGACTGGAGCCAGTATCTGCATTGGGTCAAGTATGCACACAACTATCACGTCTCCTCAGCTACCGGTCTTTCTCCTTTTGAGGTCTCCTTAGGGTACCAGCCTCCATTGTTTCCTGCGGATGAGAAGGAGATTGCCGTTACATCTGTCCAGCACCACATTCGTCGCTGCCGTTCCATTTGGCGGAACACAGTCACAGCACTGAATCGTTCTTCCGAACAGAGGGAGAGCCACGGTCCGGAGGATCAGATGTGGGTTCCTGGTTTTTTATTTTAGATCCTTCTTTGATTTCTGATTATCGTTCCTCCCTGCCTTCTTCCTCGGTTGGACCGCCAGGTGGCGGTCATTGAGGTGGGGGTACTGTTGGGATCTGGAGTTTGTTTCATCCACCAGAGGGCGCTGGAGGCTGTTTTCCACCTGAGGGCGTCTGTGGACCTGCGGCACCTGAAACCTTTCTGTCATCAGGAGCTGTATATCTAGAGGAGGCTGCCGACACTTCCCTGCCAGATTGTTAGCCAGTTATGGTACAGGCTCACTTCAGGTCATTCTCTTCTGATCTGTTCCAGGATTCTGATCCTTCGTTTTTCTGATCTGTTGCAGCTGATTGTCCTGAAACGCGCTGGAGGAAACAGATCCTGCCAAGACCCTTCAGGACCTATTGATCGGCAGCCTCACTCCAAGCAGCACAACTCAAGCTCCTGAACTTACCTGTCCGTCCTCCAACGCCGCCGCAGCCCGCAGTCCTCCGCACCTTTAAACAAACTCCGGATTCTCCAGGATTTTCCCCCAGACCTTCCCCATCCCGATTGGAGGTAAGCTCGCCTCCAGCACAATCTCCAAATTCCCGACGACCTCAAACTTACCGTCTGTTTCTCTCATAGTTGACCTGAGTTCCAGTTCAGATGCACCCGGACCGTTGATCTGTGTTTTTTTTCCACTTGTTGAAATAAATCACTTAAATCGTTCTCGGTTTCTGGAGTCGAACTGCATGTGGGTTAGAAAGTTAGACCCCAACATAACAATATATATATATATATTTTTTTTTTCTTTCTTTTTTTCATTGCATCCTTTCTGTGTCATAATATTTTATAGAGTCAAGCCACACCCCGACCCAGTCGCAGAAGGCTCTTAGTGCAGCTCCATCTAGTGGATGCATAACGTAACTCCAGCCTCTACTGTAGCGTCTATTCTATGCGCCGTATAATCTGGTGCACCTTATAGTGCGGAAAATATGGTACAAAACCAACTGGTTTCCACTGAGACTTCTCTTACACAGTGTGATATTGCTTCTCCTGACAAAGAATTAAGGACTAATGACAAGAACATATAAAAGAAACACTGTAAAATAAAGTTCAATAAAAATGGCCTAAAATCTGTATCAGCAGGTCAAAACTGGGTTATTAGACTCAAACTCAAAAAATCCCTGCTGCTTCACTAATCTATATTAAAGTGTCTATTCCTTTTCTGTTTCAAGTAAAGAATTTTCATTTCTTTAGGAAGTTTTCCTTATATCTGTGTAAAGAGCATCACACCATTCTCACTCAAGCATATTATCCTGTGAGAACCCAAACCTCTCATGCCAACTTAAAGAGAATAGAAACAAAAAACATAGCACCATATCGCTAAAGAAATGTAACTCAAACAGCATTTCAGCCCACATTAAGCACCATTTCTAACATTATCACAGTGGTACTTAGTGATCAAATTTAGTTACCTAATGTAATCTGCTGGTGATTAGGAGGTGGAGGTCTTGCATAAGTAATAGCCCCACTTTGGAGAGTTAAGGAGATTTCACCTTTTCACAGTTTGAACTTGCTGTACTGAAGCAGAGTGTGTAAAAGAGAAGTGGAGTGAATTATTCCACCAAAAATGTAGTTTTTGCATTTAATGTATTTTAACAAACTGCTTAATCTGTTTGTTTAAATCAAGTTAAGTACAAACGGCTGATTTGTACTTAACCTAAGTATAAATCAAGACTTTTCACTCAGTAAAAAGCTGTCAGAAGTGACTTGTATACAGGACCAGTAATTGTGAATACGTGATTCCATTATTCAGGCTGTAATTATAAATGAAAGATATAAATGAAATAAATTATCTTCACTTTCAGAACCATTTGACAGAATACTCTCCAAAAACACTTTCACTAGCAGCTAATGAGCTACTGCTTTCTCATTATACATCGGAAAGGTTTGTTTGTAGTGAGAAGACGTAAGAAAAGATTGGGTTTTTCCTAACCAAAAAAATAACCTTTACTGAGCCACCAAAGGCTTTTAATCTGCATGAAATACTTCACAGTTCAAAGTAGATGTGGAGGCTTTAGAGCAGAGATACAGAACAGTCTGCGAAGCCAGAGTCAAGGAAAGGTGGGCTTTGACTTTTAGTGATCTGATGTTCCTATTTCAAGGGCAGACAAGGCTTTGAGATGTTTGGTATGCGAAATTTTGTTCGGGGATTTGCCTCAACAAGGACATTCAATGTAAGAACGATGTCACATAAACCAAGAGAAAACACAACATTTCTGATTGTTATGGATTATGTTTCCAGATAGAGAAACTGTTGTAGTGGCTTAAAACTCAGAGGAAACCAACACAAAAACAGAGTCAAAAAGTGTGTGCTTGAGGTGAGCAAACGTACAGTTATTGAGGAACAGCAGAACGGCGAAGCCCAGCGTGGAAGTGGCCAGCAGGATTAGGCAGATGTTGCAGGGGATCATAAAGTAGCGCACCACCAGCGACACTTTGTGCTGGTACCTGCGCTCCCGCTCCGGCGCCGGCGAAGGATAGTGGCAGCCGCTCATGCTCCACTCCAGCGACCCCCTTCCCTCCAGGGCGGGGGAGACGACAGGCCGAGGAGAGCGCCGGGGGGCGCCCAGAGACCCGTTTGAAAAAATGATGGCGGTGGGGTGAGAGTGGAAGACAACGAAAACAAAACTAAAAAAAAAAAGAAGAAGTGTAATGGATGCAGTCTCAGCTGCGGTTCCAACCGTGCACTGTCACAGGGACCCGGTGACTGTTTCTGTCGAAGAATCGCAGCGGAAAGCTTTTAGCGGATTGCGGGCGGCACATTTTGCACAGATAATAACATCCATTTGGGGCTATAGGACAGACAGTGTGAGAACCCCACCTGTCTGAATGACCTCCATTCCCTCTATTCCCTATGGCAAACACCCAAACTAATGGGAATTTAATGTGCAACTATCCTTATATACTTACAGCACAGACGTGTGTAGATTTAAGTAGGTGGTGATAATGTGCTTTGCAATTTGTGTTACAGAGCTGTTGGCATGGATCTATAAGATAGAAATGTGTATGTGTTAGGTATGTGTGTGTTTAGGATTGTCATATATCCACATGTAAACTTTCCATGGCGGGTCGCTGGTAAATCCACAAAAAGAATCCGGTCCTGTTCGCTCTGTGACCCTGACTCGTAATTAGTTGATTGTAAAAGAGGTCAGTGACTCCTTCAAAAGACTTCCAGACCAAAACAAGATCCTTCGCATGGGTCAAAAGTATTTCTCAAAGCGGGAGTGGCTTTCTAAGTTCCCTGTGGATGTGTTTTGATGCTCCTTTTTTAGCTTACAAACAATTCTTTGCGTCCGACGGACTGGCTTCTTTGGTTGATGGTCAAGCACAAAAATCCCTCCAATGCTGACATCCTAACTGGAACAAGTTTCTATCTGCTGAGTAGGTTGGCTGGGAAGCGTCTGAATGTTTTCCTAGGAACACTATGCTCCCAGGAGCAAGGAGACTTGTTTTTCCAATCCGTGGGTCACTGCTCTACGGTTCATTCTTTTATTTGAAGCAGGTCTTATGGGGGGGTAAACCCCTGCCACCTTCCCCTGCAGCCCTGCCAACCCCACTGAGGCCAAAAGCAGTTCAGAGGAAGTGACACAGAGGGGAAAAGTTAGACAGGTGAGCAGTCCCACTCAACCAGACGGTCCACAGCTGACACTGCTTCTGATGTGTGACAAAATAAAGACTGAAGAAGCTCAGTGAATGATGTAGATTTAGTCTGATAGAGTGAAAATTGGTCAAGAAAATCCTTAATTCTCCGTTTGTTCTCGTAAGGTTAGGAAAGAAATGCTCATCCTCAGGTATCCAACATTTACTCCCTCATCCAGTTCCGTTGTATTCTCCAGTTCATCCATGAGGTGCATCCACCATTCACTGGCCGTAAAAACGACAAACTAGGCAGTAGGTTCCCGGAGCGCTGTCAAATCCCTAAGGCAGCAGGTAGCGGTCCCGGTGTCAGCACGCTCGGTTGGCCAGTCGGAGCGGCGGGGAGTGAATGAATGAGAGAAGTCAGCAGACAAAAAGAGACAGGCTGCAAGTGAGCAGGAAGGAGGAGTGGTGAAAGAAGGAAAAGCTGATCCTGACACTTTGGTCCACCTTTTTTTTCTTCCTGTTTTTGTGGGGAAAACAGCAGTGGCATTTCGCTGGGCATTCGCTTCCGGAGTAGAGCGCTGGCTTCTCAGCCCCCAGCCAGCAGAATGGATGAGCGCATAATGAAAGAGTGAGAGAGACCGCGCATGAGAGGGAGAGCGAGGGATAGGGGAGTGTATGAGGGGCTGTCTTTAACAAAGGCAGAGGGAGGGGAGGTGTTGGGAGCCAGAGTTGAGTGAGGGAATAAAAAAACAAGCGAGGATAAAGGATTTTGGGAGGAGTATGCTCGAGTCTCGTCAAAGAGAGGAGGGTCTGGGCAAACTGGCAACACGGCAGCAACAAAGCAGAAGACGGCCAAAGACTTGGGAGATGTAAACCAACTCCTCTGTCAGTTTGGAGTCTCATCAGAAGAGAGCGTCATCCACACAAGTTGGAGAATTTTCACAAAGCCTTAATGAGGCAAACTGAGAAATATAAAGGGTCTGCCAAGAGGAGGGGGCTAAATACATTAAGTCAGTCATGTATAGAAACTCCAAATAGCCCAAACCCACTTGTTTGTGACCCCCTTAGACAAAATAAACAAAACAAAAAACGGAGAAACTCTGCATCTCTTTCACACTTGCAAACCAATATTCTACTAATTAACCTTTGGAGATCTTTTCAGCCTTCGCTCAGTGAATAGATTCTTCTTTCCCACGTAAATTAACATTAAAGCCATTAATCTGCCAGTGATCCGAGTTGATTGAAGAATTGTCTAATGATCAGTTCTGGCTGTTGTTCAACAAAACGCTGCTATTCTGTGACATAGCATTGGTCAAACTGGAAAATGAAATGGTGGCATCTACCGGCGGCCATTTTATACCAACCAGTGGTCAACTTGTATGCCAATGTGTTGGACACCTTTTCAACAAAAAGTTCAAGTTATTTTAAAATTAAAGTTATTTTCTACATTTTGCACAAAGTCTACTATAAAGAAACTTGGAATAATTTGTCATTTGATCACAACCAAAACAAACAAAAATCATAATACATTTTCAATTAATAGCATATAAACTAATAAAATAATGTATGATTTCATATTTTTTTATGATCGTTCATGAAAATGCTGGCATAAAGCAAACTGGTCCCATGTGGCTTAAGGAAAAGGTTTATTCACAGGTTCTAAGTGAAAATTGGAAGAAAAAACCCCCCAAAAATGATCTTCTTCTTCTAAATGACCAGCATTTAGAAGATCTGTCCACTTTGTTGAACCGCCAGTCAGAAAACATATTTTGAGGAAGATGTAAACTTTCCATAAGCATTATATTTTTGTGTTTACATCATAGCATAACACGACCCTGTTAGTCTAAAGAACCTCCACAACAGCAAGCGCAGATGCAAGGCGGCATCAGTCATCAATTATTTATGTGTTTTCTTTCCAACTCTTTCCCTTTCAGCCCCCCTCCCGCCCCCACCAATGGCTCACACACATTAAACACACATCCACACAGCAGCGCTAACCTGAACACAATCACCATTTCAAGGAAGATCCGCAGCTCTTACTGTCAGCGGCTCTCTGTCTGCCCACGGTCTCAACATGGAGGCATCACAGTAACATTTAGGCCGTCGTGTTTCACTCTCATTTATCTCTTTGACAGCGTGTTTGTTCCCAGGCTCACGTTGAGCTTGTTGGAGTGGAGGCAGGGGGGTTAGCCTGCGCCTGCCCCTAGGGGTCGAAAGTTCAACACCCCTCCATCCAATCAGAGGAGTATCTCAGCTCTATTCCAACACAATTCAAACAGTCATCTGAAGCTTTTTTAATCTCTCTTTGTTTTAAATACTCAACAAATGCATGAAGCAATGACAACACAGAGCAGAGGAAAAAGCAACATCAATCATGTTAAATTAGAAACAATGTGCAGCTTCTCCCAGCAGAGGGCAGTGAGGAGACGCTCGCCTCTCCCTGATGCCACGACCCAAATAAAATCTTCCATTGACATCAAAGCTCAGCTGCTTTGATCCATTTTTAATGCCACAAGTATACCAGAAGGTTAACATCTCTCTCCGAACGCTTTGAAATAGCAATTTCCATTAAGGGAGCCAAAGGAGCTGCTTTCTTGTTTAATGGTCTGGCAGGAGAGATATCTGTGTGCCGGAGCATATGCGTGTGTGTGTGTGTGTGTGTGTGTGTGTGTGTGTGTGTGTGAAATGTGTCCTGTTCAGTAACTGATTGGCAGTTATGCTTCAATCAACGGTTGCTGTGTGTGTGTGTATGTGTGTGTGTGTGTGTGTGTGTGTGTGTGTGTGTGTGTGTGTGTATGTGTGTGTGTGTGTGTGTGTGTGTGTGTGTGTGTGTGTGTGTGTGTGTGTGTGTGTGTGTGTGTGTGTGTGAGAAACTGGCCAGCATTCTTTACAGAAAACAGTAGCTGCCTTTGCAAAATGACAAGATTTTCCCATAACAGTCTAAATGATTATAAGTTGAAAATAAATGAAAAAATAAAATATCTCCACTGAGATTTACTTCACAGCATCAAAAGGGAGGAAATTTAACTTTTCTTTTGTATTTTCTGCGCAGTTAGGAGTTTGGTTTGTTTTTCAATGCAGGATCTATATCGCTCCCTTAAATAAAAACATGTTCCAAATCTTCCTCTTTTGTTATACCAGATGAATTTTATCAGGCCATTTTCTCTGAATGCTGTGGTCACATAAAATCTCAGAGCTACTCCTTCTGCCAGCAGTAATCAGCAACCTGAATAGCAAATTTACATCAGCACCTTTCAGCACCGCCATGCTGATTCACAGGAAGTAGCTTGCAAAATACTGCAAAGGTGAGTACGCACTCGCTGGATGAGTGTCTGAAAAAATAAAAAGCGTTACGTAGTCTGGAAGAAATTTCATGACAGAAAATGTTACTGAAGCTATTTTGAAAGAGCAAAATATTCCACTTTTGTTTTACAGTTCCTCCTGAACGTATCGCTAGCCCTTCAACAGGGTCATTCATTTTAGTTTATTGTGACTTTATGTGATTGTTTGTCAAAAGTAATGCAGAAATATTAAGTGGAAGGAAAATGTGCAGAAAATGTGAAAATTTCAATTTTCACATTTAATTCAATTCAATTCAGCTATATTTTGTTAATTCCAATGTGATATTAAATGCTGTTGGAGTTTTTATTACTCAAGCCTTTTCAAAGAGTTGATGGTGATAGCGGTGAGTAGCAGCTCTAAAGAAGCTTCTGACTGAAGACTGTTATTTTACAGCAGTCTAATAAGAGGATGCCAGGTTGTTCACAAAGTTCTTCAGTTTAAGAAGAATCATCTTTAAAGTTTCCACAGTCGTCCCCAGAACAGAACCAGCCTTCTTCAACAGGCTAAGGTTTTTTAAAGGGCTGGTATCACACAAGCAACTAACTACGTTAACTTAAAAATGCTTTATATAAAATTGTGACTTAAAAAAATTTAAATTTGTAATTTAACATCTTGAAATTGGGTCTTTGTTTCTTTAAAAACTCCTGTTTATTCTGAAGAGCCGCATCCGGGAAGTCATCCCAACATGGCTCCTCTCTTAACCCTTTAACGATGAAACTTAAACTGTGTTGCTCTGAGCAGTAGCTCCTATGTTGAGCTCAGCAGTTCCACCAGGTGTTTGCCAATAGTTGCTGAAGTCTGAAAGAGCTGAGTGAGATGGAATAGTCAGGGGTGGATCTAGAAAAATATTTATGGGGTGGCAAGAGGGTGGCAGGGATTTTTTCAGGGGCGGCAGCATATGCATATATATATATATATATATATATATATATATATATATATATATATATATATATATGTATATATATATATATATATATATACATATATATATGTATATATGTATATACATATATATATGTATATATACCGTATATATGTATATATATATACAAGATCCGTGCAATAAACAGCTATGCCTTACCTGTAATCAGATACCCTGCCGGAATAATTAGCTGGCCAATGGAAGAGATAAAGGCCACGGATGTTAAGACTCGGAAGTTACTAACCATGCATGGAGGGTTCCACCCCAAATCCAGCACCTTGAGACTGTACACGAGCCGTAAGGAAGGAGGCAGAGGACTAGTGAGTGTGAGAGCCACTGTCCAGGATGAAACATCCAAGATTCATAAATACATCAAGGACAAAGCCTCAACGGACGATATGCTCAGGGAATGTCTCAGGCAATGGGGAACACAGGATGAGGGGCTAGAGGTTCCATCATGGGAGAACAAGCCCCTACATGGGATGTACCACCGACAAATAACTGAAGTGGCTGATATCAGGAAATCCTACCAATGGCGGGACAAAGCTGGACTAAAGGACAGCACAGAGGCTCATCCTGGCTGCACAGGAACAGGCAATAAACACCAGAGCAATAGAGGCTCAGATCTACCACACCAGACAAGACCCAAGGTGTAGGTTGTGCAAGGAGGCCCCTGAGACAGTCCAGCACATAACAGCAGGGTGCAAGATGCTGGCAGGGAAAGCGTACATGGAACGACATAACCAGGTGGCGGCATAGTGTACAGGAACATCTGTGCAGAATATGGACTGGAAGCCCCGAGATTGAAGTGGGAAACACCCCCAAAGGTGGTGGAGAATGACCGAGCTAAGATCCTGTGGGACTTCCAGATCCAGACAGACAAGATGGTGATGGAGAACCAACCGGACATTGTGGTGGTGGATAAAGAACAGAGGAAAGCCGTTGTGGTGGATGTAGCTATACCAAGTGACACAACATCAGGAAATAGGAGCATGAGAAACTGGAGAAATACCAGGGCCTCAGGGAGGAACTGGAAAAGAACTGGAAGGTGAAGACCACAGTGGTGCCTGTGGTCATCGGGGCCCTCGGGGCAGAAACCCCCAAACTGGAGCAGCGGCTAAAACAGGAACAACATCAGACATTTCAGTCCAGAAATGTGCAGTACTAGTGCTAATTGATATGTATTACTGGATTGGACAGCGCCTATTAGTCGCTATGTGATTCATTGAGTTATGTCCAGAAAACCATTTTATCCCAATGCAGGACGAGCAGAAATCTGTCACGAAAATATCTGTAGCGCCATCATTTGTTATCAGATATAGCCTATCTATTAAATCAGCTAATCAACCACCGATGTGCTCAGGCAAAAACTTATTAATAATCACAATATAGACATTAAGCCTAACAGACTGAATGTTCTGTTTTAGTGTTTTTGCTACTTTTTTGTGTGGGAAATGTTTGTTTTTTGGTGTTGATTCCCTGATCGGTAATTTCTGCTCTGTCTGCTCCTTGAGCTGTTGTCTGTCGGTTGCTATGGTAACGGGTCCTGTAAAGCTGACACAGAAGGAGAAAAGGCAAAATAGAAGTTGTGTTTGGTTCTTCACCTGTTATTCAGCTTTACTGTACCTTTATTGTGGCTCACTGTCTGCAGTCGATACAATTCATAACAGTTAAACAAGCGACAAAAACTGAACTAATCATCAAACTGCGGCTCCTACAGCATATTTAAAATAAAACGATTGACCAATATAAGAGAAATTTGCCCCTTCTTGCATCTTGACAGAACTAACGGAAACAAAATTGTTTATAGATTTATATCACAGAATTTATCAAACATCAGTTTTATCCTCTTTATTTTCAGTCGTATTTAACCAGCTGCTCTACTGATGACTTGGTGGCTGGTTGACCTGTTTTAGTGCCAACGGAACCAAAACTCACCGAACTGCGCAGCTCAATTGTCCTTAGGTGTGTGTCTGTGTGTGTGTGTGTGTGTGTGTGTGTGTGTGTGTGTGTGTGTGTGTATGTGTGTGTGTGTGTGTGTGTGTGTGTGTGTGTGTGTGTGTGTGTGTGTGTGTGTGTGTATGGTTGTTTGTCCTGTCAGTCTGTGTGTTGCCTGGCGACAGACTGGTGACCTGTCCAGGGTGACCCCGCCTCTCACCTGGAACGTCAGCTGGAGAGGCACCAGTAACCCTCCTGACCCACTAAGGGACCAGGGTGTTAGAAAATGGATGGATGGGTTAACGTCTTTAGTCAAACACAGGGAGGGGTCTCCAACCTCTGGCTCCAGGGCCACCAGTGTGGCTCCAAAAACTTTCATTAAAAATGTAGAATTTAGTGAGGTAATTTTTTGTCTTAAGATTGCAAACTACATGGTTTTGTTGATGTTATGTTCTATAAAATCTTTATCAATAGATAAAGCTTTATCAATTCATGTCAAAGTTAAGTAATTAAAATTTAAAAATGTTTTTGTCCAATTTAAATATTGAGACAAATTTCCTGGAGTAGATGTTATAAAAATAAACATATTTACTATTGTGAATCAGTTTGTAATTTTGAATAATGCATAGTAAAAATCCTGCTCTGCTGTTAAATCCTCTACAGCAGGATGGTGTGAGAGGGTTTAGAACAGAAGAGACGTTGTCAGTGAATTGCACCGTCACCCATTAGAGAGGGATGCCGTCCTTTTTTCAAAGTGGGTGCTATCAAAAGTGAGGCTGCTGCCATCACTAATGGCATTAGAGATTATTCTTTCCCACTTTCCATTGTAAACAAGCATTTTAATGTTAATGACGTTAATGAAAAGGATGAAGTCTGTGAAAATTTAGAACAGATTTGGTAATTGCCAGTCTGTTGGACCACTCAACTGCTCGGCTCCGCTCATTTCAAAGACAGTCAACTGTTCTGTAGTTTAGTGCTTTATGGCACAGAATATGTATAGATCATAACAAATCAGGTTTAACTACATTTACTAGAGCATGCAGAGGCCATTAACAGCCATTTCCTGGGTTTTTATGGGTCTGTTGCCCAACATAACATCACTTGGTCTAATTTCTTTTATGAACTGTGTATCCGACTGCTAAAGGACATCAGAAGGCCATGTTGAGTTCTTCATGCGCATCGAGCCATGCAACAGAGCAAAGCGGTGGGAAGTCAATGCTCTGCTACTCAGTGGGCCATGGCGGCACAACACTAACAGGTGGGCCAGATGTCTCTCTGGGGTATTAACTCCAATCATCATAAGTCAGCCTTCATTGTGCCGTCCGCAGAGTCCCAGACTTCCCACTCCTCAGGCCTACAAGTTGAGCAGAATTCAATCACCAACATGGAGGCCAGCGCTCTGCACAGCTGTGTGTGACTAAATGCATTAACCTTTGCTCTCTGATAAACTCCCATCAAGAGAAAAACAACAGAAGGGATGGATATCAGGGAGCCTAGTTAGGGTTGGGAAATATGGATTTACAATTATATCACAATCATTTTTATCACTATTGTGATACGGATAAAAATGATAACTAAAAAAACCTATATCTATTGATACTCTCAGGGAAAAAATAGTAAAAACAACATTTCTGCTCATCTTGTCAGTTCTGTTTCTTTTTTGGTATAATTAATTGAAATTTATTGACATAATAATCAAATTTCTTGTAAAACGTTTTTCATGATAAATAATACGATAAATGTTCACTTCTAACTAAATGCATGAGTAAGGAACTGAAACTGAAATGTAACATGGACATTAAGCTGACTGGGCTACGAAGGTAAAAAATATAGACAACAAGAAAAATCATTGTGATCTTTATGGGCTTTGATTCAATATAAAAGTTCTTTTTAAAAAATGCAAAACTGGAAAATAATTTAAGATTAAGGAATAACACAGTTTAAGTTTCAAAATTAGTTAAATGTTTTCAGAATCAAAATCAGCTTTAATCTGTGGGTGTAAACAAGGAATTTATGCACAAACAGCAAATCACAATGTTTAACAAAAACACTCAGTTATCATAGGAGCAGTATTACGTATTTTCCAGGCACAATCAATGTATAATGTCAATGTATGTCAATGTATAATCAATATATAATGTCACCTTATTATATAAAAGATGAATATATCAAATATGACTTAAAACTTAAACTTGACTTGACAACATATTGAAATTGGGCCTCTGTCTCTTTAAGAAGCCTCCAGGAACTCATCACAACAACGTTCCTCCATTCAGCCTTTAATGGACCTTACCAAGCTTCGCCCAGAAATGCCCTCAAAAATCCCGTGGCTGCATGTCTCACAAACAAAGCCTTGTGGGGCATGTAAACATGGCGTCTTCATTTCCACTGACTCGCTGCAGAGTATTTCTGAGTTGATTAGTTTAGCATTTCTGCTGGATTTCACAAAATATCAGCCACAACAATGGACAGGGGAACCAACAAGTTCATGCCATATTTTTTGGACGATATCAAGGTGTTTGAGCCACGTGATGTTTGAGTGTGCCTAGGCCTGATACACGGTACTCGGTGGCTAACACAATTAGCGTGGCTAACACGATTACAGTTTAGTAAAAAGTCTTTTCAGGTAAAATAAAATCTTTAATGTATGTCAGATACGGTACACATTGCATATTGATCTGTTCAGCTAACGTAAGACTGTAACAGACAAGCTTCAAGGTGTAGAAGTTGTATCGGTGCTGCCATTATGCTGTACTTGGCTAAAAGGTTTTCATAATGCATAAAAGGTTTTCATAATTCATAATGCTGTACTTGGCTAAAAGGTTTTTTATTATGGATGTGTTTATTATTGACTTTCTTTTTTTATTCCCTAAACACAAATAAAGCAAAGCAATAATACTTACACCAGCAGACATTCCTTTGTTCTTATTGATCCTACGACTGTTAAGTTGCAAATGTGGTCGTGCACAAGCTTTGATCCAAGCAAGACATTAAGTTTCAGATTTTGGAAATCTGTAAATTTTAGTTCCACAAACACAATCAGGATACATGACATCGCCTGTACAGATACCCCACTGACAGTGGAGAACCATTCTTTTCCAAGTTCTGATGCAAAAACTTTTTGCCGGTCTTCTAGTCCACAATGTACATCAGCATGTGTTTACTACAGTAGCTTGTGTTTGTGAGACGGTCAGCATGTGGTAGCTGTGCTGTGATGTGAAATGGGCATTAGCCAATGAAACACGGCCCCTGTGGTAAGGTCCATGCAGAAGCCTGCATGGAGCCTGCAGGTCCGATGAGGAGCTTCATAAGATCCGGTGTTCAGGAAAGCCAAAATGGTTACCATGGAGATCAAAGCAAAACTCACGTACAGCTCAACCTTTACATAATTCTGCCTCTTTAAGGGCCAGAGTAGGATTTATAAGACTGAGTGTGTTTAGCTATTATTGTTTTATTATAAAAAACACACACACACACACACACACACACACACAGACACAGAAACGTGCATTATTTCTGTCAGACTCCAGTGGTTTCCCTTTAATGATCTGTCATTAGGCTGAACCAGTCAACGTCCTGACATTAAGTCAGTGTATGTGAATCATGTCACATGATGATGCCCCTCCCCAACTAATTGCTCAGGGTTTCTAGCTGAATATGATTATTAATGTGGGAAAATAACTGGATCTGTTTCACGTGAGACTCAAATGTTCCTCCTGCTGCCAGTGATCAGCTGGGTCTGATGACTGCAGCTGGCTAAAATCCTGATGCTTTTCCATGCAGTAGTTCTGACTAAAGTTATGTAATAACGCCAGTCAGCTGTGTATGATGGCAAACATGTTAAAAAGAAACCAGACACCATCTTGTCACACTCATTTTTAGTTTTTGAAGCAACTACAGGTAGAAAAGGTTATTTCCTGTGAAAACACCTTTCTACAGTCACTCTGTTTCAGTGTATGTCTAAACAAATAAAAATGACAATATTTAGTAACAAGATTTTTTTCTTACTTAACTTTTTTTAATTTGTGTTTCTGAATTGCTCTGATGCATTATTAACCTCATGGCCCTGTAGCTGACCTGACCAAAGCCACAGAAATGAAGACAGAAAATAGATGGCTGGTTCAGTTATACTCAATATAACTTTAGATAAGTTTAAACGTCTGAACATAATAAATAATGTAACAAACAGATTCAGTCATTTTGCTTTTTTCCAGTAAGACAAAAAGAAAGCTTTCTCAAAAAAACTCATTTTTGTTGCGTTTTCTTAACTAAACTGATTTCTCAGAAATCTGACCTCATTACCAGTAATAAGATCTCAAAGAAAATTACCTTTACACATCAAAATTAAAATTAATCCGATCCAACTCTAGTAATAGATTAGATTTTTTTGTTGAACTTTATCTGAAGAAAATTTGAATTTGAACAAAATAAATGATTATAGTATTTGTTAACTTGGGGAGAATCATTTTCTCCTTTCATCATGGTTTAATTTTCACACTGATGTGTCTGGAAGAGATTGATCAATAACATTTTGATCTGTGAGAACGAAAAGCTCCACAACATGAGTGAACAGTTACTAAAGCTGAATGTTACTGACAACATCAGCCTCCAGGTTCTGTTTCCTTCATCATGTCTGTGAGATTTAAATACACCTCATGGGTTTGGTTCCATCCCGTCGGACATATTTTATGAAGAAGACATGATATCTGAGCAGATCCGGCCTCCATGTTGGCTCAGTGATGCTGCGCTTCTCTGTGATGTTTTCCATGACAGTCAGACGAGCCGGGTCGGCACGGTGCTGGGCTCCTCACACTGACTCACTGCCACTCTGCTCAGCGCTGGCTGTCGCCTGCTGTTCAATGCGATGTTGTTACAAGTGAGATCCAACCCAGAATATTTCCTCAATCATTCAGGACTTTCAATCCTTCTGTCCTCCTAAGCTGCTGTTTGTGTCGTTTAGCAGCAGAATAACGTAGAGAAGCCTGATTTGTCCATCCTGCTAACACTGGGCGTCCAGAGGGGAAGCAGCATCTTCAGCTCACATCAGCCAACCTACAGCTGACCTGTTTCCAGCTCATGCTGACCCATCTCTTTGCCTCAGGCCCTGTCCACTGCTAGAAAATCATTTTAATATTCCTGTTGTTGTCTCCTGCAGCAGAAGTGCTAATGGACCCAAGACTGCTGTGTACTGACCTCCCACCTTCACTTCCCATTGGTCTTCTAAATGAACAGGAACTAATTCAGGCAGAAATAAATTCCTATTAAACGCCTCTGATTTTCTAACCCGCAACAACAGTAATTACAGAATGTAATATCCTCTGCCTCACCCTGTTTACTCACTCTTCGGCACTGACATTTGTCCATTAATAGCCATATAAGGAAATTATTCTAGTGGACTGGCACAGACAGAAAATTAATGAAAGAAACGGCAAAAGGCAGACTGACAGGAAGAGAAGCAGGGAGGAGGAGAGCAACCTGGGAGCCTGGCTGCTGTATGTATGCAGAGCTAGCAGAGAGTGACACTTCTCCATGTGGCTGGCATATGGAGCCAATTGTGGTAGGGCCACAGGATGGCTAGGAGCAGAGAATCAGACCAAGAGTGGCTGGCTCTGACAGCCTTTACACTGGAACGGACAGGCGCAGGGAGCCCAGGGTGATACAGATGTCAATCTCAGGCCAAAACCGCCATCTGTCACCAAGAGTCAGCCAAGCTGCACTAGCCAGGTCACACAGAGAAAGTGGAGGGAGAATCACTATCAGCTGCTATCAGGAGTGAAAGCAGAGGACAGATGTACAGAAGGAGAAAAGATTTCCTCTGAATAAATTGACAAGCAACACTTTTTTTTTCCGATTGTCAGATTTCCTTCATTTGAATGTTTTACGTACTTACTGTTAGCATCCGCTCAGCGTTAACACTTTCATGTATGACAATAGTTCCTAGCTTGGTCCACTTTAATAAAACTCTAGTTTGTATGTCTAGAAAGTCTGGTTCATTGGGGAAGTGTGAATGAATCGAACTCTGATGCGGACTAAAGAATCAAACTCTGGCTGAGCTACAAACCTCAGTCTGGGTTCAGTTGAAGTGAACTCTGGTGAGGTTCGAATGCGCATATGAACACCAAACAGATAGTCCCAAAAGCAGGAAGTGAACTACAGCGCAGGGTATTCTGGGTAAATGCAACCAAAACAGGAGAAATAGTTTCTGGTGTTTTGCAAAAGCCAAAAGAGAAAATCTCTAACCGCTGAAATCTTAAGCCTCTTCATATCTGTTTCCATTTTGTGATGGAAATGCAGCTCAGACTCTCCTTCAGAAGTTTTCTTTGTTTTGTTTCCTTCAGTGACCCCTGATGCAGTGCCGCAACAGGCAAGGAGGGGAACAGGTTTCTCAATTAGCTTGGATCATTTGACACAATACCAGTTGAAAATGCAACTAATGTTGGCCCCCAATCAAACCGAGTCTACCGGACGTGAAAACATCCCACCACTCCCGCCTGTTTGCAGTCCAGTGTTCATGGATTCACCTGTTCACAAGTTGTTCTGTTTTAGCTGCCAGGTGAACCAACATAAACACATGTTGGCTTTTTTGAAGCTACAGGTTTGAAGACAACAGTGGAGAGATCTGATCAGGGTTGAACAGCAGCATTGAAAAGGACTGTTCAGAGCCGATCTCCACTCAACCTACCAGAGACTGTAGTCTTCCTTTCTAACGTCTTATTTTGAAGTTAGAAAAGAAGCAGTTCTTCAGTGACTGACACTTGGTTACTGAAGAAGCAGTCACTACTTCTTAAATGGTTTTTGGTTGCAGATTGGACATTTGACAGATAGAAAGAAACTGACAAATAATTTGTAAGTATTGAATTGAAATGTTTCTTGGAGTCGGAGCTTCTTACTGATCAAACTTTAGCTGTATTTTACTAAAACTGGGAGAAGATAAAGACAGTTTGAGATTTCTTTCTTAAAACATAAGACCTGCTCAAACCTGATTTTAACTATTTAAAACAGATTACAGATTTAATAAAGTAGTTATTTCTGAAAACAAAAAATTCCATCACATGTATTCTTGTGAATATCAAATACTGTTGTCTCATGACCAGAATGTCACTACTGTTAGTAGTAATGTTATTTTTAAAAAGTAGAACAAATTAGTATGGTCTTGTTCAAAACGTAGCAGTCCCACATCACTAGCAAGATAAATCACTGTTTTTGTTTGAATTTCAACTTCTACACTGCAAGTACATAAGTTTCTAGAAGGTTTAGTAAAGGTATAGAAAACCAACAGACCCAATAGGCATGATGTGCTTGATGCTGATTCTGTGAAACTGAGTCATTTACTGAAAGGGGGATGTTCAAAAAATAGCAGTGCTAGTTCAATTAGTGAGGTCATTGATCATGTGAAAACAGGTGTTAAACAGGTGACCCTTATTTAAGGATCAATGCAACTGACGCTGCATAAACTGGATGTGCATTTGTTCTTGAGAAAAGAATAACGTGTCGTTCAAGGCATTGTTCAGAAGAAAAGCGTTCTTTGATCAAAAAATTAATAAAAGAGGGGAAAACCTAGAAATAAGTGCAGAAAATGATAGGTTGTTCAGTTAAAATGGTATCAAATGCTTTAAAACAAACCAGAAAGTTGAGGAAGAAAAAGAAAAACAACTATTCAAATGGAACAGAGAAAAACCAAAATGGCAAATGCTCAGCCAACGATCAGCTCCAGGAGGATTAAGGAAGATCTGTGATTGCTTGTGAGAACTGCAACAATCAGATGACGTATATGTGAAGCCAAGCTACCAGCAAGAAGCCCCCGCAATGTCCCATTGTTAAAAAAAAAGACGTGCTGAAAGCGACTACAATTTTCCATAGAACATATTGAGCGGCCTAAAAAGAAATGGCGTAATATTTTGTGGACTGAAGAAAATAAAATTGTTCTTTTTGGTTCCACAAACAGTTTCTCAGGCAACCTGCAAACTCTGAATTCAAGCCACAGCTCACAGTGAAGACAATAAAGCACTGTGGTTCAAGCATCATATGGGGAGGTTTCTCATACTATGGTGTTGGTCCTATTTATTGGGTACCAGGGATCATGGATCAGTTTGAGTACACCAGAATACTGGAAGAAGTCATATTCATATATGCTGAAGAGGAAATGCCCTTGAAATATTTGTTTCAACAAGACAATGACCCCAAACACACCAGCAAGCAAGCAAAATCATGGTTCCATGACAAAGAGACAACAGACAAACAGAAGGTAATGGAGTGGCCAGCACAATACCCAGACCATCATCCCATAAAAAACTTGTAGGCTGACATAAAAAATGCTGTTCATGAGGCAAAACCAAGAAATACAGAGGAATTGTCCTGGGCTGCAATACCTGTTGACCGGTACCAGAAGTTGGTCGACTCCATGTACCACAGATGTGAAGCAGTTACTAGAAACCGTAGTTATGCAACTAAATATTAATCTTTGATTCTCAGGAAAGATGAATTTTCTAGCATTTCTTAGTTTATATAGTTTATTTTTGAGTTTGTAAAGAAATATGTCAACAATGCTATTTTTTAACATTGTATTTCTTAAAATATAATGTTCAAAAGTATTTAATATTAAAATATTGTAATATTCAATTACTTTTTCTACATTTTTGCTTTGAAATAGAATGTGTAGTGTCCCCAATACATTTGTGTTTATTAAAATACAATTTATTTGAAGAATTTTGAGGTTTACTCACCTTTTTAAACACACTGCTATTATTATGAGCATAGCTGTACATGTGATCATCTTTAATATTTAATACCACCAGATCACAAGTTATTAAACAGTCAGACTCTAATGCCGGGTTCCTGTTTTTGTCTTATTGTAATTTACCTCAAACTGAATTTATGTTGTATCAGTCTTGCACCGTGGTTGAGGTGAATTTTAAACAGAAGATGCAAATGGATCCTATCTCATCCATCAGCAGAGAAAAGCTGATGGATGAGATAGGCTTAGTGAAACAAAACTGGAAAAATGAGCAAGAAACTCTGACATTAGAAAGACAATTATGGCTATGCAAGGTGTTGCTCCATAAGTAGAAAATGAATTTCAAAAACAGAAAAGCTTTTTGTTAATGAGGAGTATGGATGAGTCATGATGTCATTAAGCACATAGAAAAATAGTTTCCAGATCCATCAAAAACTCATTGTAGAAGGCTATAAATCTCTTCCTACAACAATAATCAAGATTATGTTTTCTTATCAAATAATTACTGTTTTCTTCATGTCTTATGATCTGCAGCACAGCATTTTCAGTTGACATGCCTCTGACATAGACTGTGGTTACAATATATGAGCAGATTTACCTGATTGGCATTCTAGCACCCGCACAGACAGTGACAGCTATTAAACTCTGGGACACTTTCATTTGCATTTCCAGTAATGAACACGCTCTCTAATTCATTCTCCTTTGCTTGCATTTCCACAGCGTTTCGCTGGCAGCTGGCTGCACGTCGAGCCCGGTCCTCTCAAATAGAGAGGGCAAAGAGGGAATATTAATTGGCGAGTGATACCTTCTGGTTGAGACATGGCCCATAAATGAAGCGACTATAAATTATTTATATGCCTAATCAGATGCCATGTGCATTTTCTTTCAAACAAGACAGCTTCTGTGCAATTCTTTTTATTCCCCCCGGCTCGCCGCCTCCTCCTAAATAATTTGACTTTCTTCTGACAGCAATGAAGCCAAAAGCTGGAAGCAGAAGCCTAATGAAAATATGGCGGCATGATGACGAAATAGCTGTTTTCAGGCTGCAATCGAGGTCAAGAAAATGAACGGTCAGCTTAGCAGACATCCTATAGGTTTATGGAAGGTGAGCTTCCTGTTGTAAATATAACAGAAATCATGGACAGAAATCATGGAAAAATGAATGATTCATTAAAGAGTGTAGCCCAGGACACCAAGCATGTTGAAGTGTTGAAGTAGAAAGGCTGGGCGAAATGGATTTAAAGTTTTGTTAAGATATTTTATGGTAATTAAGTGATAATAATAAACGTGATGATAAGAACTTTTCATAATTTTTTTTTAGAGTTGGAGTAGATTGATATGGCCTAAAATGAAAACAGCTGATCCAAAAGTAAGGTGATGTTTTGGGAAGCCTAATCTGTGGTTTTTACAGCGCTACCAATTTAACCATCAAAAGCTCAACACAGCAAACACAATGTGAGCCATTACAGCAGGATGCTGCACAAAAATAAAACATGTTCTCCTGTTTGTAGATGTTGTGTGCTCCTGCAGTCGCAGCTCAGGGTGAGCCAGGTCAGTGCTGTCACAGATGTGTTGCAGTTAGAGAGAAACCAAAGCTGGAAAACATGGTCATTACTGTAGAAGAAGAAAGCGGCGAGTGTCGATAAAGAACAATCGTCAGACACCAGCCAGCAGACAGACGGCAATATTTCCTCATATAACCCTGAGAGCAGCTGTCTGTCATCCACAGGCTTTAGCTGCATCCCTATAGCCACACAGAGCTCTCAGACACACACAGAGTATATCTTTCTATCTTCAAAGGGACTTGACTTCCAGCCATTTTCATACTTATTGCCTTATCCTAAGTCACACATGACCTCTAACCCCAAAGCAGTTCTCCTGGGCCCCATATGGAGTAGTGGGTCCTCACAGTGTAGTATCTGTTGGATAAACAGATACTACAGTTAAACTACTGTATGACATGCTAAGGTAGCATGTTAAAATACACGCATTAAGATGAGATAAGTGTAAAAAACTGGCATTCAAACAGTAGAGACACAGACAAGTTTCCTCTCAAAATACCACAAGGTCCCGAGGGTTAAAAGAAATGTACTGCTAAAATTTGCAATGAGAAAGAATAAGAAGGCGGAAACCTGAAAGTTCAGTGGCTAGATTTATACCTTTGTTCTTGAGTCAGTTAGATGGGAAAAAACAGAAGCTAGAGAGAAATTTCCACAACACCAAGTCTGAAAGACGTACTTCTGTTCCATAAGCTAAAGAGTCAGCAGCCTTTCCTCATAGTTGCTGCAATCTGATGTGAAAGCAGAAGTCTGGTGCTGACAAACAGACGCTCACAAAAGCCTCCTTGAGCTACACCACAAATTACACTCAGTGTTTGAGAAGTGTCCATTACTGACCTCTATCTATAAGATGAAAAGAGAGGACACCATTGTTCCACAGGGATCAATAAATGAGCTTTTTCAGGACTCCGGGTCACAACACAAAACCTCAATTGTGCTTTATGAGTAGATTCCATTTTAGCTGCTAACTAGAGTCAACAAAAGGAGGAACAGCTGTCTTCTCTGGCTCCCAAACACTTTCTGCCATAATAACATCGATAATTGGTGTGTGCAGATTTATGCCTCACCACATTTCTATTACAAGGTGGAATATTAGATGATGTTTGTCTGCTGCATTGACAGGCCATCCTGTTTTCTCACCCCTCCACCTGATGGTGGCGCTGTAGATGTTCGATGTCTTTAAACCAACAGGTGGCCAGCCCAGCTCTGGTGTTAGAAAGCCGACATGGTGCCACTCTGCATGTGTTGCTGCGGGGAACGTTTACAGTCAACTGTTTGTGATTTCCAATAGATTCCTAAACCGACTGTCATTTGTACATACACTATACTTCCTGTAAATTAACGAGACGTTTGGCATCTTATAGACACGATGGTGAATTGTACAGATCTTTCATAAAACAGTAAATGTCTAGAAACATCTGCCTGCATGTAGAACTGATTTAATCAAATTCAGTCCTGATAAATTATTAAAACCTGCAGCTTTCACTCCATTCTTAATGCACTGCAGCAATATTGGATAAACCCGATGAGGCCCACCAAATGGGCCCCATCAGTTTATCAGCTGTAATTCTGACCTCACTGTGCAGAAAAACAAATAACCTGCTGGTGTTCTTCAAAGTGGAAAAGATAGATTACAACCGTTAGGTTGATAGTGATGAGCAACCAAACCTGTCAATACTATGTTCCTGTGGGATTTCTAGTCAAAGTAAAACCTCTCTGTTAAAGGATCTACTTGGTGTAAGCATGTCAGCTTTTATTATGATTATCCTAGATATTAAACTAATAATCTGTTCATTGTTTCAGACTTTTATTTTTAAGTAATAAAGTAATAAAGCAATATTCCATTGACAAAGTGAGCTAATAAATACTTTTCATATAATTTTTTAAGTTTTAAGAGAGTATAAGTTCCATTATTTGCTAACTATGCTGCAGTTAGCATCAGCTTCAGCGCTAAGCTAAAAGACATGAAATGGAAGAGCTACTAAAGCCACATTAGAAGTGTTAAATTAAATCTACCGTTTGTTGCGTATCTCTGCCCAGTGCAGCGGATTTAACTCATCATGCAGGGCCGGTCCAAGGCCGTATGAGGCCTGGAGCAGAATTTGACTTAAGGCCCCCTCGAGCTGCTAAAAACATCAGCAGCTCTAACAGCTTCTGTGTTAGATTTAGTGAAATCTGGGAGTCAGGGAGTAGTTTAATTGGCCAACATAAAACGCAATTAGTTATTGTTGCAGTTTAACAATATGTATTTGTGAACAAACAAATCTCAAACTCAGAGATTAAACTCACAGAATCAGATTGTTGCTATGGCAACAAAACACTCTAATTGCGAATATATATATATATATATATATATATATATATATATATATATATATATATATATATATATATATATATATATACTGTATATATATATATATATATATATATATATATATATATATATATATATATATATATATATATAATATATAAACACCAGAGCAATAGAGGCTCAGATCTACCACACCAGACAAGACCCAAGGTGTAGGTTGTGCAAGGAGGCCCCTGAGACAGTCCAGCACATAACAGCAGGGTGCAAGATGCTGGCAGGGAAAGCGTACATGGAACGACATAACCAGGTGGCGGCATAGTGTACAGGAACATCTGTGCAGAATATGGACTGGAAGCCCCGAGATCGAAGTGGGAAACACCCCCAAAGGTGGTGGAGAATGACCGAGCTAAGATCCTGTGGGATCCAGATCCAGACAGACAAGATGGTGATGGAGAACCAACCGGACATTGTGGTGGTGGATAAAGAACAGAGGAAAGCCGTTGTGGTGGATGTAGCTATACCAAGTGACACAACATCAGGAAAAAGGAGCATGAGAAACTGGAGAAATACCAGGGCCTCAGGGAGGAACTGGAAAAGAACTGGAAGGTGAAGACCACAGTGGTGCCTGTGGTCATCGGGGCCCTCGGGGCAGAAACCCCCAAACTGGAGCAGCGGCTAAAACAGGAACAACATCAGACATCTCAGTCCAGAAATGTGCAGGACTAGGCACAGCCAAGATACTGGAGGAGAACCTCAAGCTCCCAGGCATCTGGTAGAGGTCAGAGGTCAGAGGATGAAAGAGAGAGAGAGAGATAGAGGGAGAGAGAGAGAGAGAGAGAGAGAGAGAGAGAGAGAGAGAGAGAGAGAGAGAGAGAGAGAGAGAGAGACCACCCGCGGAGGGTGAGAAGGAAATTTTTTTTTTTTTATGTTTTTTTTTTTTTATTATTATTATTTTTTTTTTCCTTGACTTTTCTCTTTTAGGACATAAACTTACAAACAGCAAACTTAACATTGTAAACAACATTGTACTTATATGCACCACACTTACTCACCATTCAAACCTGTACTTGTTTAGTTCCAAAAATATACAAAATCCTTTAAATTAAAACAGAGAAAAAATAAAATAACAATACAGTATATAAATAGAAACTGTAGTCAAGACAGTCATGCCATACAGCTGTTAATAAAGTGTATGATGAGCTACTTCATGATTCTATGTTGCTGATTAAATAAAATCATATATGTCTGAGCTAAGCGTATGATGATCTGACACAACACCTGAACACCGCCTGATTTAATAGGTCTTGTTTTACCTCTGACACTTTAGCCTCCAGTGCAGCCATTGCGCTCGCCATTCTAGTCAGTCTTTCATCTACAGTAGATCAGTGTTTCTCAACCTTTTTTTGCCCAGTGCCCCCCTGGCCCTTATCCAGGTCCCTCACCGTCCCCCACCCAAGAATTTGTAGGCTACTTTGCACTGACCAATATTTTAGCATTAATATTACTATCACTATTGTAGATGTTTAGATTTTTATGCTTGTTTCTGTATTTATCATCAAAAATAATTTCCCACAGAACAAAAAAGTCATGGGAATAGAAATTATTTTCACAGGTGGCTATGAAAAATGCAATGAACATTCAAGTTAAAATTAGTAGGACTAACAGCAGCCAATCAGAGTGGAAAAATATTCTTATTCTTTGCCATTTTCTAGTTGTTAAATATTCCACAAAATGACCAGATAAAAGATGTTCAACATGCCAGTTTAAACTTTGAACTATTTGCAAAACGACTGAGCTCTGCAACATTAAAACATGGATAGAACTGTAACTACATTAATCATAACTCTTCTTCTCTTCAGTGTTTCTGTCGGTTTCTGGTGGTGCAGCTCTGTGCTGCCTTCAGGTTAATGGGACATCAGAGCATCATCCATAAAACTTCACCCACATGGCATTTATGGTGCAAACCAGAACTTTCAGTGGAAAAACAAAAGTTCCAGATCCTTTTAATACCATAAAAATATGAGACAGAAACATGGATTATATCTTTATATAGACCTGTCTGTTGATTTATAGATTAATAGTTTTACTGGACAGAAATCACAAAGAACAAATCTGGTTCTTAATCAAATCCTAATGAGTCAAATTGAAGTACTAGATGTGGTCTCAACAAACCCATGGCACTTCAATAATATTATTTTAGCTTTTATCTGGAAATAGTGTCTGTTTATTCTTGCCATACAGTCCTCTGTGTTAATTATTAATCAAAAGGTCTTGCCATACCAGTTTATTCCACATTATTTACTTGTTTTTCTTAGTTTATTCTTGCATTTTGTTCTTCATTCATTTTCACTTAGTTCCCTTTGATTAGTATTATCCTCTCTTGGTTTATTGCTATTTCCACTTTAGTTTCTTTCCTGTTGCTAAATTTATTTTATTATTTATTGACGTTCACCATCAGTAATCTTCACTCATCACCTGCTGCGCCGCCTAATCATCACGTGTTTCATATCATGTGTTGATTTTTCACTGTTCAGCGTTGGTTTCTCTGTATTTATGCCATAATTCACATCTAGTTCGTTGCTCCGTTTTATGTCCCGCTTCTCCTGTTTTAGAGTTTTGCGCAATGTGCACGTTTTTTTATTTTTTTTAAGCACCTAAGGTGCAGAGCGGTTGGGAAACGTATCGATGGGGAAAAGGCAGACTGACATAAACCTTTTAAAACAACGAAAACAATTTCTGCATTCTGATTATTGAAATTTTAAATTGCTGTGTTGTTCTATCACCCCCGTTTCATACCGGACCACTTACAGCTTCGGTGTTAACGCTATAAAATGAACGATCTCTATCTGGTATCACCATGGAGGGATTTATTTATTTAAATAAGTTCATTTTTCAGAGGGAGACACAGTGAGGGTATCGTGATTTTAGCTACCAGTAGCAGGAGAGGAGCTGCGAGAGAAGCTAACAGAAGCTACAAACACTGAATAGAAGAAGAGCCGCCATGTTGCAGCCAAGCATGATTTAATGTTACACAATACAGTTTTACCAAGTTGCTCAAAGTCTAAACTGGTATTGTTGTGTATTTAAGGTGTAAAGTTTATCTTCGACCAAACGCCCCCCTAAGGCCTCCCAGCGCCCCCTGCTGTCCTCTGAACGCCCCTGGGGGGCGGAACCGCCCACGGTGAGAACCGCTAATCTATACTATCCAGCTTGACTCCAAAATTGACTGGAGTGATTTTAGCTCTTCCAACACTTCAGCTCTGCTAGCCATATTAGCTTCCTCACCACACGTTGGACTCAGTGTTGTTTTGGTTGCTGTCTTGCGTTTCTTGAATAAAATTTCGCACTGTTTCACAGACGAAGCTTTAGACATATCAGTGTTGTATCTTTTGAGCCTTACTTACACCTTTTACAAGAATTTTAATTATTCACCGTGCTGCCATCCCGGATGTCGGTCACGTGACCCCACCCCCAATTGTGAATATTGTTCTTTGAACTTTTACAAAGTAATCTTGCCAGGTCCTTAAAATCTTACATTTAAATGTTAAACATTTGAAAATATTTTAAATCATGCTCCATCCATCCATTTTCTTCCGCTTATCCGGGGTCGGGTCGCGGGGGCAGCAGCTTCAAATTTAGCAGCATTGATCATCTCAGTAAACAAATGTTGCATTTATCTCTGCCTCAGCGCCCCAACCACCGGGCTTAGCAAGTTTTCTGGGGGAAACCCTGAATATTATTCATACTTCCATCCGATTTGGACTTGAAAATGTTTAACCAAGACGTTTGTTTCTGATAGAAATGGAGACAGGGCTGAGTCAAAAGATAAAAATCAGTGTAAAAATGTATCAATATTGAAAGATTGCTCTGTTTATATTTACACTTAAAACATGCCAATAATGATGTAAACTCTTCTCAATAATATGTTGGAAATCCCTTATTGATATTACATAACTCAAACCTTTCCTCAATGTTTTTACTGGAGATGCAGATAAACATTTAGATTATTAAACTGATCTTTTATGATCTCTTCTAACCTTTGTCATCCTAATCGTTACATTTCTAGATGGGGCATCCAGTCAGAAGAAACATGTCCTGAGCTGTTGGTGTGTCTGCTTTAGAACCACATGTAAATACACTTTATGAAAATCTGATCATATTATGTTTGAGAAACAAATTAAAATATTAGTTTAAAAATGTTTTCTCCTGATTCACATAATGAGTTAGTTTATGTAGTAGCAGCAGTTCTTCTCTCTCATCCTTTATTAAGTAAAAGTAATTTGTGATTTTGTGTTTGTTTTTCTTAATAATGATAAAATACCATAAAACCCAGGTCTGTTTCCTTCATCTCCTACTGACTGATTATCTGCTAGATTCACTTCAAGCACCTGGTTAGCAGAGAGTACAATGCCAAATATTAAAGGACTACAGGAGCTCAGATTATTCTCTTCTTATCCAACACCAATTTCCAGTTTTCATCAACATCACACCTGCTATCTCCGATTTCAATAACACAAATAAGAAGCAGATTCTGATCTCTAGCTGATTGAGAGCTGCATCTGTCAAAACTGCAAATGATCTCATAGTTTTTCCATCTTCATCAGCTCTAGAACAGCAGACTGTTGGTAGGGAATGTGTGTGCTGAAATAGTAATCCATCTGTCATGCTGAAGTAGTGCAAGCAGAGTCAAAGGGTTGCAGGAGAGGTCAGTGGACCAGAGTTCTGCAGGAGAAAACACGCCAATAATGAGGCTGACGTGTCACTGAGGCAACCTGCCGCCTCATCCATTATTCATCTGGGTAACAAACTGATAAACGAGGTAAATGAAGAGGAACAATGGCGGCGAGAATCATGCCAATGGACCAAAAGAGACATTTTGAAGCAGCAACCCGAGAAGCATATCAATGTGGCGACGTACGCCGGTGACGCGAGGTCAGAGCAAAGCAGCTGTAATGTGCAGCGCTCTGCGCTTTTACAGCAACAGGATTTTAGGATTTTGCAGGTGTTGGATTCACATGTCTGCAAAGCCAATGCGTCACGTTGTCTGTCAGCCACCCACCAACCCAGCCGTCGTCGCAGGAACTCCCCGGCAAAAAAATAACAACAAAAAAACAAGTTAAAGCCTCCAAACAGTTGCATCAGTGGGCCAGCGCATGTTCAGAGAGAATAAATGATACCCAGGTCTCACATGTCATGCCAAATTCATGCAACACGATCTGCACCAGACAGCAGGGGATGAATTATTGCCCTGTTGCTAGGGTAACGCAGCGTATGCACAAAACATCATGCTGCGGCCTGAAGAAGAAAAAAAAAGTCGGTTTGTGTGATTTTATTTTTTATTTTGAAAAGCCATGCTGGTTATGATAGAGAAGGAAGAGAGGGAAAAATAACAGAGTAGACCATCACTAGGGATGTGCATGGAAACAATCTGGGTCAGTGGTGCCATTCTGTGTATTTCTGTGCACGAAGCGGGCAACACCTCATCTGTCATTCGTTTCATTTCCATCCCAACACCAGCAAGCCATTTGCATTCTGTCACTTCTACCTCTTCCTTTCATTCCTCCCTGCATGCCGCTACAGTTCCTGAGTGATAACATACTGGCAATTTCTCTGCACTGGCACCGGCGCAGGCCTGGACACAACAGCGGCTGCATCCAAAGCAGGGGATGAAAATGTGTGTGTGCGTGTGTGTTGGGGGTGGGGGGCCGACTTCCAGTCTTGCTCCTTCTTTATCCCTCCAACCAAAGTCCCAGTTTGCCTCTCTGGTTTCTAGCAACGACCCCCTTTTGTCTGATGATCAAATCCAGATCTCTGCCATCTGACCCTGACCAGAGCTTCACCAGTTGCTCCCCCAGGACACCATCCAGAGTCTCACCTCTCCAAACGGAGCACAACCTCCGTCATCCGATCCATGCTCACCCTACAACCAGGAGAGCCTTTTTATACAAATCACACTGTTGGTAAAGCAAAGTCCAGATCCGTCCAGCTGAATGTCAGATGGATTTAAATGGAAACACAGGCTGGTTTTTGTCTGTAACAAAAAGGAAAGCTGGTTGGATTCTAACACGAGTCTGGACTCTTCCCTCATGAGAAACACAAGAATAATTTTAAACCCAAAATCTCTCTCTAAAAACCCTGCATGGTGCATTAAAATGTTCTCGCGTTGTATGACTCCTCTGTTACATACTGGTAGCCCCAAAATGTCAGACAGAAGAAATAGTTTTTTTCTTAAATGTGAGGATTAAAAGCCATTTCACTCCGACCAATCAGACTGCTGCGCTCTGCTTTACACTGAACGAATAAAACAGCAAAAACAAGAATCTGACACCGGCGGATCTGCTTTGTGAAGATTAAACGCTGTCAGACATTATTTCATTCCTGTCGTAATCTTTGAATTTCTTTCACTTTTGAAGATAGCAGTCATTTCTTTGGTGTGTGTGTGTGTGTGTATCCAGCAGTGACGCCCCGTTCCTTGGATTTGTCTGTTTCCATGATGTTTTTTCTTTGTCTGTAGAGATGGCAGTAGCTGGTGAAGCTAACCACACAGCAGTTTTTATTCTAACAAGACAAAGCAGAGGAATCAATCAAAGTCCCACACAGAACATTTCATGCCTTCAGAAAACATGGGGGAAACAATCTAAACAAACCCAAACTGTGTCAAAATAAAATGCTTATTTTGGCTGAGAAACTTGTGATTTTTTTTAAATCAGACATATTTGTTGGCCACCTGGGCAAGGATTTGTCAAACTTTATGATCTGAATTAGAAACAGTTTAGAGCTTATGAAACCAATTAACCAATTAACAAATTAACCATCCTGACATATTGGTGATTTATGTACCGAGATGAGAGAATAATCTTGTGAAACCAACATGAATAAACTCTTATGTATGACTCATTAAAACCCAACAAATGTGGGAATATTTCTAGAAAATGATGCTTTCAGTGGATTTTAGACACGTATCAAACTAGTACCTGAGTTTTCACAGTGAAATCAATTAATCAATCCATAAAACAATCCATCCGTCTGTCTGTCCATCCATCCCTTGGCAAAGTGGTCATCAAGTTTATTCCTTCATTGTTTTTGTAAATCATTTCGAAGATGTTGGAGATGTGTAATATTTCCACACCCATCCTGCAAGTCTACCTTGGTGTGTGTGTGTGTGTGTGTGTGTGTGTGTGTGTGTGTGTGTGTGTGTGTGTGTGTGATGGCACAGCAACCTTGTGATTGAAAATCTAGGACAAACCCCTTAAGTGAAGACAGAGAGAAAGAGATGATCAGAGCCATTACTGTGTGATAAATGATTTGCTAGATGCTGAGTTGCCCTGAGGGAACCATTGGGCAGAGTGCGTGTGTGTGTTGTGTGTGTGTGTGTGTGTGTGTGTGTGTGTGTGTGTGTGTGTGTGTGTGTGTGTGTGTGTGTGTGTGTGTGTGAGCATGTGAGTGTGTGGCGGATGTGGCGCTTCAAACCTGAGGCTGACTCCTCTCCAGATCCCAAGGCGCTTCAGTATTTTTAATGCAATCTGCTTTATTACAAGGAGGTGGGAGATGCGAGCAGTCACACACACACACACACACACACACACACACACACACACACACACACACACACACACACACACAGACACACACACACACACACACACACACACACACTGAATTCACACCATGCCTTTATCTCATAACATAGACCCACACATAAGCTTCACTATGTGCCATTTTTTGCTTCACAGAGAAACATAAAAAAATAACACAAAATCCAACTTTTTCACCCACACTCACGCAATATCTCACATTCTCTCTCACATACGCTCTGCAGGCAATCACATCTCAGGGGAAAAGGAGCTGGAGCCGAGGCCAAGCTCAGAGGAGGAGGCAAATTAGTGCAGAGTTGAAAGAGCAGAAGTAGTAGATGGAGAGAGAGCGATGGAAAGGAAGAGGGGGCTGTGTGGGATTGGTTAGAGGTCCAGACTTGTGGAATAGACCCACTGCGTCAACACAGGTAGAAGAAGTGTGATATGTGAAGATAGCAAAAGCTAGGAGAAGTGTGAAAATGAAAAAGATAGAGATATATTTCAAAGATTCAGGTGAAAGTAGGGAAAAAATGAGGGATTGGATGTTAAGAGCTTGGAAAAAAGAGGTAAATGAAAAGAAAGAGAGAAGAAAACACAGGGGAGCTGAAATGACAGCAAAGAGCGAGACGGGAGAGGCTAATGGCTGGTGGGAGAGGTGCAGGCGGCTGCTGCCAAGATAGAGGAAGAGCCCAAGTGGGAAAAGAGGGAGAGAAATAGAGCAACATAACCCTCAAGACCCTGCTGTCTGAAGAGGAGAATCAGTGTGTGTGTGTGTGTGTGTGTGTGTGTGTGTGTGTGTGTGTGTGTGTGCGTGTGCATGTTGGGGTAATGTGTGTGCACGTCTATCTGAGGAAGCAGTGCGGCTTGAGTTGAGCTGGCAGGTCTGAGAGTTGGTGTCAGGATCCTTGGGCTCGTCCAGCAGTTCAGGCTGGAAGGAGGAGTTTGTAGAGCGGCGGCCCCAGGTGGGGGGGGGGGGGGGGGGTCTTCTCGCTTGGCTAAGATATCCTGCCTGGATGATGCCTGGCCTCCTGGCTTCAAACTCTGGATGAATCCCAACGAGCGCGATGCAGCTGGATGAGCTCCGGCACAAAGTCTGAGCACCAAACCCTCAGGTGATGAACGAGACGCTGACTGAATAACAGAGAACCAGACATGGAGGCCAGGCAGCTCCTCGTCATCTGCTGCTTTCCTACAAACTTTGAGGTTTACTGTGGACCTCCAGGCAGTCCGATAATGAATAATATATATCACAATGCACAGGATCAATAGACAATACGCAGTACTCAATAATCTCACTGAACTCTGATGCAGAACAGCACAGCATTCTGGGGGATGTAGGCTGACGAAAGGCTTTATCCACTTAACCTCTCACTGTGAGCTAAGCTCAACTCACTCACTCACTCGCTCGCTCTAGTTGCCTAGCAACAACCTGCCTAGTAACATGCACAGCAGCAGTTTCAGGTTTTCACCACAGAGCCTCATAACTGCTTAAAAATAAAACATAATGGAAACATATTAAGGAGAGAAAACTGAATTTAATAAAGGGCAGATCACATCACCAGATGGGCATATGAGAGATTTACAACAAAAAACTAATCAATATTTATCACAAATTGAAATTAAACCCTTTTTTGTCTCATGTTTTTCAACCATGCAGTCCAGCTCTACCTCTAGGTGGCAGTAATGTACCAGGTTATATTTCAATCACCAGAGTATTTGGAGATTTATAGTGTAGCATGCTTTAAAAGTTTAACAATTAGAAATGATGGCAATCCATTCCAAACATCAATGGAGTATCTCTTAGTGCCACCTGGTGGTTATCTAGCAACACGACGTGTTTAAAAAATGTCAGCAGACATTTAGAGTATATTATCGATATTAATTTTGGAATGACCTCATCTGACCATAGCACGCTGATAGCAGCTCCACTACGCAGAAAGCAGAAGATCAGGTACAATTTCAACACATACAGTTGTAGCATTTGGCAGCCCAGAGGACCCATTGTTGCCATGACGTCTGTCCATTGATCCGGACCAATGGAGAGACGTCCATCGAAGAACGTATGTATCCACACCAGAGGCAAACCGTAATGGAATCAGTCTGGAAGTGGACTGAGACCACCTGAAGGAGGTGGTCTCAGACCACCTTCTCCAGGTGGTCTCAGACTGAGACCACCTGGAGAAGGTGGTCTCAGTCCTGGTCGCTTTTCTGTACCAGGATTCACATTTTAGTGAACAAGTCATTTCTCCCACCACTTTTCATTCTGACACTTGCAAAAATCTGGTTGACATTCATCCACCAGGAAAGGACTTGACTGGAGATTAACAATGCAATGATTTGCAGGTAGAAGAGCTGAGACTGCTGGCAGGGTGAGGAGAAGAAATGATTTAAAATGCTGATTTGTTTTCACCCTCTCTGCAATCCTATGTTTATTCCTCTCATTGCACTCCATTGTATCAATCAGAAAATTAGCTGTCTCCTACGCGACAGGTAAGGTAGTGTTCAAGTCGGACAGGGAAGTCTTGAGGTGAAGAGAGTCACTGAAACTGTCTAGAATATTGAAATAGACGATTAAAGCAGTCCTTCCTAGAAGATGAACAGCAGAAGACAATCTGAATTAGAGGGAGGAAGAATTACGAGCTCTCTCAAACTGAGGGAACACAAAATAATTCACCTGGAAATCAATTTCCATCACATCTATTACTGAATGCCGATAGAGAGAGAAAGAGACAGAAGGGGAGAAAGGGAGACGGTGACTAAAAGCGTCCATCATTTACTCTTTTTAGCCTTTCACTGTTTTTCTTCCCTCCATCCCTGACCGAGCCATTTCCACGACAGAGTGCGCTGCGGCTGTAAAAAGACATCTGTGGTTAATCATGAAAACAGTTTGCGTCTCACATGTTTGTTTCCTTAAAAATACAGAATGACGCTGGAGACGAAGGCTACTGACACAAGGTCAAAACAATCCTGGTCTTATTTCCCATTAAAAAACTGTACTATAATTATCTGGTTCCTTTAAATAATAAAACACAAATATGTGCAGCCTTTACTGTGACAGACCAACATGAAGTGGTCCATCATTTGGAAGTGAAAGGAAAAACTACATTAGTAATTTTTTATGAAATGAAGATATCAATGTGGTGCATTTGGCTTCAGTTGTACGTAGCATCATCCATGCTACCATTAACACACTTCCACAACTGTGGATCAACAAAGGCTCTGAAAACTTACATAAATGTGATTTCTTTGTTTTCTATTTGTAATAATTTTCCAAAACACGTTTTTTTCCACAATGTCATAAAATGGTATTTGGCTGTAGAATTTTGAGGGAGGGAGTTTTCACACCAGATAGTCAAACGATCCAAATCATATGATCCAAATTAACTGAAAAACCTGTTTCCCTCCTTGCCTGTGGGGGCACAAGAAAACGTCAGAAGAAGACATGAGCGCAACTTCCTTCTTCACAAAATGTAAATAAAAACAGAGTATTGCCAGATTTTAGCAGTTAGAGGATTTCTCTCTTTTTTTGGCTAAGGACCAGGAGCCATTTCTCCTGCTAGCGCTAGGCTAACACATTTGTTTTTTTGTATTTGTATTGGGCAAAGTCGGAGTCAGGGCTCCATCATTGTCTTCATTATGTTACTTTTGACTATATTTACTCAATGAGTAATTTATCTACTGGCAGCACAACAAAAGTGTTCAAGCAACAGCAGCACCACCTAGTGATCACTGTCATTACAACACGTACAGCATTTCAACACGATTAAAGTGGACGCAGTGAGAGTAATGCACATCATTTACAAGAAGAACAAGATAGAACCAACATTGTGACCCAAATGTCAGGCTGGCCCACTGGGATTTTCCCAGAATCACCCGGTTCTGGAGAAACTAGAGAAAATTACCTCCCAGCAGAAAAGACCCAGATCAGATTCAAACCCAGAACTTCAGGTGGGCATTTACTGTATCATTTATCATTTATTGTGATCAATTTCTTATCAAAATATGAATTTTGACTCATTGTTGACATCATAACTTCCTTTTAGTGATGTTTAAAATCCCCTAAAACTGTGCTTATTGTCAGTATTTATAGTTTTATTATTTTCTTTTTATTATTTCCCATTTGTTCAATGGGAACAAATGGGAAGAGTTTGAGGGGCTTTAATTACCATGACACACAGTCATACAGTTACCTAAAAATATCTAATAAATAGTTCAATTTTATCATTATCACAATGGAACCACAAAATATCATAATAAACTTTAAGTCCAAGTCTAATTGGTGCAAGGTAACACTGCAGCCCAGATAAAATCCAATTGAACCAATGAGAAGTAAACTGAATGATACCACGAGGTGCAGATCTTTGATTATTTTGGGCCGATGTGAGACAAGTCCAAAGTTCAGGAATTCCTCCATGGCTTAATTTTTTTAGTCGACTCAAACCAGGCAAAAAAAAAAAAAAAAAAAAAGATCATTATATTGTCATAAACTAATTAAATTACATTTTAATTATGTCTATGACTAAAGCTAAAATGCACTGTCAAAGTAAACACCAGCAAATTAAAATACCTACAGCTGTACTCCGCTTTAGTTTTGGAGAGTGTGTTGTCTGAATCTAAAAGTGTGCTGCACTTTTCGGACTTTTATTTGCAAAAGGTTCTGAAAATCATGTTTTATTTTTCTTCTACTTCGCCTTTATGGCTCACCTTTTGTTGGTCCATCACATAAAATCCCAATAAAATGCATTGAAGTTGGTTGTGTCGAAGTCAGAAAATATGAAAATACCAAGAAGTAGAAACACTTTAGCAAAGCGCCAGAAAGTATTGATATATTTTCTCCATTGTATGTACTTGGAGCTTTAGTGAGACTGGGTGTTTACATTAAAAAGAAAAGAGCTTCTGGGTAAAAACAGTCTTTCAAAACCAGCAAACAAGAATTTCAAAGAAGCAATAATAAGGTATGACAAAAATAATGCTGTTGTGGGACGAGAAACCCTGAAATTACAGGTATTTGTGGTTTGTACAAATATAAAACAGAAACCACACTCTGGTGAATGGGAAGCCTCATTAAGTGGAAAACATCAAGATCTTTGTTACAAAACTAAAGAAACTAATGAGATGATTTTTCTGCAGCTTTGCAAAGAGAAGAGCAGCAGAACTACAGATGTGGGCTGATTCACTTTCTTTTTCCCAAATGAAGACAACCATAAGAGCTTCCCACTTATTTAACAGAAGTACACAGTCTGACTGAAGAGAGCCTCTCCACTTTATCTTTGACAGCATCATCACACGTCCCTCATTTTGCAGCCATACTTTTAATTCCTCTGGGTTTTTTCTCATTATCAGCCCAGGAAAACAGAGTCTGAGTTCACCGTTCAGTGCAGACAGTGGAGCAGGTAATATAAAGACAACAGGCGAGAGGCTGAGGGTGTGACTGAAGGAGGCGCTGTCAGCATTTGTAGGTCAGCGTAAATGTTTAATGCTGTTTGCTGATGAGCCGGCTCCGTCTCTCCGGTTTGTGTCTCTGAAAAGACGAACTCCCAGTACTTCCAGAAGCTGCTGATGTATTCCGCTGCTCTCTCGGCATGTCAGTTAAGCAGGTTTGTGACAAGATGGCTGAAAGTGCCAATTAGGTCAATTTACCTCAGCGTAGTCTGATCCTCCTGTTCCATCCTTATTCCAGAATTCCTAGTCATGCTCCCAACTGCAGCTTCCAACTCTCCCAGCCTCCTAGCCCTTAATGGATTTCCATGCTGCCCCCCCCCCTCACTCCCTTTTACACCTTTGCAGTTACACCTTGCAAAGGTGCCTTGACCAGCAGAAAGTAATGCATAATAGTGTAGTGGGATAATAAATGATACACAGTTGTGAAAAACCTGTGTGAATTTTTTTCCCTTCTAAAACCACCTTCAGCTGCAATTATGGCTGCAGGTTTTGTGGACTTGTGTCCACCATTTTTACCCCTTTTACCCATAACCCGGCATGTTCAGTCTAACAGGGTTTTCTTCAAGAATTTCCTGCATTTAGCTCAATTCAACTTGTGTGTCTTTAAGGAATAAAAGCCTCCACACAGCGAGACCCTACCGCCACCTTGATTCATATTTAGCCGGTTGATGAAGTCTTAAAGGGCTAGTATTATATAAAATGAAGTGATTTTAGCTTGACATTGTGTTATGATGTTTCTTCCTCATCAAAAGCAAACCTGCAGTGCTACTTTGATTATGTCATGCATGTTTAAGAAATTCTTTAATCTCCATGGCAACCATTCAGCTGTGCAAAACATCTGAATGGACTTAGCTCTGTCTTCAAAACACAGCTCTTCCTAAAAGCTGCAGTTTCCAAGCTTAGACCTCACAGAACAGCTCCTCCATCACTCAGCTCCTTCAGACTAGCCAGCAGCAATTAGCAAACATCTGGTGGAACTGCTGAGCTCATTTTAGGAGCTACTGCTTAGAGCAAACATTTGATTTTAGGTTTTGAATAGAGGTATTCATTTAATTTATCTTTGGGATCAGTGAAGTTTTTTCTTTTATTTGATTTGAAGTAAAAATAGAAGTAAATTTATAGTTCTTCAAAAAATGACAGCAAATTTACTATTTCAAAAATATAACATCTTTTGTTGAGTGGTTGCAACATTTGTGGCTCAAAACAGGATAATTATCTGAACTGAGAGCAAAATTGAAAAGTTGCAGCTGTATATGGAGAATCAATAATCAAGTTCTATGCACCATTAATCCAGGACAAAGTTTAAAAAACTGCAAAACTGCTGGAACACTGTTTTCCTTTAAATCAAAGCTAAAGACTAACCTGCTTAGAGCTGCATTTGGCTCCAAATAACTGGAACATCAATCAAAATATATTATATATATTTGATTGATGATTTTGTTCATTCTTGTTTCATACTGGGTCATTGTAGGATATTTTACACAAATAAACTCCAGGTGACACACAGATGAATTATTGATCTTCTAAAAGTCATTGATTGTGTATTTATTTGAGAGAACCACATTTAACAGGGCAGAATACAAATAATCAATCAAATTTTATTTGTATAGCACATTTCAGCAGCAAGGCATTTCAAGGTGCTTTACACAATTAAAGAAGGAAAAAATAAATAAAACAGTAATAAATAGAAGAAAAATAAAGATAAACACATTAAAAACATTGAAAACATCAAAACCCTCACCTTAACCCTAATTTAGCCATCAGCAGCTCTAAACAGGTGGGTTTTAAGTTGAGATTTAAAGTAAGCCAGTGTTTCAGCTGTTTTACAGTTTTCTGGAAGTTTGTTCCAAATTTGTGGTGCATAGAAACTGAATGCTGCTTCTCCTGGTTTGGTTCTAAATAAATGCCTCTGATTTTGATTTGCCAAAATAACCTTGAATTGTTTCATTTTCCTTCACCACACAGTTCTGCACTAGCTTATGCTGTGAAAACTCTGTGGAAAGTAGCTTTGCAAGGCAGTGTGTGAGTCTGTGAGTCTTCAGCATATGTAATTATTTAGCCATGAGTACACATCATAATTGGAAGCATCTGATAAAAATGTTGCCTTACATGAAGCAATGAGAACATGGATTAGTGTTACATGACAGGAAGTAGGGTGGGAAGGAAACAATTTGGTTGCCAAGGTTCAGCAAAGGAACCAAATAATGGCTTGTTTATCTTATCAATTAGGGAACCATAATATTTTTGAAATGAGAAATGGGTCTTACCACAGGGCACAATCACCTCATAAATAAGGTAAATTGCTAAATAAATCCCCAAACCGATTTATTCAATTTACCATATGATGGATTATAGCTTAATTTCAGCGATAATGGGAGGAGACACTTGAGGAAATTAAAACGGAGAACTTGAAATTTCCTGAGTCGTTTCCAAATGACCCCAGAGAATCGTTGGAGAATTTATTAAAACAAAGCAGCTGTCTCTCCTCCAAACACTGTTGAATTCTTTGCTTTATATAGGAAGACATTAAATAGGGACACAGTTTGAACAACCATCATTTTAAACACTCCTGCAGTATTTCTGAAGGTTACGAAGGATTCAGAGCAGGGCTCTGTAGACGCTGCAGCCCTTCTGATTCATCTTCATGGAAGACGCTTTCCAATAAAGTCAAAGTATTTTGGATCCGTACAGCTTTGTCATAAAGCCCCATATGTTGCGTTGTTATTTTCCCGGCTCTGTCACAAACAGGCGTCTTCGCTGCGGCAGCGACGTCGCATGAAAGCCGACGTGTCAAACTCCAAATCCATCTCTGTCACGGATGGTAATTGGGATTGAAAAAGAAGAGAAACGCTCTGTGATATTCAGCTCTGTGGGCTGATTAAAGGCATTGCGTTCGCACAAATCTGTGACTCCCAACAGCTTCTTTTTTTATTTTCTGTTGGTCGCCTTTCAAATGTACATTGTTATTTATGTGTCAGAATAGATCCATTACATGCCCTTTTAACATGCCTGGACGGTTGCGGAGCTCACTGCAGTGGGTTTTTGTTGGTGTTGTTGAGAGAGATTTGTGGGAAGTTCAGGAAGAACATGGAGGCCTCCAGCAAACCAATCCAGACAAAACTTGGTCTTTTAATGTGGGGTGTGGCTTGGATTATTACAAAACCCCAAAAACAAAACCCAGTGGGTCACAGCCTGAGGAGAAGGTCTGTCTGCCCGGATGGACGGATGGATTGGGGACAAGAAGGCTGGATCCACAGCGGGGCAGACAGCCGAAGAGAAGATGCAGCAGATGGATGGTTGAGTTAGAGGCCTGGGGGGAGGAGGGGAGGTTATGGCTCAATGAATCATGCTGGAACTGGGTATGTTTCAAATGCTGCAGATGCAAACCTTAATAGCTTTTTAGTTGAGACCTAAACACTAGACTGAAACTTATATCATCCAGTTTTTGGTAGAAAGAGAGAAAGAAACAATCAAAGTGGAAATAATCAAATTAGTTTTAACTTATCATGTTATTGGCTCAGCTCCATCAAATCCCAATAAAATATACTGAGATTTGTAGTTGTAATGTCACCAAAGGTTTAAGATTCAAAGTACGTTTCGCAAGCCAGCATGAGAAACTGACTGATCTTCAGACACTTTGGATCATGAGACTTCATAAAGTCTAAAGATATTAGCTGATATCTGAATGACACTGACGTCTGAATTTGATTCATAAAGTAACACCAACACACATATCAACACACCGCACTGTGGGGGGCTATATGGGGCTGTGGGGGGTTATATGGGGTGTGGGGGGTTATATGGGGTGGGGGGGGCTATTGGGCTGTGGGGGCTATATGGGGCTGTGGGGGGTTATATGGGGCATGGCTGGGGGGTTATATGGGTGTGGGGGGCTATATGGGTGTGGGGGGTTATATGGGCTGTGGGGGGTTATATGGGGTGTGGGGGGCTATATGGGCTGTGGGGGGTTATATGGGTGTGGGGGGCTATATGGGGTGTGGGGGGCTATATGGGCTGTGGGGGGTTATATGGGGTGTGGGGGCTATATGGGGTGTGGGGGGCTATATGGGCTGTGGGGGGTTATATGGGGTGTGGGGGGCTATATGGGCTGTGGGGGGTTATATGGGGTGTGGGGGGCTTATATGGGGTGTGGGGGGTTATATGGGGTGGTAAGGGTGGGGTTATATGGGCTGTGGGGGGTTATATGGGGCGTGTGGGGGTTATCTTAATGGGGTGGTTGGGTGTGGGGGCTATATGGGGTGTGGGGGGTTATATGGGGCTGTGGGGGGTTATATGGGGTGTGGGGGGTTATATGGGCTGTGGGGGGTTATATGGGGTGTGGGGGGTTATATGGGCTGTGGGGGGTTATATGGGGTGTGGGGGGTTATATGGGCTGTGGGGGGCTACTAATGGAAACATCTCTTTCCCATGTCCCTGTCCTGAGGGAGTGGGGGTCGGGGGTCGGGTTATGGAGGCGTTGGCGTGTAGAGATAGGAGTTGTGGGTCAGGGATCTTGGGCTGGTCTCTTAATCTGTAGACGGACTGGGTGGGGTAGCAACACACACACACACACACACACACACACACACACAAACCAGATGGGACATCCGTCCACCTGCAGGCTTTGCATTCACCTACTTAGCGAGCGGCCAGGCCTGACCATTATCTATGTACAGTAAGTGTGACCATGGGTGAAAGAGATTACATTAGCATAACCTAGATATCCTGACCCCCCCATGAACGAGTGGGCTGCGTCTCTCCTAGCAACAGATAGCCTCGTTTTAGCTTAGCTTGATGCTCAAAACAAGTCAAGAATGAAGGTCTGATAAATTAAAGATGAACAAACAGCAGCTGCCCTCAGATTAAACATGGCGGCTCCTTCCCATCGCTTCCTCCGTCCCACTTCCTCACTCCTGTCACTCATAGCTGGATTTTCTTCTTCTTTAAAGAGCAGAGACACCATAAGAAATACATTCATTTAAAAAAACGCCATTAAGCTAAAATGTCTCGGTCCCGTTTCTCCCCTCAGCTGCTGCTTTTAGTTCACAGTATGTTTGAACGCTGATGTTCGGTTTGCCGACGGGGTTTCAGCTCCGTGGGAGGAAGAGGAGGAGGAAGAGGAGGAGGAAGAGGAGGAGGAGAAGGAGGTGAAGAAACAGGAGAAGCAGGAAGAAGAGGTTCAACTCTGAACTCTTTCCCTGACCGCCTGCAAAAAGTGACTGGCTGACAGTCCGTGTCGGAGCATTTCTGCCCCCTAGTGGATCTTCTCGTCACTTCTCGACATTTCTCGACATTTTAAATACGTATTTAAGCCGAAAAAAGAAACTAATTCTGATTTCAGCTAAGATGAAAAGAGGTAATGTTGCTATGGCAGCCATAAAAATGCCAGATGAGAAGTTATGGTTGTTTCATCAGCGATAAGTGTAGGAGGAAACAATGACTTTCTTTTTACACATCTACTGAGTCTCCATGCTCTGTGTTTCAAAATTCTTTTGAAAAAATAAAAATATGCTCGGAGTGAAAACTTATTTATCTAACCAGAATAACAAAGCACAACAACACAACAGGTCACAACATGAACGTTTTCCGTTTCCCTCCTCTGGCCTGCAGCAGTCAGCCTCTACTCTGCTATGGCCGTTCGCAGCCTCTAGATGGCAGCAGAAGCAAAGAATCCGCCAGGTGAAGCAGAAAAGCTTCATATCTCCAGCAGCATCTTTAGCTGTCAGGAAGCATCTAATGCAAATGTGACGATAAACAAGTGGATAAATAGAGGGCAGTTGAATAAAATGTCATAACCAGTATAAATGCCAATAAGAACAAACCAAGTCTGTTCTGAGAACTATCAAATAGTTGAATCAATGAAGTGTAATTGATCACCGCCTTGTTAGAAGTTCTTTAATCAATAGTGAATTTACATTCAGTATCTTTATTTATCAAACTGGTGGAGTAAACTTAGGTTCAAATTAAACTTTTTTTCTGAGACCTTCCATGAAACCAAATGTTTCAGCCAAAAACAGGAATTGGACTATTTTCCCCTGAAATACTGAAAAATCTCATTTTTCTCCAGGGCTGAAACAATTAATCAATTAACTGTGATTAATCAAGTATAATAACTATAGTCAAAAATGTTTACTTATTAATTAATAAGTAACTGGAGAACACAGACTGAAAAAAGGCTGTATGCTGAAAAATCATTCTCAGAGTAGTAGCTAAGATAAAACTGTACAAACAAATCTCTTTATCTGAAAACACATTCTAACCCAAACTAAAGAGGCAGTTCTAGCTTCGCCTGGCTCAGATCCTGCAAAAGAAAAGAAAGAAAGAAAAAAATCTCCTATGTAGAACATTTTGCTATTCATTTATTAATAAATATTATTTACTGTGTCCATTTATTAATGATTATCAAGACTAATTGGTCATATTTTCCTAAATTAAACCGGTCAGCTTTACACTGCATTGATGTGAGGTGAAACAGAAAAGTTTTTCATGTTAATGTTTGTGTCATGTTGTTGAGTTTAAGGCAATCAAATGTTAATTTTATTGAATCATTTTTATTATCTCCATCATTTCTAATATTGTATAACAGTTTAGATTAAACATTTGCAGAATGTGTCAAAAATGTTTCACCATCTTTCAATCTATGAATGCATCAGCTTTAGCTCACGTCAGAGATTAACGGTGGTTAATCCTCTTCTACACAGAAGAGCCACAAGCACAAAATACATTCAATTTACAGAAAACAATTAATCACATTAGACTGAAAATAATATATCCCACTAAGGCAAACAAAGTTAAATAATAGTTTATTTTGTTTCAAGTTTTCAAACATGCTAAAACAATTTCTATTTGAAAAAAAGCATCTTTTAACAAGCTTATCCTTTCATGTAAAATAATTCCACAGAAACAATTGTGAGACATACTGAGAATAAATGCAACTGCATTGATATAAAACAACTGGTAAGGTTTTTTTTTCTCTTATACTAAATAAATGGGGAAAAATAAGATCCGATCTTTGAGTGTTTGACCTGCAGTAAATCTGGCCGACTGCAGAATCTACACATTATTTTTAACAGGAACGACTTTTTATGGTAAACACTCATTTTAATGCTGTGATTTTGCCTTCAGGCTGAGCTGAGCTGAAAGCAGCAGCTTACAGGCAGAATCACACACACACACACACACACACACACACACACACACACACACACACACACACACACACACACACACACACACACGCTGATTGGAGCGTCATCAGTAAAACACACACAGATGTAGATGGAGGATACACTCTTAAGTTTTCACTCACCTGATGAAATAAACAGCTTCTTTCTCTTTTGGAAAAAACGCTCAGGCATACCAGTAAGCAAGAAGCAACATATAAACCTGCATCACCAGAAGACAGTAGATCTAATTAATACATTTTATGTTTACCGGCAGGAATAAATGCTAAGAGCTAAAATACATTCAGTAGGAGAGTCTACTGCTTATCTTCTATAAACCATCAAGATGTTTAAGATCCTCCCTTTAATGAGGACAGGAAGCCCTGACAGGACTGTGAAGTCTAGAATGAACCCGGACTCGGCTGCTGAGGCCTTCCTGGTTCCTTCCTTGTTGAGCATTTTGACACAGAGTTCTCCAAACAGATTCTATATGTTCAATAACAGAACGCTGACAGAAGAAATAAACCCGGCTCTGGTTTCCCTAACATAGCGGTTCTCACCGTGGGCGGTTCCGCCCCCCAGGGGGCGTTCAGAGGACAGCAGGGGGCGCTGGGAGGCCTTAGGGGGGCGTTTGGTCGAAGGTAAACTTTACACCTTAAATGCACAACAATACCAGTTTAGACTGATCTAACACAACATGTCTGCAGCCATCCATCCCTCAAAAGCAGAACCCAAACCTCTCAACTATCAACAAATCAGCCTGGACTCAATTACATGCTTAATAAGGTAGAAGACTAAATGATATCTGGATCCCTCTAACCTCTTAGAGTTATGGGGGAATAAAAACTCAAAGAAAGGCAGTTTCCCCTTCCTGCTAAATGTTTCCAAGCCTTCTGGGAATTTGATGGATAAGATGTCGAGAAAAGTCGAGCTCATCCCACTTCCCCATGTTGGAGATTTTAGTTTAAAAGTAACAATAAATAAAGTTATCTTTAAAACTGATAACACAGGTGACATCAAGACCCAACAGTAGACTCAGACGGTAATAAAATTAATCCGATTGTTGTTATTGTGTCCTGCAAACTTTGCTTTAATTCTACTTTTTTCTATTTAATCATAAAAATCATAGTTAGACAGAAAAAGAGTCATGGAGCAGGAAGAGCAGGTTTCCTGGAGAAAGAGGAGGTTTCCAGCCTGCACAAGTATAAAAATAGTTCAGACTATTCCTTATTTCAAGCATTAAAGGTTTAAAGAATAAAATCTAAACATTAGAGTAATTGGATAAAACCCAGAGTAAAATACTTAGATTACTTATAATAGCTTATAATTGAACCAATAATTAATATTGGTTTAACCAATGATTGGTATTTGTTTAATTATACAAATACTGACCCTTGTGGAAGTACTTACAGGTGAAACAAGTAACTGTAACTTGGTATGAAATAATTACAATAATGGATTATTATTGGTTTCTTTTCAGAAACGTCTGTAATAACTCACATTATGATTATCATATGAGTAACCAGGGGTGAAAGTAAGGAGTTACGGCAGGGTACTGGTACCCCTAAAAGATTTAGTGGGGGTACGCAGTACCTGCAAGAGAGGGGAGCGGCTGTCTGCTGTAAAACATGAATGGGTTCACTGTGTAGCTGTGAGTGCCCCCACTAATCAGCCGTGACTGATTAGGTTTTTAAGAACAGTCTAAAACAAGACATAATCAGTTAATTAATACTTTTTTTTCTCATTTCATATTGTTTCTGAACTATTCGTGCTTTACTAGAGCAGCGTGCGATACGACGATCGCGGAAGGTTTTGAGTCGATCTCGGCACTAGGAGACAAACTGAACACCGTCAGGAGGCTGAGACCAGCATGTCCTCCTCTGGGTCCTTATCAAAACGTTCGTAACTTTATTAAAGAACAACAACAAAAATCAACAAAACGTTCAAATTAATGACCCAACAACAATAATAATCTCAGTGATTATTGTTTCAACAAGGTGTTGCGCAATTATGTGAGTTTCGGTTCAATAAATAACGAGCAGAGCAGGAGTATAAAATTAACTAATCAACCACTGCTGTGTTCATGAGAGGCTTATTAATGTTTGCAAAATAAATATCAAGCCTGCAAACCTAATATCGTAACGGATTGAATGTTATTTTAACATAATCTCTGGTCGGCTTGTGGAGCGCAGGAGGTTGCCATGGCAACGGGTGTGCTTAAATGACAGAGAGAAAGTAAGAAGGTGTGAGTGGTTTAGAGTTGATCACCTGTTCGGGTTGTTTTACCTTTGTTTACCTTTGTCTTGGCTCATCACAGCCACTGTAGTTTCTGAACATTCAATAAATGACAAACATGGACTAATTACCACATTCTTTGGGAGTATACGTCATTTACAACAAACTTCAAGCACGGTAAATATGTCTCATTAGGTATTTAATAAAGAAAACAAATGGCTTCTACCGCGATAATTATGTGAAATTAAATTAATTGTCTAATATAAAAATAATAGTTTGGTGCTGTCGGGCTCAGAGTCTGAGAGGCTTTTCCTCTCAGTTATGACATTGAAATGAAATCCTTTCACCCCTGAGAGTAACTAATAAGTAATGGTTATAAAAGGTTATAAATGTGTTTTTATACCAAAAAAGTCAACCTCCAAATAATTATGTTCAGTTATCCACTAATACTTGGTTGGGAATCCTTTTGCAGAAATGACTGCTTCAATGCAGAGCGTGTGGCTCTGCTGAGATGTTATGGAGCCCATGATGCTTTGATAGCAGCCTTAAGCTCATCCAGAGTGTTGGGTCTGGTGTCTCTCAACTTTCTCTTCACAATATCCACAGATTCTCTATGGCTGTGTTTCTCAACCTTTTTTGGCCCAGCGACCCACTAGCCTTTATCCAGGTCCCTCACCGCCCCCCACCAAAGAATTTGTAGGCTACTTTGCACTGATCATTATTTTATCATTAATATTACTATCACTATTATAGATGTTTTGATTTTTATGCTTGTTTCTGTATTTATCATCAAAAATAATTTCCCAGAGAACAAAAAAATCATGGGAATAAAAATTATTTTCACAGGCATCTAAGAAAAATGCAATGAACATCCAAGTTAAAATTGGTAGGACTGACAGCAGCCAATCAGAGTGGAAACAATATTCTTATTTTCTAGTTGTTAAATATTCCACAAAATGACCAGATAAAAGATGTACAACATGCCAGTTTAAACTTTGAACTATTTCCAAAACAACTGAGCTCTGCAACATTAAAACATGGATAGAACTGTAACTACATTAATCATAACTCTTCTTCTCTTCAGTGTTTCTGTCGGTTTCTGGTGGTGCAGCTCTGTGCTGCCTTCAGGTTAATGGGACATCAGAGAATCATCCATAAAACTTCACCCACATGGCATTTATGGTGCAAACCAGAGCTTTCAGTGGAAAAACACAATTTCCAGATCATTTTAATGCCATATAAATATGAGACAGAAACATGGATTATATCTTTATATAGACCTGTCTATTGATTATAGATTAATAGTTTTACTGGACAGAAATTAGAACAAATCTGGTTCTTAATCAAATCCTAATGAGTCAAATTGAAAGTGTCATGGAGTCACTGAACACCACCATGACAATAACACTGACATGAAAAATAATATTGAAGAAATACACAGTCCAGTCACATTAATGTGACCATCTGTCAAAAGCCAGAATAACCACCTTTCGCAGAGCGAACTGCTACGAGACGTGCAGGAAGAGAGTCACTTAGGTCCCTGAAGGTCTTCTCTGGGATGTTGAGCCATGCCGACTCTAATGCCGTGGCCAGCTGCGCTAGATTACGCGGTTGAGGATCCATGGCGCGAACAACTCGATCGAGATGGTCCCACAGATGCTCGATTGGGTTTAAGTCAGGTGAGTTTGCTGGCCAGGGGAGGACGGTAAACTCATCCTGGTGCTCTTCGAACCACGCACGTACACTGGCAGATGTATGGCACCTCGCATTGTCCTGCTGGAAGATGCCATCATCCTGAGGAAAAACAATGCGCATGTAGGGGTGGACATGGTCCGCAAGGACAGATGCGTACTTGTATTGATCCATCGTGCCTTCCACAATAATCAGTGAACCCAGAGAATGCCAGGAAAACATTCCCCAGACCATAATGCTCCCGCCTCCAGCTTGGACCGTTCCTGCAATGGTTGCAGGGTGGTTCCTTTCAGAGGTTTCACGCCTTATACGCCAACGTCCATCTGTCCGATGGAGCATAAAACGCGATTCATCTGAAAACGCTACCTGTCGCCACTCAGTGGACGTCCAGCTGCTGTACTGGCGTGCAAATTCTAGCCTTCGTCGTCGATGAACACCAGTCAGCATAGGTGCACGAACCAGGCGTCTGCTTCGGAGGCCCAGACGCAGCAATGTTCGCTGAATAGTGGTTTGGGAGACACTTGTGGTAGCCCCTTGGTTCATTTTAGTGGTCAGTTGCTCAACGGTAGCCCGTCTATCTGCCCGAACGCATCTCCGCAACCGTCGTTCGCCTCTGTCATCTATGGCCCGTGGTGCACCACATTTGCCACGTCGTTGATTTTGGACAGTCCCATTTTGCCATGCACGGTACACTTTTACCACAGCGGCACGCGAACAGTTCACAAACTCAGCCGTTTCGGAAATGCTTCCACCCTTGGCCCGAAAGCCAATGATCATGCCCTTTTGGACGTCGGATAAATCGCTTCGTTTCTGCATTACGCCAACGATTGAAATGTTTTCCGAAGCCCACACACACCCTTTATATACGCTCAACTGCACTGTGCTGCCACCTGCCTTCTGTGATTGGTTATTTAACTCTGAAGTGGAAAGTACGTGGTGGTCACATTAATGTGACTGGACTGTGTATATCAAATGTAATTAAAAACATAAATAAGTGGTCAGTTCTTTACTGTTATGGCCTGTAAGATATATTTATTCTCAGTACTAGATGTGGTCTCAACAAACACCATGACATTTCAACAATATTATTTTACCTTTTATCTGGAAATAGTGTCTGTTTATTTCTGTATCTGTATAGTGTCTGTATTGATTATTGCTCAAAAGGTCTTGCCATACCAGTTTATTCCTCAGTGTTTACTTTAGTTTCTTAGTTTATTCTTGCATTTTGTTCTTCATTCATTTCCATTTAGCTTTATTTGATTAGTATTATCCTCTCTTGGTTTATTGCTATGTCCACTTTAGTTTCTTTCCTGTTGCTACATTTTTTTTTATCGTTTATTGACACTGAACTCATCACCTGCTGCTCCGTCTAGTCGTCAGGTTTTCACATCGTGTTGATTTTCACGTTGTTCCGCGTCGGATTCTCTGTTTTTATAACATAATTCACATCTAGTTTGTCGCTCCGTTTTGCGTAATGTGCGCGTCTTTTTTTTCCTTTTTTTTTACCGCATACAGTGCAGGGCGGTCGCGAAGCGTATCGATGGGGAAAAGGCATTTCTGCATTCTGATTATTGAAATGTAAAAGTGCTGTGTTGTTCTATCACCGCGTTTCATACCGGACCACTTACAGCTTCGGTGTTAACGCTATAAAATGAACGATCTCTATCTGGTATCACCATGGAGGGATTTCTTTATTTAAAGAGGTTCATTTTTCAGAGGGAGACACAGTGAAGGTATCGTGATTTTAGCTACCAGTAGCAGGAGAGGAGCTGCGCCAAGAAGCTAACAGAAGCTACAAACACTGAATAGAAGAGCTGCCATCCATACAGTTGCAGCCAAGAATAATTTAATGTTACACAATAGTTTTACCAAGTTGCTCAAAGTCTAAACTGGTATTGTTGTGTATTTAAGGTGTAAAGTTTACCTTCGACCAAACGCCCCCCTAAGGCCTCCCAGCGCCCCCTTTTGTAAAAATGTACCGCCCACGTTGAGAACTGCTACTCTATGGGGTTCAGGTCAGGAGAGTTGTCAGGCCAATTGAGCTAAGTAATACCATGGTCAGTAATACCAGTGGTTTTGGCACTGTGAGCAGGTGTCAGGTCGTGCTGAAAAAAAGTGGCTTGACCTTTGACCTGGGGAATGCGGCACCTGTAGCCCCTTTCCTGTACATGCCTGTGCATGGTGGCTCTGGATGTTTCTACTCCAGACTCAGTCTACTGCCTCCACAGGTCCCCCAAGGTCGGCTCTTCTCCACAATCTTCCTCAGGGTCGGTCACCTCTTCTCGTTGTGCAGCATTTTCTGCCACACTTTTTCCTTCCCACTGAGGTGCCTTGATACAGACTCTGGGAGCAGCCTGTTGGTTCAGAAATGTATTTCTGTGTCTTACCCTCTTTTTTGAGGGTGTCAATGATGGCCTTCTGGACAGCAGTCAGGTCAGCAGTCTTACCCATGATTGCGGTTTTGAGTAATGAACCAGGCTGAGAGTTTTTAAAAGCCTCAGGAATCTTTTGCAGGTGTTTAGAGTTACTTTGTTGATTCAGATGATCAGGTCAGTGGCTCGTTCAGAGAACCTTTTCATGATATGCTAATTTTTTGAGACAGGAATTTTGGGTTTTCATGAGCTGTGTGACAAAATCATCAGTATTAAAACAATAAAGGACCTGAAACATTTCAGTTGGTGTGCAATGAATCTAAAATATAGGACAGTTTAATTTTTATCATTACATTATGGAAAATAATGAACTTTATCACAATATGCAAATTTTTTGAGAAGGACCAGTATGTAAACATCCTTGGGACTCGCCCGAGTCACTAAAACCAACTTGGTTCAGTAAAAAGTGCAAGTTGTAATAAAGAGAAAGAGTGACCGTTAACAGGTGTGCTCTGTGGAACTAGTTGGCTGCAGGCTGTTCAATCTAGCTAATTCACAGGGTGAAGAAGGGTGGGACATCTGGATGGAGGTCGTCAGAAATCAGACTAGTCTTTCTCGACGCCAGCTTAAACAGAGTTTACTTCAGTTCTGGATTGGGTAAAATTCCAGCAGATTTAGGAAACTCAATTCACCCGTTAGTTGGAGAGCTGGTAGCACATCTCCCTCCTCTCAGAAGGGGATGCAGAGAGAAGAAGGGGGGGGGAGGTTGCGCAACAACAAAGGTCACATCAAAAACTAACTGTGTCCTTCTGATCCTCCACCTTGAGAGCATTAGAGACGCATCAGGAGGAAGTCTGCAGCAGAATCAGGGTGGCCTTGTGGTTAGGGAAGTTATTTCTGACGAATAGACACATATGCCACTGCTTTCAGGCCAGGTTGTCGAAGCAACACAGGCGGACACATTCTGACCTCATGGAAAGATGTGGAAAGGAAGCCAAGCAGGAGAGGCAGTGAGAGGGATGAGACAAGGGGGAGCTGCTGCTGATAAATAGTCTGTGATAAATTTTTTTGGCTGCTGGTTTTCGACTCCTAAAAAGGACAATGAGAACTTCTAAAGCAGCTTGAATGAACGCCAAAGAAGACAACGGAATCCTTACTGGGAAAGGAATGTGCAAGTTTTAATATCTTATGGCGGAATGCTCCGTCAAGGTCAGGATCGAGTCTCTGCCTCAAGTGAAGGAGTTCAAATATTTTGGTGTCTGAAATGTGTGGCAGTAAAACAAAGCTTGAGACTGGAAAGATGGACTGGAGGCCAAATTCTCTAAAGAAGCTGAAATATCGATCAACTGGTTTATCCAAAAAGAGCAAACTGATGCGACTCAAATTTGGTGAAATCATCCAGAATGGTGGTGACACTGTCATGGTCTGGTGTTGCCTTCAGCTCCAGAACCTGGATGACTTGTTCAGATGAATGGACTCATGAAGTCTGGTGTAAGGTCAGCTTGTGACCAAAGTCTGAACAGCTCCAAATCCAAAATAAAAGCTTTGGAGTGGCCTTGTTACTATTAATCAGTTACTAAATTAGTAGAGGATTTTTTTCAATAATCCATTCATAATGATTAACAGCCCCAAAAGCCTCAAATATGGCTGAACTGTAGTCATTCTGTATAGAAGACGGTGTGTCGGAGCCCAATGCTGCTTGAAGCTTTAATTAGTTTAATTTTTGGATTTGACAAGTTTTACATTTTAACCTCATTAAACCATACAGCTCAACACACTAGCCTGGTCCTTGGATTTGACTCGGACAGAGTTTAGCTGTCTGTATATAAGTCTACGTTCAACAGGTGTCAGGATCTGTGTTTCTGCGTGTTTATTTTTGAGTTTTCTGTGTAGTCCTGTTCCCTCTTAAGTCCCGTCTCTGCGTCTTTCCCCGTTAATTGTTTCCCAGGTGCGTCTCATTCCCGTGATTACCCTGTGTGTATTTAGTCTCCCCGGTTGTCTGTGTTCCTTGTCGGGTCCTTGTTGTATGTCAATTGTCATTTGTCAAATGTGTCTGAGTAGCTGCCAGTAGAACTGTGAAGTCCTGGCCAGCTTAGCTCTTGTTCTGTCTTTTAGCTGCCAGTAGAACTGAGTAAGTCCTGGATAGCTTAGCTCCCTTTGTCAGTCTGTGTTCAGATGCTACCGGTACTAGCTGTGTGCTACGTTCTGCCGTGGTTTTTGGATTGTCGAGCTCTCATTAAATTCATCATCTACACCATACCTGGGTCTCAGCGTCTCTCCTCACCTCCTCAAACCCGCACCTCATGACAACTGGACGACAGTGAGAACAGAATAACAATCTTTCAAGCCTTTAATAGACCATCAGAGGCCTGAAGAACTACTGGTTAAACCACTTCTGTCCACTTTATTTTTGGATGTAGAATATTCAGACCTGAGGACATATTAGCATTTCTACAGTATGTTTCCTACATTGTTGAAGAGTCTCTTTGCAAAATGTTGACTGAGCAGTGTGAAGTATAACAGTAAAAGGATTCGTGCAGTTTATCATTTAAAATTAACAACACCAAATCTCCTGGGAAGTCGCATTAAAATGGCTGATAAAGGAGGTCTGGCTCAGGAAAGAAAAAGGTTCAGTGAAGTGGAGAACTTGAACAACAGATCTGACTTTGGCGAGAAAAAAAACAGCTTTCTGCTAGATTCATTGCTGGGTCCACAAAAGATTTGCTCTCTGCTTTTACTATTGCTAATGGTGTTGCATTTGAAAAGGGGCAGAAGTATCTGTTTCTGTTGAAGAGGGCAACTGGAGGAACATGCCAGTGAGAAATAAGCCCGTCAATGACAAACCCCATGCAGCTGAGAGCAGAGGGTGCTGTTCATGTGTCATCATGGAGCAATAAGAAAATCATCCAATCTGGGGAAGGAAATGCTTGCTAGCTCCACCAAATGGTCAACAAATTGAAACAAATTGCATTTTAGGTCATCCTGATTGGTTCTCTTTAAAAATTTTCAGAAGATATGAAAGTAAACACGCATGGTGTGTGTCGGTAAACACCATTGTTATAATAGTTAATATATGAAAAAAATGAAACCATGACCATTAATTTCAGAATTTTTCCAAAGTCAAAACCGTGCAATGACATGTTTGTATAATCATGAAGACCCGTTTTGGCTGCAGTTCAGCATTTCTGAGTTCAGACTAATCAGCAGTCAAACTGAATCTGGTTACAAATCAAATGCAACAAATGCATAAACAATGACAAAATTTAATTTCCTGTAAACTCTATAGCTGTTTTTTTTCCAGATCAATCACCTAAAACTGATGAATCACAATGTTGTTTTAACTTCATCCTGTCCTAAACAAAGTTTCATCCATCATGCTGGTTCTTTCTGCAGGTTCACCTGCAGCATTTTCCTTGAATTAGTTCATTAGTTCTTAATGAGATCCCCGAGGGAACCTTCACTACGCAAACTGATCCTAAACTGACCTCCATGACAAAATCCCTGTGCTTCAACTATGCCACCAAAACGTTAACTATATCAGGTTAGCAGAAGTTTCAACTAGAGATACACCGATCAGATATCGATATCTGTATTGTTCCAGATACTGAAAACAACTCTAGATCCTGACAATGTATGTAATCCATAATGGCAGATCTATTCAGTCTTGTTCTATGCTGAAATCACGCTTTATTTACTTTACATTATATTTATAATTTCTTATTACTATTTTTTGAAACATTTGAAAGAAGATTTGTTTGTTTTGTACATGTTTGACCAAGTTAGTAAATCTATTGCCATATAAGTTTCAGTTTTTTTATTATTTATTTTCCATTTGCTGTTAGACCAGTGGTTACCAAACATTTTCTGGGCCCCCCCTGTCCCTGCCCCTGAGGGGGGGTCGACTTTTTTGGGAGCAAAATTAATGGTAGCTGAACATAGACAACAACATCAGTAGCCTACAGGCTACTTGTTAAACTTATGGTGCTGTATTGATATTAGCTAGTCATCTATTAGTTACATTGCCTGCATCCAACAGCTTCTCTCAACTCAGTCTGTTAGTTTTGGGGAAAAAACTGTGTAAAGTTCTTGCGTTTTGCTGGTTTGCTGCCATGACTAACACAGTGGCCCCAATTGGTACCGGGCCACGCAATAAATAATTAAATATTTCCGTTTTAAGTATTATTGAAGTCTGGAGGATCTTTTATTTTGAAAATCCTTTAACCGGATTCTCTCGGTTACTTGCCGCCAACATTGAACCACAAGCAGCAAAATGAGTAAGAAACAGATCAGATGTCTTTGGAAAGTTTCTTTGCAAAGGGGAAAAGGCCCAGAGAGACAGGAGGATGGATTTATCCTGGACCGGTAGGTGAGTCTCACATTACAAGCTGCTCTGTATAACATGTGGCGACCGGCTGCTAATGAGGCAATGAAGCTTCAAGCTGCTTCGCCACATAGAGACCAAGAGGCTGTGGATATAAGCAACACTTCAGGTGTCATTATCTCTCATCAATCCCAGATGGAACCATGTAGTTGTAGAGAAATAAGCTCAGGGCTCCGTTAGTCATTATCGTGAGTTAAAGTTTTCACAAAAGTCAAATGTTCGTTTTTGTGGCGCATCTGTATGTTATTTTGAAGGGATATGTAAACGTTACCATAGCGACCAGAGCAGCCGCTCTATTTGCTGCACTATGATTTGGAGTGAATATGATTTTTCATAGTTAACATTTTTAACTGAATAAACATAATAAATATATAATAATGACCTTTACATATAATAATAACATTTTCCACACATCATCTCCGATATCCACCAGACTCTCAGTTGCGCAATATCTCAGCTGTTTGGGATTCCCCTCTGTTCTTACGTCACCGCGCTTTCTGATTGGCTACCTGTCACATTCAGCAGCTTGTTCTCTCGGTCAGGGTAAAACCCCACAGGCTGCGATAACAGAGCCAAGACAACCCAAATTGGGCATATTCAGGATTTAGCAAGAACATCAACATGCAGAAGCTGATCTGACTGTTCACGCGCACCTGCGTTAATCAAAGTGCAAGAGTTTACAGACTTGCGCTGTCTAAACCCAGCGCAAGTCTCGTAGCGTCATGTTGCATAGGCGGTTCGGAAAAACAGCTTAACAACAGATTAAACAGTTTTAACTGCTGATAAAAGTGACAGAGGACACAGATATGGGAAATGTGGAAGCCCCAACTGTATCAAATTAACAGAGGAATAACAGAGACTTTGCCATTCTAAGATAAAAACTCAGCGCATACAGCGTCCATGTTTTGTTTTTTCATCCAGAGGCTTCCCGCGCCCCCCCCCCGCAATGGCAGGGGGGGCGCGCCCCACAGTTTGGGAACCTCTGTGTTAGACTCCTCATCACAGTGACTGATCAAATTCAAGTTGTTTTTCCATGTTAGCTTGTCGGTGTGTTTAAATGTGCTGTATTGCTCCAGAGTTATCAATATATATATATATATATATACAGTATATATATACTGTATATATATATATATATATATATATATATATAAAAATTCCCTTCTCACCCTCCGCGGGTGGTCTCTCTCTCTTTCATCCTCTGAGCTCAGGTCCTCTACCAGAGGCCTGGGAGCTTGAGGTTCTGCGCAGTATCTTGGCTGTGCCTAGTACTGCACATTTCTGGACTGAGATGTCTGATGTTGTTCCTGTTTTAGCCACTGCTCCAGTTTGGGGGTTTCTGCCCCGAGGGCCCCGATGACCACAGGCACCACTGTGGTCTTCACCTTCCAGTTCTTTTCCAGTTCCTCCCTGAGGCCCTGGTATTTCTCCAGTTTCTCATGCTCCTTTTTCCTGATGTTGTAGTCACTTGGTATAGCTACATCCACCACAACGGCTTTCCTCTGTTCTTTATCCACCACCACAATGTCCGGTTGGTTCTCCATCACCATCTTGTCTGTCTGGATCTGTAAGTCCCACAGGATCTTAGCTCGTCATTCTCCACCACCTTTGGGGGTGTTTCCCACTTCGATCTCGGGGCTTCCAGTCCATATTCTGCACAGATGTTCCTGTACACTATGCCGCCACCTGGTTATGTCGCTCCATGTTCGCTTTCCCTGCCAGCATCTTGCACCCTGCTGTTATGTGCTGGACTGTCTCAGGGGCCTCCTTGCACAACCTACACCTTAGGTCTTGTCTGGTGTGGTAGATCTGAGCCTCTATTGCTCTGGTGTTTAGGGCCTGTTCCTGTGCAGCCAGGATGAGCCTCTGTGCTGTCCTTGAGTCCAGCTTTGTCCAGCCATTGGTAGGATTTCCTGATATCAGCCACTTCAGTTATTTGTCGGTGGTACATCCCATGTAGGGGCTTGTTCTCCCATGATGGAACCTCTAGCCCCTCATCCTGTGTTCCCCATTGCCTGAGACATTCGCTGAGCATATCGTCCGTTGAGGCTTTGTCCTTGATGTATTTATGAATCTTGGATGTTTCATCCTGGACAGTGGCTCTCACACTCACTAGTCCTCTGCCTCCTTCCTTACGGCTCGTGTTCAGTCTCAGGGTGCTGGATTTGGGGTGGAACCCTCCATGCATGGTTAGTAACTTCCGAGTCTTAACATCCGTGGCCTTTATCTCTTCTATTGGCCAGCTAATTATATATATATATATATATATATATATATATATATATATATATATATATATATACATATATATATATATATATATATATATATATATATATATATATATATATATATATATATATATACAGCCAAGATACTGCGCAGAACCTTCAAGCTCCAGGCCTCTGGTAGAGGACCCGAGAAAGAGAGAGAGAGAGACCACCCGCAGAGGGTGAGAAGGGAATTTTTATATATATATATATATATATATATATATATATATATATATATATATATATATATATATATATATATATATATATATATATATGTCTGTTTATAAAAAAACAACTTTTTACGTCAGTTCAGCTGATTTCCTGTATCGGATCGGTATTGGCTGATACTAAACCTCAGGTATTGCTATCGGTACTGAAAAAGTGGATCTGCGTTTCCCTGGTTTCAACCACATCAGTGCGACCTGCAGACATGTTGCTGTTTAATGCAGCATGTAAAAAACCTGTGAGAATGTAACTGTGTACAGTCTTCCTTCTCCAACTTGCTTCACCAGGTTTTAAATTAACGCTCAACTAAATCCTGACAATTCCTCCAGAAAATGGAGGCTCTGAATAAACAGGCCTGCAGGCGGACTGGGTATGCTGCTGCCTTTATTTGTGACTGTGTGTGGCATTGATCTCCAGGCTGCTCATAATGACTGACATTTGGATAAGGCCTGCATAATCAAAAATTGCCTGACAATCAGCATCAGATAAGCTCTTTAAAAGCATTGGCAGATCCCTAACTAAGATTAGTTTTTACAAGAAAAACACAACAAAACCGAGTAGAAGCAGTGAGAAAGAACGTGTCAGGTTAAAGCAAGTGCTTACCTGCGATGATGTATTTGTGAGCTTCAGTAAGCAAAGAGAGGAAAGAGGAAGAAACCTGTTAGAGAAGATTAAAGAGCAAAACCTTTCCTTTATTGTTCAACTTTCCAATGGAAGACTGAATATGATGAAGCTGTGATGGATTATTGACAGGAAGCAGATGAAAATGGATCAATAGAATCAGTACATAAAAAATAGAGATACAGTACCAATTTCTTCCACTGAGGCATGGTGGCGCTATTGAGCTGCAACACTCTTCAGGGTGGAAGTATTTATTGAGCGAGGACAAGATTATTAGCTGTTTTTAGTATCAGTTAGAAGTATTAGTTAATGAGTGAAATTTAGTTTGATTCTGAGCAGATCAGACTTGCTGTTATCCCACTAACACTCATTAATATCTGAAAAACAGCTGCAATGTAGATTGATTATTTTGTAAAAGTAAAATCATGTTTAACTGCAGAACTCTGTAACATCAACTGCTCACTCCTCTTTTAAATTATTAATAATGATCCAGCACAGCAGAGAGCTTTCTTAAGGCTGCTGTATAATTATAACAAACTAATTAATGACTTCTTTAAAATATTGACATAAATCTGAACTTTTTCCTTATGTATGCTGAATTGTTATTTTGTTGTTTCGGTAACACTTTATTTGAAGGGGGGTGAATAAGACTGACATGACACTGTCATAAACATGAATAAGCTTTCATGAATATTTATGACTGTTGCCATAAAGTGTCATTCGGTAAATTATGACACTTTTAATACAAAATTTACATTATTCAAAATGTCTTTGTTATGACAACTTGACATTAACCAAGAAACCATTACTGTTTAAACTTTACCTTTAATAACATAAAGTTACCTAATTTTTAAAGTGCAATCAGTAATACTTTCATAACAGGTTTATATCAGAAATTTATATCATTTCTGCAAAATGATTCCTAACCTAATATTGAGTGCATAACTGAACATAATTATTTGAAGGTTGACTTTTTTTGGTATTAAAACACTTTTCTTTTATTGGTCCGATGAAATTTGCTAATTTTTTGAGATAGGAATTTTGGGTTTCCATGAGCTGTATGCCAAAATCATTAGTATTAAAACAATAAAAGACCTGAAATATTTCAGTTGGTGTGCAATAAATCTAAAATATATGACAGTTTAATTTTTATTCATTACATTATGGAAAATAATGAACTTTATTACAATATGCTAATTTTTTGAGAAGGACCTGTATACCGTGTAAAGTTCAGGAAGACACTTTTTTTTTTATAGATGTCCCTTAAACATGTTAATGAGCTCATGCCTGTAATTCCATATAGAGGTAAGTCTCTGACGTGTTGCGTATAAAATCTCCCTCAGTCCCAGTCGGTCCCCATTTACCATTCAGGGTGTTTCCAGCATGTCAAGCGACCACCAACTGAGCTACTACTTAACCATGAGGCGGTTTCATCAAATCTAATTCAACCACCCAAATAACCATGAACAACCCAAAAGCCCCGTCGTCCTGCACAATGAGCTCTGAAAGCGACTAAACATCTGTTTGGATTGTTTGTCCCGGGGCAGTTCTACCCGGTGTCAGCTCTTCTGTTGCTTCCCTTACATCACTTTCTCTACTCTTGTCTTGATCCTCTTCATTCCAAACTGAGGTCTTTAGGGGCACACAGTCTATTATCCCAAGATGAAGCTTAGGACAACTAAACGTTCCAGAGGAGTGGCTATTTATCCGAGCTGAATGACGGAGAAAGAGGGGAGTGTGTGTGTCTGGCCTGGCGTTCCCATATCACTTAGGCTAATGTGATTAGCTCAGCCAGTGAGGGGACTCATTTCATTTGGATTGTGTTGGTCTTAAGCGATTCATGTCAGAGAAACATGAGGGAGAAAGTAAAGGGAAGTGTCCGATCACAGGGCTTCCTCTTCCTCACAAGCTCACATGAATATAGAGAAAAGCGCTGGAAACAAAATTTGCTGCCTAGAACCAAAATTTGTTTAAGTGCCCCGCACAAGCAATGTTTAATGATTAGAGGTGTAAGAAAACACAAAATTTACCCAGCAATCCCTTTCACACATGCAAAGTATTTACTATGCCTGTTAATTGGATAATTATCAATTAAGTCATGAAAACAATAAAGGGAACATATTGCTTTGTTTTTCTTAGACACACTTTTTAAAAGTGTCTTTTAAATATAAGTGAATATAACTTATCTGAAGTGAATTACAAATATTCATTTTTAGTTTTGAACTTTCACTGTTTGAAAAAGAGCACAAAAAATGTCATTCTCTGTTTTTAGGAAGGAGAACGTAGAGAAAGTAATTGTTTTATGTAAAGGTTCAGAAGACTTTGTCACTGTTGCTGCCATCAGAGTTCAACAAACTGAACAAAATTGCATTTGACTTTTAAAAATGAAGAAAAGAGCTCTGCAGAAAGCAGCTGAAACACACAGAGTTAAATTTGACGTTCAAAGCAAAATATGAATCTCATGAAAGAGAACTTCTTTATTTACGTTTGTCCATGATTTCCTGCAAGTGAACTGAAATATGTTATGAGTAGGGCTCTCAACAAGTCTAATCAAAAAATAAAAATGCTAATGCTAACCTAGCCTTTTAGCAAAATACTCCATCATAAATGAGAAGTAAAACATGGAAATATTGAACTGTAGCTGCATGAGTTAAGTAATTTTTTATTATTTTTTGTAGTAATATGTCATCAAGTGATGTGCTAAGATCATTCTCCTGCCTTTTTTAATGTTGAATTAACCTGGAGTTGGACCTGCAGAAATTCATTTTAAGTGTTATGCATAGTTATTAGGTATTGAAGGAAAACTGGTTTTTCGTTATTAAAAGTGCAGCAATGAATCTCAGAATAGTATTCAATCACATCCCTGTTTTCCCACAAAACATTTAGCAACCAATACTGATAGTTTGAGGATTTACTTCTGAACAAAAGGTTAATTGGTAAAAAAAAAAAAAGTCAGAATTTGTAAACAAAATCTGTAACATGGTAAAGATTTCTACGCTCAAGAACAAATTGACCACATCATGAGGCAGTCAGTGCTGAAGAGGGTCTGAACAGCTCTTATTGTGGATACTGAATGGATTTCTGCCAGCAGTCACTCACACACACACACACACACACACACACACACACACACACACACACACACACACACACACACGCAATCAGGAGAGAAGTTGCAAATTACCAACACTTCATCAGGAAGACAAACTTTGTTCGAGAGGTTTCTCAGGAGTGTGTTATCACAAACACAGGTTACACAGAGGCACAAAGAAAAGTCTCCACTTAATGCCAGGTTTTTATACACACTTGTTTTTTTCTATTGTAAGCTAAAAATAATGAACAATCTCCAAACCTTTAGTCAGTTCTGTGTTTTTCTAAAGGGAAATGAATTTTGTTTGCATGCCGGTTTAAAAGAAACTCAGCTTCTTTCAGGATACCATCCTATTCAGCAGAGTCTCCGTCCCAAGAAAAGGAAGCATTTCACAGGCAGGAAGAAAAATGCGTCATCCCTCCCTCCTCCTTTGTGTTTTGTCAAGTGCCTCCCGCTGGCTTCTCTCTTTATCCTGGATGGTTTCTGGCAAATCAGTCTTTTTACTTTCAAATCCTGATTCCCAAACACTATCTAAAAGATGTATTGTTGCTTAAACAACACAACATCCATACAGAGTTAACATCTTTTCCCATGATTCATTTGCTCCGACTCTAAGCTGACAGTGGACCTCCAGGCTGGATGGTGAGCATGAGAGCATCTGGTCTCTGAAAACCAGGAAGAGGGAGAGGAGTGAGGGGAATGCTGAAGGACTTGGACTGACTTGAGGCTTTTCTCACAAACAGGATGCTGTGGGTTGTAAAAACGCTCCATCAGTTTCCAGCTGTGAGGTGTACACAGCCTTTCACTGCCTCCTCCTTTTCTCAACAAACTTGAATAAATAGAGGCTGAGAAATGGGCCGAAGGGGAAGAATTAAGGGAAGGGAAGAGTTCCTCTTGTGCCTGTTTACCTCCTGCAACACATCCTTCATGAAGCCCTAATTTACACGGCCAACTCTGCCAAACAAGCGCTGATTAGAAGAATAAGCAGGACTTGCACTGCAAACCCAGAAAAGGCTGGGTTTGCCTCAGCTGATGGGAAACGACGATTGAGTTGATGATGTCATGCTGAGGAAGTTTCAGCATCTTAAATAGGAGCAGCATTATACAGTCATGGTCAAAAGTTTTGAGAATGACACAAATATTATATTTTCACATGATCTGTTGCCCTCTGGTTTTCATGTGTGTATGGCAGATGTTTATATCACATACAGAAATACAATTGCAATCATATTGTGAGTAACAAAAGCTTTTATTGACAGAATGAGTGTTAAGAAGCAATAAGAATTTGGGTAGTGATGGGCTATCTGAATCCAGGCTTTGAGGCAAAAAGGGGGCGTGTCCCATGAAGCCCCACTTCGATTGCATGGGTCACGTGACTGTTTCATTTTGCGTGTCGGTTTTCAAAATAAAAGCACTATGAGCAGTGCTGCATCATGGGTTGTTGTCCTTTTGGTCTCGCATCAGGGGAGAATATTTGTCTTCAGTGGCCAAAATAAAATGAACATTGACTGACATATTTGATGTGTATTGATGATGGCAATCATCAAAATGTAATGTTTGTTACTGGTTTTCTCAATTGTAGATTATATTTTTTTTATGACTTTATATTTTTGCTATTTTATGATGTAAATCTATTTCAACTGCATGGTTGCTGAAATGTGCTACACAAGTAAACTTGATTAATTGTCTGAAATGGAGCCAGCAAGAGGAAAATCTGACATCTGGGAATATTTTGAGGTTATCCTCACTATAAAATTCTTCTTAGATAATAATTAACCCTCCACCTCCCAATTTCTCATCTTCTGCAAAGTTCCACTATTATTTGTAGTCTGATAAGCACAACAGAAACAGATTTAATGGTGTGAAGCCCCAACAGGCTCTGCACTCCCAAGACACTAAAGCATCAAATGTCTTTATTGTCAAATCAGTCTGACATAAAAGAAAACCCAACACAACCACTGACGTTCAACATATACCAGGATTAGATTGGCTACAAATCATTTTAATAATTAAAACATATGACAATTAAATATGGTTTCATTGATTCTCCTGTTACTAAATATGAGTTTGATGAAAACTTTGCGACAATATTGCATTTAGTAATTTTTGGAAGTATGATCCAACTGAGTGGTAAGGCTGTTACAGTTTCACCAGCAGATGTCACTAGTGAGTGACGAATGAAGCATCGAGTAATGAACCTTTTTGCAAAGCAAAGGGCTGGAAAGCTTCATTGCTTCATGAGGCTTCATTTGCCCATCAATACTTTTGGGTGTGTCCTTGTAGCAGCCATCTTGGAACCTACTAAGGAGGAGGCCCGCCTCAAATCCAGCTCTTGATTGGCTGGGCAGTTAATTGAGAAGACAGGGACAACAATATATAAAGAGACTGCAGGCTCAGCCTTGAGAGACTGAAGCTGAAAGACTGCTGGAAAAGATGCCATTTTGTCTTGTGGGTGAATTATGCTGTGCTGAAGGAGGCCTAATAAATCACCTTTGTTCATGGTACAGCCAACTTTGCTGAGTTTTCCTTCCACACCACACCCACAATGAGTTAATGCAGCAAGTCAATATTTGCAGTGTTGGCCCCTCTTCTTCAGGACATCTGCAATTCTACCTGGCATGCTCTCAGTCAACCTTTGGACCAAATCTTGCACAATCAATGCTTGTATTTTGTCAGAATTCCTAGGTTTTTGTTTGTCCGCCCGTCTTTTGATGATTGACCACAATTTTTCAATGGGATTGAGATCTTGGGAGTTTCCAGACCATGAACCCAAAATCTCTATGTTTTGTTCCCTGAGCCATTTAGTCATCACCTTTGCTTTATGGCAAGGTGCTCCATCATGCTGGAAAAGGCATTGTTCATCACCAAACTGCTCTTGGACGGTTGGGAGAAGTTGCTCTCAGAGGACATTCTGGTTCTTTCTTCATGGCTGTGTTTTTAGGCAAGACTGTGAGAGAGCCGACTCCCTTGGCTGAGAAGCAACTCCACATATGATGATGGTTTCAGGATGCTTTACAGTTGGCATGAGACAAGACTGGTGGTAGCGCTCACCTCGTTCCGTTATGAAAATCCAGTAAAATGTATTAAAATTTTTGAGTATAATAAGATAAAATGTGTAAAAGTATATGGGTTATTAATGGATCTTTACTGTTTAAACTCTGACTATAAACCAACTACTTAACAATGTGGATCAACATTATTAGACTCCTATAGCTATATAGCCGACCTCATACCATGAGAGACATTGATAAGCACGACATGCCGGCTCAGACGTCACCCGGCCAAACAAGGTTAGCAACTTAGCAACGCTGAACAGGAGCACCTAGTTTACATATTTTAGATCAACATTAGATTATTTTTCTTCTTTTGCTCTTTTTCTTCTTTTCTTTCTTTGGTTTGTTATTTTGTTTGTATTTCTATTTTAATTCATGTAAAGCACTTTGAATTGCCTTGTTGCTGAAAATGTGCTATATAAATAAAATTACTTATCTTACCTTAAGTTTTAGGCTCTTAAGTTTCATACTGAGTAATTTACATATGCAACACAGGCATAGTGTGATCAGGGTTTTCCCCAGTGTATTATAGGCCTGGCGGCCGCCATGCTTTACTAGCACCACTGCCAGGCTAAGCCTTTCTTTTAAAAAAAAAAAGAAAAAAGAAAAGAAAATAAGGGAAAAAAATTGCCTTTTTTAAAATCCGGATTGTGTTTCTGTTGCTCCGAGCGTTTGACTATCAGAGCAGATTTATTCCTAAAATGTGTCTTTATAGAAGATATGTTTATAGTTTATGCATTTAAAGCCAGACCAATCACACCACTGGCCTCTGTGCGTTGCCTCGCACTGCAGCAGCAGGATGTCTAAAGTTAACCTCAGCGGGGATCCAGCTCCTCCTTTCACTCGAACTGGACACAGGCTGACCGCTATGGATATTTACATCAACCCCCTGTGAGGAATTATGATTAGTTATGAGGAGTTATTGATTAAGGTCAGAGTTTAAACCCACCGCATTAGCTCTGGTTGCGCAGCTCTAAGTGAACGGCAGGAATAACTTGTAGTCGCTTTCAGAGGTGCTTTGAGGTGAGAATGATGTATATTTGTGAACAAAACATTATGCGGCGTTTTCATCTCAACACGCTGCGCAGCGTTTGGCTCTGTCTTCTCTGTAAAGTTTAGGTTTGTCTTCCCGGTTAGCCGGTGAGTTAGTGGTTAATGACCCATCATGCAGGTTCAACACGGTGAGGAGCTTTCAGGCTCTCCTCGCAGTCACGCTGATTTTATATTATTTTATTATTACTAGTATTATTTTTCCAGTTACACGATGCACCAAACCGTATCAAATGTTTTGTTAATGCCCACGGCCACCGGAGATCTGAAAAACTCATCCAGAAACTCGACCAACCAAAACAGTTTCTGTCTCCTTATTAAAAACTCAACAGACACGAAATGAAAGAGCTACTAAAGCCACATTAGCAGCTTTGAATTAAATCTCCCATTTTTTGCGCATCTCTGCGTAGCGCAGCAGATTTACCGCATCATGCTGGGCCGGTCCAAGGCTGTATGAGGCCTTCAGCAGAATATGACTTACCCTAACCCCTTACCCTAACTTGTAATATTACCTCTAAATGTTAAAAAATTTAAAGTCTTTTAATTTATATATGCTGAAACCATTATGTCAAATTTAGTAGCAATGATAATCTCAATAAACAAATGCTATATTTATATATCTGTGGTCTGTTAAAATATTAGCATTTATGGGGCCCCTGAAGCTCTGGGGGGCCTGATGAAAGGAGGCCATTATTTGGATTTAACAGAAGTGGAAATAATTGATATTCATTTTAATTGTATTTTTTGATTAGTTGTTTTTAAGACTAGTTGTGGGTTTATATAGCAGTTCACTGACGATGTTTTCTCATAACATATAGTAATTATCCAGTGATATTTTTACTTTTATTGTCTAACATCTTTTAATACAAAAACCTGGTGGACCGCTGGTGGAGCCCCGACCACAAGGCTTAGCAAGTTTTCTGGGGGAAAGCCTGGTGATTTTATATAGCAAGCAGGTGAAAGAGGCCTGTTTTCACTAGGCCAAAGTCTTCTATCAATAGTGTCATTTCACAGCACAGAAATGCTGCTGCAGAGTGAGCCTGCCTTCATCAACCTGGTTTTGGACATTAGAAACCTGGAGGACATTATGATTTCCATAGACCATCAGACAACATGGTCATACCCGAAACTCTTCTGGTTGTTCTGAAACATCTGACGCTCTAGACGCCAATCTCTCTCACAAGTCATCAGGAAGATGAAGCCAAGGTGGGAAGGAAGTTTTGACCTTGTGCTGAGCCAGGCAATGAAGGAAACTTAGCAGTCAATGCAGCACAGGGAGGAGTGAGGATGACAGATTCCACATTCCTGACATTCAGAGAGCCGGCTGACTCAGTCCTGAAACCTGCAGGCTGTGGCCCAACAAGGCTCTGAGAGCCACAGAGGGAATCAGCTAGACTAAACCAGCACCAGCACTCTGCAAAAAGATACTGACTCACAGAGACATCACCAGCAACTCTGGAGACCAAAAAGAAAAAAGATTTTCAATACATCAAGATGCAGACATGGACAATTCTGACTCCATTAACAAACTTAAGAATTCAATAATCCTAAAGTAATTATGTATTTACCAGGCTCAAAGTGTCATTTTACAACAATGTTACCTTCAATAATAAAAAAAAATACTGCATTTCAAAATTGTCTCTCTGTCTCTTTAAGAAGCTCCTGCTCTGTCTGAAGCTCCACCTCCAGGAAGTCATCCCAACATGACTCCTCTTTTAACCCTTTGATAACATTTTTAGCAGCATTGCTAATTAGCCAACCTTTAATGACGCAATGAGCTCAGCATATACACCTTTAAGGAACAGCACCTAGAAGGCAGAGCTAGATTCAACCCAGCGTTTTGCACAGCTGAACAGTTGCCATGGACATTAAAGGATTTCTCAAACATCTAAATTTAAAGTTATCTTTAAATGAACATGTGTTAACACATGTATAATGAAAGCCAGTATCACACAGACATTTTGTTCAGAATATGTTGTTGAGATGTCCTAACATCATGTGTCATCCTTTCTGCTGGAGTTTGCTTTGCTGTTTGACGTTTGTAAAGCCGTTATCACAGATGAGCTGCAGACGAAGGACCGTCCACTGCAGACATGACAAACTCAAGATATTTATCTCCTGCTTCAACCTTAAGATTCCACCTAAGGAAAAATAAAGCACAACATCCCGACTTTCAGAAGCATCTTTCTAGAAAGACTTTAGTTTTCCAACAAATAAAATATGATTGTTTATGAAGCTGATCTCACAGCTATGCATGTTACTGTTCTGACCCAGAAGCATTCATCATGTGGGTTAGCACCTTGAGTTCACCTCTAAGCACAGGCTTAGCCACTCTGAGTCTTGGCCTCCAACAGTCGGGTCCAGCTTTCCTTCCTGCTGTCATAAATGACATCACCGCCTGGTCTGGCCAACCCTGTGGCTTCAGTGTATTGTGCTCCATGTTTCAACCAATCCGAGACAGTTCTCATTGCTGTTAGCCAGAAAAACTGATCCATTATTGACTCTTACTGAAAAAGAATTTTTTTTTAATTTAGCTAGTTGACAAAAAAGTAAACGAATCTGAAGAATAGGAAGAATTGGACGACGAGCTAGCATCTGAGAACATCAACCATCTGTCTAGATGAACCCTGTTAAATTCTTCCTAATTATCCAGTAAGGATTAAGGAATCTGGAAAATGTATCCAGCAGCAGGAGGGAGAAAGATCTGAAAAAAGACTGATGCAAGCTGAGGTGAGTCAGGAGGCAGAGAACATGAAGTACTATGTCTTTGGCTCTGAGCAGAACAGAGAGATTATAATTCCATTCATGTCCAACAGAAAGGCAGACTGCTACATCAGATCAGCTGCAAATGAGCAACTTACTTATAGCTCCTACTGATGTCTCAGGATTCAGACTGGAGCTCACTCAAAGATTGTTTCACTATATGTTAATACTAAAAAGAGGAGCATAATCTAAAAATAATCTTTTTTCAGTTTTTTGGTTTTCTTTGGAACTCAAATGCAGAAAGAGTCTGACAAACAGAAGACAGGTTAGCAAACAGACTCTGGCAAAAATGATTTGACAATGGAGTTTGACTGGACCAGGAATTATTTAGACTGGGAGAGTGATTGCTGAATTATACACAGGTGAGTAAGTGAGGTGAGAGAATCAGCTGCGAGGATTAATACAAAACACAAGAATACAGTAAAATATAAGCAATGACCAACCTTAGCAAGAAATCTTACAGCTCATGACAAACTGGTGGACCAGTCTGTAATGTTTCAGTAGAATCTTTAAGAACTTCTGAGGAAGAAACCTTACATAAGAAGAAATACAAAATTTAGTTAAAGAAATTTAAATCTTGGGGCTAAACATAGACCAACATAGATTCAGATTTAATCGTCTACTTGACCAAAAACATTAAAAGCACTCCAGGGTTTACAACAGCAGAAACTTAATCTAGTTGGCTTAATTTTTTTAAAGAAAATATACCTAGTTTTGTCAAAATCCTAATGGGAGCCACTCACCCTCCAGAGTGAGTGACCAAAAAACACGTTTGTCCTTCCAAAGTTTGGGTTCATAGATCTCTGTCCTTTAAAATCAGAACATTAAAAACCTTCTTGTCTGTTCTGTCTGTATTTTGACTGAATTCATCCATCCTATGGAAATAGCTCAGTATCATCAGCATAACACGAATAAACTAAAATCTGTTGATCAAATATCATGTAAACTAGCTGAGTCCAAATCCCAAACGTTTTACTTCTATTCACAACAAATCCATACTGAATTTTAATAAATATTGAACACAGAGTGCATGATTGCTCAGAACATTGATCTGTTTTTAAATGCAGGACATCTTTGACTGACTTCAAAAAGTATTACATTTATTACAGGCTTAGCTTAACATATAGACTGTCAGACTGTAAATTCACAGCATCTCTTGTTCACACATTTAATGAATATAATCCAGCTTTATGAGAAGTCTTGGTCTCATTAATATCCATAAATCTCAGAATGTTTGGTCATTAGACTCTGTCTCTCTGTTCCTCAGTGGAACACAAACTGGCGGTCTTTATCTTGTGAGGGCCTAGTTAAAGCTTGCAGAAGAAAGGTTGCCATCCATCTTCATCCCGCCTGGCATGTGCTTCAGTCGCTTCCGCCCTGGGTTCATCCTGTGTCCTCCTGCTTGTATTGTGAGTGTGAGAGTGTGTTGTGGTTAGTAAGGTTAATGAAATGCGTCTACCTTTCTTCCTCTTTGAAATGAATGTGACTTCATTAGGCTGCCTTCAGACTCAGTGCAACTCTGTCCTCACACACATGCACGCATACACACACACGCACACACTCATACGCACACACACAGTTTAATAAAGCAGCTGCTAGGTTCTGGTGTGATCGACTGGCTGGTTTAATTATCTGCTTTGAATTTGAGTAAAATTTTACGACCTTTGTTGAATCAGATGGAAAGCCTCAGATGTTTGGGCTGGTAAAAAAAGGCTTTCTGGGATTTGTAGTGTTATAAATGATTTTTACACTTTCATTTGGTTCTTCAAAGGTCAGGATGCATATTACTGGAGATTGGTGGACAACCTGAGGTCCGAAGGGGAAGGATTGATATTGGCATGCCATATGTATTTTTGTATTGTATTTTTGTCCTCTTGTTGTCTTTTTATCTCTCTTCACCACTTCTTCTTTTCCTTTCATCTCAGCCTCCCACACATTTCAGGTCATTGGGGAAGCAATCGTCTTAAGTGTATGTCTGATGAGAAACCTTCATGTGAACGGCTTGGGGAAGGAAAGCTCTTCAACCAAACAATGCATACAAATCTGATTTCACTCATTCTGGAACTGGCTGTCCTTTAAATTATGCACAAGAAAAAGTCTATTCTTCAATTTCAACCTAAAATAAAGAAATATCAAAGACAAAGGGAATTTGATGACTTAAGGAGTTGATGTGAAACCCTTTTTTTTTATCAAATGTTTTTATTTTAGTTGTTTTACATTCACAATAACATGTACATTACAGTATAGTTACATTAGATGGGCTACAACATAGAAATACAAAAGACAGTGTGACCCCCTCACCCCCCAACCCCATGGCGACCCCCTACCCTGTTCCCAAGGATCTCGAAATTATAACAAATATGGAAGTGGAGAGTTGCAAAGATTAAATCATCACTTACAGTTACATATTGAAAGATTACATAAAATTATATTGCACTCTTTCTTTGATCAAAGAATAAGCTGCATCCCAAGCTCTAATCGTTTTTTGACTGGCCGTGTGCATCCTGGCCACTGACCTCTCCATCATAACGATATCTAGGAAGGAGTTGGCCCATTGTTGGGAGTTAATGTGAAATCTGATGTCAGAATACGTTTTGAGTTTTACATCAGACTATTTCTATTCCCAACTGGAACAAATAAGAAAAGAAGGGAATTCTTAAATTCAGGACTAAAGCTGATTTTCATGATATCAATACATTTTGAAACAATTTGAAGGGTAAGGGTATATAATAATAATTTGATATTGCACATTCTTAGTCATCAGACACCTGGAAACCTGGGCCTTTCGGAGAAATACACCTGGACAGGTTAGACCCAGAGTTACCTGATAACCCCTAGTTATCAGGTAAACCTGGTTTATCAGAGTTATGAAGGATTCTAGGTCCAGCAGCAGACCAGAGGGGCTTTGATGAGTTTGCTTCACATCAGTGATGCTGGTTCATCTGTCCAATCCACCCATCATAATAGCAAGGTTCTGCTGAGCCTTCATCCACAGACAGGTCTGAGCACAGCCCCCAGAACATCTATATAATAATAACCAATCTGATAGCCTGGGTTCACACCCTCTAACACATTTGACAGATTTACACTTACAACTTGATGAACTGAGTTACAGACAAGAGTGTCAGAAAATCAATCTCTTTCACCAAGAGGGGTCATTATCCCAGCATTAAATCCCAGGGAACAAATTGGAGACAACAATAACCCCGATAGCACACGATGATAAATCAACGTTGAATTATAGTTAGAATCGTTGATTTTTGGTTGAAGTAGACAAATGACGGTGGATCAACCATCAAACATCCAACTCTAGCCAATTAACTAACGTTGAAACTGTGTCATTGAAATAATTTTGTTTTGTGGTCAATTTTTAATAGTTGAAACACCAACATCGAATCCAGTTTCTTTCAACACTGGTCCTCAGGGCACACTGCCTTGCAAGAAATAGGCATTTCCATTATTAGGCACACATGATTTTAATTGATGGCTGATTAACTGGGTTTTGCTGAACTGAAAACATGCAGGTCAGTTTGACTTAAGAACCAGGGCTGGGAAAAACTGCTCATCAATTTCAATTCAAAGTAGGTTGTTTGTCAAGCCCCTACCCAACCCCCCCCTGCCCCCCCCCCCAACTACCATTCTCTCTCTCACACACACACACACACACACACACACGTTTGTGCAGCTATCTTTGTGGGGACTTTCAATTGACTTCCTTTCATTTCTACAGCCTAAACCTTACCTTTACCCTTTTCCTAACCCTAACCAAAACTCAATTCACACCTTAGTCCTAACTCTGACCCCTGACCCTAAAACAGGGTTTTAGGACCGAAGCCTGGTCCCCACAAGGAGCAATTGGTCCCCACAACATAGTATATGTCAGGAAAATCGTCCCCACAAGGTATTTCAAACAAACGCGCGCACACACACACACACACACACACACCACACACACACACACACACACACACACACACACACACACACACACACCTTTCTCTATTTACGCCCCCCTAACCCCATCCTTTCATCTCCCTTCCATTCCTCCTCCTTGAGCTCTGGGTCAGAGCATTTTATTATTGAGGGGGAGTTAATTATGTTTTAAATTAGTACTATATTGAGAACAGTGGGCTGTGGGTTTTTCTGTACACTTTCTTACTTGTCTGTAAATATTATTACTGACTGTTTAAATATATTTTGTTGACACAAAATATCTACAACTTACTACAAGGACTGGAGTGGTCCACCCCGACTATTTACATGAGTGGGATCCCAGATAGCACACGATGTTAAATCAACGTTGAATTATTATCACAATGGTTGCATGTATGGTTGGGGTTGACAACTGACAGTGGATCAACTATAAAACAACCATCCAACTCTAGCCAATTAAATAGCGCTGAAACTGTGTCTTCAATCAATGTTGTTTTGTGGTTGACATCAAATAAATGAAATGCCAACGTCAAATCCCCCCCCCCCCTTTCCACTCTCCTCCTTGGACTCTGGGTGAAACAACTTTAATTTTAGGTGAGGGTTAATCACGTTTTAACCTAAGCACTATGTGTTGACAACATTGGGTTGTGATTCTGTTCTGTACCCAGATTGCACATGATGGCAATTCAACATTGAATTAACTCTTGGAGGTACCAAGATCCAGAAGGAAGCTCAGAGGGGACAGAGCTTTCTTTGTCATGGGCCCTAAGTTATGGAATGACTTGCCTTTGCAGGTCAGAGAGGCCCCTTCACCGTCCACTTTTAAAGTTTGTCTTAAAACCCATTTATTTTACTTGGCTTTTAACTCCAGCACGTTCTAATCTTAAAGTGTGTTTTTGTTTTTAAACTGTAAGAGTTTTTTATTTATTTTATTTTATTATGTTGTGTTTTATGCGACAGACTGGCGACCTGTCCAGGGCGTACCCCGCCTCTCGCCCGGAACGCCAGCTGGAGATCGGCACCAGCACCTCCCGACCCCATTAAGGGACAAGGGTGTAGGAAAATGGATGGATGGATGGATGTTGTGTTTTAATGTACAGCACTTTGTATCAGCTGTGGTTGTTTTAAAGTGCTTTATAAATAAAGTTGGATTGGATAACATCTTTTGCTGTGTGGTGGATACATCCCACTCATGTAAATAGCAGGGGTGGACCGCTCTACTCCTTGTAGTACGTTGTAGTTGTTTTTGTGTCAACATATCACACACAAACAGTAAGAATTTTTATGAACAAGTACAGTTATTTTGGGGCAAAACAGATATTTTTAATAATTGAGGTCATGTCTCCTTTTGAATTATTTTCATCCTACCCACCACTCCAGGCCTAAGTATGAAATCCTGCGAGATTTTTGTGGGATTTGAGTTTTTAAAACAAGGCGGGACCTATTGTTTGGTCTGGAGTCCTTCTGAGGATTTTTGCTGACGCTCTGAGCGGACTGGACGAGGACGGAAGCAAAGAGGAAGGAAAAATTTTGGGGGTTGGCATAAACTGGTGTGAGACTGGATTGGGATGACAACTAAGGTAGATGGGGGTGGTGAGGATGATGATATGGATTTTGACAACTGGGCTCTGGTAGGAAGAGGAAGAGGAAGAGGTAAGGATAAGGGTTTGAAAGAGGACAGAGAAATTGGTAGCCAGAATATTAAGCGAAGTTTGGAAGACAGCAGCTCAGATGAAGAAAACAGAGCGGTCAGGAAGAAAGTAACAAACGAAGAGTTTAAGGTAATTCTTAAATTCAGGAAGGAGGATACGAACATTAACCTAAGTCCAATACAGGTTTCAAGAGAAATAAAAAAGAAGCGAGGGGAGGTGGAGTTTGTTAAAACATTACGAGATGGAAACATGTTGATAAACTGCAAATCTGAAGATCAAAAGAACAAATGTATGCAGATTGACAACATTTGCAGAAAAGTAGTTAGTGAGAAACTGATTGTCGGAGAAAATAGAGAATCACTGGTATTATCACTGGAGGAAGATTTAGAAAGACTCAAAGAATATTCAGGGGGGAGAAGTACAGAGATTGAAAAGATTATTAAAGCATGTGAATGGAGAAAAAGTAGAGAGCCTATCGATTCTTCTGGAGTTTCAAGGAGAAATCCTTCCGGATAAGGTTAAAATTGGATTCATGAGTTTTTCTGTGAGGCCATATGTCCCTCCCTCTTTGCGCTGTTTTAAATGCCAAAGATATGGTCATATTGCTGCAGTATGTAAAGGGAAGCAAAGATGTGCCAAATGTGGAGGAGATCATCGATATGATGAATGTGGAGTGGATGTACAAATGAAATGTTGTAACTGTGGTGGTCAGCATTAATGCAGCATATGGAGGTTGTGAGGTGAGGAAAAAGGCAGCAGAAATTCAACAGCTGAGAACAATTAAAAACATCACTTATGCAGAGGCAGCAAAAAGTGTTCAAGAGAAAAGAACAGTTCAGAAAAATCTGAGCCCAGCCAAATGTCAAAATCAGGAATGGAAATCACAATGGACAAACTAATATTATTCATGGCATATGTTATCAACTGCACTGATCAAGTAAAACAGAAAACAGAAAAAATTAAAATTATAGTGAAAGGTGCAGAAAAATATTTAGCCGTGAAGGATTTATCTTGGGAACTAATAAATAAAAAGCTTGAAATGGATGGAAAACAAGGTGGAGGAAGACTGTAATGATTATCTTGCAATGGAATGCAAGAAGTCTAATAGCAAATGGTCAAGAATTTAAAGGACATATAAACTGTTTGGAAATTAAACCAGATATTATTTGGGTTTCAGGAAACATGGCTTAAACCAGAGCTAGACTTTGTGATATCGGGATATGATGGCATTAGAAGGGACAGGGAGCAAGAAAGTGGAGGAGGTTGTGTAATATTTGTTAAGCAAGGAATTCAGTATAGGTTTGTAGATAAAGGATCATCTTTAGAATGGCTATCTGTGGAAATTTGGGTTAATAAAGAAAACATTAGGATATTAAATTTTTATAATCCCTGTAAAAAACTGAATTTAGATCAAATGGAGGAAATGTTTACAAATCTAGGAAGAAATTTAGTTTGTTGTGGAGATTTTAATGCCTTTAGCACTGTGTGGGGGCATAAAAACGATGCAAATGGAGAAGTGGTAGAACAAATAATGGATAAGAAACAATTGGTTTGTATTAATAATGGAGAAGGGACGAGAATTGATATTAGAAACGGAAATGAATCAGCGCTAGATCTAACTCTAGTATCAGTGAATTTTGCCGGGATTAGTAATTGGAAAATTTTAAAAGAATCAACATTGGGAAGTGATCATTATCCTATTGTTATTGAAATTGGTTTAGAAATTGGGAAAGATGATAATATAAATATAGAAAGATGGATTTTTAGAAATGTTGATTGGGAAAAATATAAAATAATAAGTGATGAAAATATGCTAAAGGTTAATCTAGATTTGGATATAGATAGTGTAAACTCTTCTATCTGTGGAGCTATTTCAGGAGCAGCATGTGAAACAATTCAAAGGAAAAAAGGAAAGTATAAGAAAAAAATAGTACCATGGTGGACAAGTGAATGTGATGTAGCAATTAAATCGAGAAATAAAGCCTTTAGATTGTTGAAGAGAAATCAGAATTTTGAGAATTTTCTGGAATACAAAAAGTCACAAGCTCTGGTCAGAAGAACGGTCAAAAGTGCTAAAAAGGTTTGTTGAGGAAATTTTTGTAATTCAGTAGGAAGGGAAACAAAAATTTCAAAAATTTGGGGAATGATTAAACGAATGAATGGAATTAAAAGTGGATATGGATATCCAGTTCTTAAGAATGGAGATGAAATAGCTCTAAATGAGGAGGAGAAGGCAAATATGCTGGGTAGGAAATTTGTTGAAATTCATAGTAGCAATAATTTAAATACAGAAGAAATAAGGAAAAGAAATTCTATAATTAGGGAAAATACTAATTTATTAGAAGTAGATACAGAATATAATGATTTATTGAATAGTTCCTTCTCATTATTTGAATTAAAAAACGCTTTAAGGAAAACAAAAAATTCTTCTCCAGGAAAAGACAATATTTCCTATATTATGATTAAAAAACTTAGTAATCCATCTAAAAAGATATTAATAGATTTCTTTAATAAGATATGGGAAGAGGGTTATTTACCTGTGGCATGGAAGGAAGCAATTATAGTTCCAATTTTAAAGCCAGGGAAAGAGAAGTCAAATCCTACAAGTTATAGGCCTATTGCTGTTAACATCAAATATATGTAAAACAATGGAAAGAATGATAAATGAAAGATTGAGTTATTTTGTGGAGAAGAAGGGGCGTTTGTCAAAATTTCAAAGTGGGTTTAGGAAAGTAGAAGTACTATGGATCCTATCTTGTGCTTAGAACATGAAATCAGAAAAGGGCAAGTTAATAAGGAGAGTGTGGTGGCTGTATTCTTTGACATAGAGAAATTATATGATGTGGAAAGAAGGGTTTTTAATTAAATTAAGGAAAATGGGGTTTAGAGGATCAATGTTTAACTGGATAAAAGATTTTTTACATAATAGATCTATACAAGTAAGAATAGGTCAAAAATTGTCAGAAAAATATTTTGTTGAAAATGGAACACCTCAAGGAAGTATTGTGAGTCCTTTGTTTTTCTCTATTATGATTAATGATATGTTTGATAAGTTAGAGAATGGAATGGGTTGTTCATTATTTGCTGATGATGGAGCAATTTGGAAGAGAGGTACGAACTTGAAATTTATAGTTAAGAAATTACAAGAAGCAATATATAGTATAGAAGAATGGTCATATAATTGGGGTTTTAAAATTTCAATAGATAAAACAAAGACTTTATTTTTCACTAGGAAGAAAGTAACTAATGATCTAAAATTGTTTCTCTATAAACATGATTTAGAAAGAGTAAAGGAGTTTAAGTTTTTGGGTTTGTGGATGGATGAAAAACTCACTTGGAGTATTCATATTCAAAAAGTAGTGGATAAGTGTAAGAGAGTTTTAAATGTTATGAGGTGTTTGGTGGGAAGAGAGTGCGGTGCTGAGAGGAAAGCGTTGAAAACAATATATACGGGTCTAATTAGATCAGTATTAGATTATGGTAGCCTGGCCTTTGGATCAGCATCTGAAACACTTCTTAAAAAATGAGATATGATTCAGTATCAAGCCTTGAGGTTGTGTACAGGAGCCATCAGAACAACTCCAAGCTCAGCTTTGTTAGTTGAAATGGGGGAAATACCACTTTACCTTAGAAGATTACAGGTAAGATTATTTTATTGGAGTTATTTAAAGGGTCATTATGAAAACCATCCATGTCAAGAAATTTTAAAACCTAGTTAGGAAGAGGGGAAAAAGACTTTAAAATCCTTTGGATGGGCGATAGAAAGTAATGTGAAAGATTTTGATTTATCAACTATAAATATGAGTCAAACAGTTCCTCTATCACTGGTCCATCCATCTCTTTTTCAGGAAATCCCTGTGGATCTATCATTGTTGGAGAAGAGGAAAAAAGGACATTTTTCAGAATCATACTCAGTGCAGTCATATATAGAAAATAAATATGTTGGTTATGTTCAAGTGTATACAGATGCATCAAAAAATTTAAGTAGCAACAATGGGGTGTCATTTATCGTTCCAGAATTTAATATTAAAAAATGTAAGAGAATTTCTGATGGTGTCTCAGTGTTTACAGGGGAAATGATGGGAATTATTTTGGCTTTAGGCTGGATTGAAGAGGTTCGTCCTTTAAGAAGTTTAATTTGTTCTGATTCAAGTTCATCGTTATGTTCAATTAAAAATAATCAGTCTAATAGTAGACCGGACCTTCTATTTGAGATTCAGTTAATACTTTATAGAATTCAGGCCATGGGATTAATTGTTAATTTTACATGGGTTCCATCTCATATAGGATTAAAAGGAAATGAGTTGGCAGATAAATTTGCAAAACAAGCTTCAAAGAACAGTTACATTGAGATTCTGATTCCATTTAGTAAAGAGGAAATAAAATCTATTATAAAACTAAAGGTTAAGGAAAGATGGCAGAAGCAGTGGGAAGAAGAAAGAACTGGTAGATAAATGGCTTTATGGTATTCAAAGGAAAGTTGGTGCAATGAGGGGAACAGGAAGAAGTAGGAAAGAAGAAAACATTATATCCAGGTTACGTTTTGGGCATACGGGTTTAAACAGTTTCACTATTTAAAATGGGGAAACATCCAACAGGTAATTGTGATTTTTGTTTTCAAGAAGAGACAGTAGAACATGTTTTGTTGTTTTGTACAAAGTACTGAGGAGAGAAGGAGATTAAAATATAGACTTCTAAAGAACAAATTACAGTTAAAAATACCAGATATTTTGGGATATTCATCTTCATCTGAATACTTACGTTATTTAATAAACTTTCTTAAGGAATCTAAACTGATAGAGAGGATTTAGTTTTTCCTTTTTTTTTCTTTTTTTTTTAAGTTGCGTCCTGATCCACACTCCATACCAGTAGGTGGCGGTAATGCACCTATAAGTTGTTTGCCAACCGCCATAAAACCAAAAGAAGAAGAAGAAGAAGAATTGTTTGGTCTGGGAGAGAATGTGGTGGACAAGGAAGTGTAAAGCTGGCTGCTCCAGGTGGGCTTTAAATTGTGGCGATAGTAATCACTTGGTTTTAACTTTTTATTATGATGTGCTTAGTGACATGTTTAGATGTGTCTCTGTTCCAGAACAACTGAGTTATATGATTGCATGACCGTCTGCAGCCATCAAGAAACTGCAGAACGTTGTTAATCATCCATAGATTCAACCAGGTGTGGCAGAAAGGAAACACTTAAAACATGTAAGGCAGGTGAAACACTGAACTAAACCTGCTAATGACTGATTCAGTCTGTTGATTCTTGGGTTGGTAACTGGTTAAACTGAACTGAACTATTACTGGTGTGGAGTCTTTATCAGCATATAGGCACATTTAAGGAATTTAATCAACTTATTTGGAAATATTTGTAGTTGATGGAAGATTGAACCAGATGGAATTTTATTCTATATAAATTATAAATTATTGTTCCAACAGTATAAATCACCTTTTGCTCTATTTCTTTGTCTCTGGTGTGTTAAATAAACCCTGATCCTCTCAGTTTTATCTTTAAGTTTTCTTATAAACAGCTTTTATTTTAAATATTGATTCCCTCATTTTAACAGCAGCATCATAAATCCTACATTATACTGCAGCTTCATAGTTAAATGTAGTTGTATACATAAACATTAAGATAAATATTAATGAAAGATTAAGAAATATTAATTTAACAGTGAGTGTACCTGGGGAACTATATGGTTTGTATTTGTTCTCAGACCTGTAACCAGTTCACTGTTTAATCTTTCAATGTCTTTCAGATCTTTTCAAATGTTTATCATCTTTCTAACCGGCACCTTCCTCACTTTTATTCTTGTGTTTTTCAGCCGTTGCTCTACAGTTTGACCCAAAGCTGATTCTTGAGGACTGCAGCGAAACTGTTAAGAAGTGGCTTCATTACACGCCAGAACGAGAGGAAGACATCGCAAGGAATCAAAGTGACGCCAACCAGAGTCAAACTGCGGTTACCACAACTTGTACTGTTTCCCTGGTTCATACAGTACAAAGCTTAACCTCATGGATGCTGTTCTTTTGTGGACAATAGACTGTTGTTCTGACAGTCAAAAAGGAGTAAAATATGTTTAAAGATCTGTCCCTCTTTTCTTAAATAAAATTTATATCAATCCCATCTTATTTTTAACTTTTTGTACACAGTTTACCCATCATCTGCCAATAATATGGTGTTTAACACCAGTGAAGAAACGTTTTGTGGTATGTTATGATGTAGACCTATGTGATGGCTGCAGTTACAGCCACACAAATGTGGTAACATTCACTCTCACCACAAACAGGTTCACTTCACTTATATCTAGGATTTAATTGACAGAATAACTGGTTTTGTTTAGAAGGCAACACATAACATTGTATTCTAGATAACTGCGCACATTTTAGTTTACATTGTTGTGTTTTGCTTGATTTAACCTTTGTTTGTTTTTGAGTTTCCTCAGTGCTGCTGCTCCAAACCTTCAGGAGAGCAGAGAGGTGGAGAAGAGGTGGAGTCAGACAGCAGAGACTGCAAATTGGTTCATACCACTACTCATCATCCAGAGGGGGGATGGGATTTTTCTATGTTAGTTTCAATTAGGTTTTTGTGTATTTTCCCCTTAGTGTTTTGTATGTGGCCTGATCAGCCAGTATTTAATTTTCCCCTTGTGTCTTTCAGTCAGGTCTGTCTGTTTGAGTTAGTTTGAGTTGATGTTTGTTACTTTGACTTCTTTTATGGGCCCAATTTTTGTCATTTTTTCTATTATTTACCCAAGTTTTGTTTTAAATAAAAAACAACTGGAGTCAGTACTCACTGTCACATCTAGGGCTGATGATCATAACTTAAACTAAAACATAAACAAGAAAGTAGGACAGTGAAACAGACTTTGATCTGAAGATTTCAGGTTTATTTAAACAGAAATCTTCTTAAGAAGTTTATAAATATGTGCAAACTAATAAATCCTTCACCATCATTTCTCACAAACTAAATATGTATTGACTCTTACTTTAATATTGAGATGTGGGTGTGACAGTTACAATCCACATAAAATGTTATTTGGGAGAATATCAGAGAAGTGTGTGTGCATCATGGAGAGGCTAATGCCCCAAAGATCTTTGAGCACACTCACACACACCGCATACAAAGTCACCAAGCCCCACTGTCCCAGTATTTCTGGGCATCTGTCCAGTTTGGCGTCAGCAGCTCACCCCCATTTGCCCGACAACAATGGCCACCTATGTTCCCACAGGGAGAGAGGGATGCCGCTGCCGCAGCCCTCGCTCCCAGACAAACACCAACAACCAGCAGCTTGGCCGACCTGACAGGGTCTGGATGGAACGCTGCTGTCTAGCATGTGTTCATGCACCAGATATCCAACCAACGGCGCACCCTCCCAATATGATCTGACTGGCAACAAGAAAAGAAAGAGTGACTGAGAAAACCAGAAAAGGGGTCGGTAAGCGCCCACACCTCCCTCTGCATTCAGTCTTTCACGAGGTGAGACCTTTACAGGCTAGACACAATAAAGAGCAAACACAACAACACCATTGTTTGGTTCTGACTCAAACACAGACAAAATCAAACCTAAGAAGAACATGAAGGGAAATTCGGGTCAGTCCTGCTCTGCAGCAGCCATCTGCTGAAGGCATTTTCCCACCTATCGGGTTATGTTTCATGCCAAGAACCCACAGGGGGGAAAATAGAGAAATTACAGCCCATCGATCAGCTAAAACAAACAGGCAGGCTACTTTGTGCTGCTGCCAGCATCAGAATGAAACCATCATACAGTAAGATCACTGGAATGAACAACAGAGAACTGCTATGCAATTCTGTAGGATCTGTTTTTCAAAAGTCCGAAATGAAGGTCAGAGGTCAGAACCTGCCACAGACCAACAGGGACGTTGGCATCTCACTCAATGACGCTTCAGCTGATACGAAGATTTAAAGTCCTGAACATCTTTTCAAAATGTCACATCACTAAGTACTTCAACACAACCAGACTGATTTATACTTATTTTGGAGTAACTACAAAGTTAGGAGCCATTACCAGTGTTGCCATAGTTAGCTTAAAAATGTAATGTGATTAATCCATAAACTTTCAAAAATAACGTTGTTACTTTAGTTAGATTATAAATTCCTTAGTTAGCTACACTCAGCAGCTGACCACCGGTTTTGCCAAAACTTTTAGTTGGAAGAACGTTTTAACAGTAACATCAACAAGCTATCTTCTGACATTTATAGATTAACTTAATGGGACAGTATTATGTATTCGGGGCATTTCATAGCACAATCAAGTAACTATGTTACCTTCAATTGCTACAAAAATACTACGGATAAGTACGGATAAATTGATAATATATCAAATAAGAATAAAGAAAATGACTCTGTAATTTAAAGGCTTTAAATTGACACTGTGTCTCTTTAAGAAACTTCTGTTCTTTTCTTCAGGATATCATCCCAAAATGGCTCCTCAATTAACCTTTTAAATAATTTTTATCAGAGTTTTTCTGAGCAGTAGCTCCTATAATGAGATCAACTGATGCACATAACTCACTCCACTAACCGCAATGCAAGTAGAAAGCTAATCTAATCTTTTTAGGAAGGGAAATGACAAAAATAACAACAAACAGTGACTTTAATAAATAACTTTAATCTGATTACTAGTGTGGAAATACTAATCACCTGGTAGTACTGAAAAATGTCACTGGATTAGAGTAACACCTTTTCATCATCGTAGGTCAATACTTAGTTGAACAATACTTACTTTCTCACCATAGATACATAGGTTTCTAAAGACTAAAATGTTATTCTAACTTTCTAATGGACATGTAATTATGGCCTTCTCTGTGTTAGTCTGCAATAAATTGATGAGGAATGGATTTTGATTACTTCTGAAAGTCACAGAATTACTTCAGACTGCTCTTTGAGCATTAGCTGTTTCCTACAGTAATAATCTAATTACAATAAGCACCTGGAAAAAGATGCGTGTCAAAACCAGAGTAAAGAGAAAGATGATTTTTGGAAGCTTTAATATTTTTGGTGTAACCGATGTAAGCACTAAAACTGTTTGGATTGAATCAGATTTCAAAGGTATCCCTGTTAGTGGGGTATAAAACAGCTTCCATTCTGAAGCATGTATGTATTTATGTATGTTGTAACATAAATGTGTTTTGACAGTTTTTAAACATTAATAGCTTCTTTCAAAATGTTGCAACAACACTCTTACAGAAAGTGTACTCACTCAGATTACAATATGTTTGTTGATCCAAAGAAAAGAATGAGTAAGAAAAAGGCAGTGTAAAATTACGCTACACATAGGCGTAACTTCACGAAGGACTGGTGTGGACATGTCCCCACCAACTTTGGCCTGACATGGACAGTTCCCACCAATATTGCCTTCTCCTTTTTTTTTCTTTATGTATCTGTACCTATGTTCGGACAGTAACTCGGCAGCAGCTGCGAACTGTATTCAAACCATTAACAGCCAGTTAATGCTTTATAAAACGTAAATGGCAAGTCCGCTCATAGTTTAGTGTTTCTCAACCTTTTTTGGCCCAGTGCCCCCCTAACCCCTATCCAGGTCCCTCACCCCCCCTGATGGAGTCATCAGCCTCATGATATTAACACTGACATTAAAAATAATATTGAAGAATTAAATATATCAAATTTGATTAAAAACATAAATAAGTGATCAAAGGCAGACTGACATAAACTTTTTAAAACTGAAACAATTTCTGCATTCTGATTATTGAAATTTAAAAGTGCTGTGTTGTTCTATCACCGTGTTTCATATCGGACCACTTACAGCTCCGGTGTTAACGCTATAAAATGATCGATCTCTATCTGGTATCACCATGGAGGGATTTCTTTATTTAAATAGGTTCATTTTTCAGAGGGAGACACAGTGAAGGTATCGTGATTTTAGCTACCAGTAGCAGGAGAGGAGCTGCGAGGAGAAGCTAACAGAAGCTACAAACACTGAATAGAAGAAGAGCCGCCATGTTGCAGCCAAGCATGATTTAATGTTACACAATACAGTTTTACCAAGTTGCTCAAAGTCTAAACTGGTATTGTTGTGTATTTAAGGTGTAAAATTTACCTTTGACCAAACGCCCCCCTAAGGCATCCCAGCGCCCCCTGCTGTCCTCTGAACGCCCCCTGGGGGGCGGAACCGCCCACGTTGAGAACCGCTAGTCTAGATGGAGAGATTGACGACTTTCCTGCTGGTTCCATAATGGACGATTTTCCACTGCAGCACTGAGCACTTTGAGTCAGGACCCGGGGCAACAATCATCAATCACATTCATCTCTAACGGTAAAGATTTATCCTTACTGCCTCTATAGGGATCCATCCCATCACAGCCTCCTGGTGCTGCAAGTCAATAAGCAATGATATGTCTAAACCCATTTCAGCTGATGTTGTTGGTTCAACAAAATGTCCGCCAGCGCCCCGTGCCGTCCTCTGAATGCCTGGACTGGTGGGCGGTACCACCCACGCTGAGAACCGCTAAGTCTTGTGTCTCACTGACGGGCACAAACCGAGTACTAGACATAAACATACCAGTAACCTCACGCTCATCACAGTCGTTCACCAGCGCTAATGGCTTTATAGCAGCAGAGCTGATCGGTAGGACAACAGGCCACATGCATGCACCCACTAGGTCGTTACTTAAAACCACCGCAACGCCCTCAACAGGCAACATGGGGCGCATGGCCAACGCCACCTCCCCACAGAAGGCCTCACATTCTAGACGTAATCTGTAAAACATGAATGACATTTAAACTCATATCCTGCACGGGAACACAACTGCCCAGTTCAGAACGCTCTGACAGGGGCACAATGTCAGACTGAGACACAGGTGCATGTGACTCTTTTATTCAAAGTATTTTTACAGGTAACTTCCTGCTGCCATCTACCAGGGACACATAACCCTCTCTTATGAAAGGCAGATATGATTCCAGCGGTCCGACAGAAACGTCATTTTTCCACAGGCTGGACACAGGCGCAGCCAAACAAGCGCCTGTTGGGTGCGAAGGCAACGATGTAGCTTTGAGTACATGACAATCAGTGTTCCAATGACCAAGTTTATGAAGTTTTATATAAAGTTTTATATAAAGTTTTAACACACGTCTAACATGATGAATAAGAACTTCTCACCGTTACTAGAGAGCAAGGGGAAAGATTTTGACAGGTGGTCCCTATTACCACTATCTCTGATGGGAAGGGTGAACCTGGTTAAAATGATAATTTTCCCAAAATTTTTATACCTCTTCCAACATGTTCTTATACTAATTACAAAGAACTTTTTTGAGAAATTAGACAGGAAGATATCCCAATTTTTGTGGCTTTAAAAACCTGCCAGACTTCGCAAATCAGTGCTACAGTCCCCAATTTATGAGGGTGGACTTGCTCTCCCCACCTTCAGACAGTACTACTGGCCAGCTAATGTACAGAAACTATTATATTGGGGTGTGATGCTGAGGCATCACCTGCCTGGGTGCAGATTGAAAGGGCATCTAGCCGTTATTCGTTGTCCTCTCTGCTTTGTTCTCAGCTCCCCCTTCCTCTGTCTCTGGTAGAGAACAATCCTATAGTCAAGGCTACATTAAGAATCTGGAGCCAATATCAGGAAACAGTTTGGCCTGCAAGGACCCTCAATACAAACCCCTTTAGATAAAAATTGCAACTTTATGCCTTCAGCCATTGATTTGGTTTTTGGTGGCATGACAGACGGATCAAAACTGTAAAGGATCTTTATAGCAACAATACCTTTTCATCCTTTGCTGAACTTTCATCTAAATTCCAACTGCCCAATTCTCATCTCTTTTGGTTCTTTCAAGCCAGGGATTATGTTGAAAAGGTGTTTCCACACTTTCCTAATCGTCCACCTGAAACACTTTTGGATACTAAATTAGTATCCAAAATTAAATCCTCAACGCAAAAAATTAATTTCATTTTTATATAATTCTATTAGTAATAACACCTCAAGATTTGCAGCTCTTGTTAAAACACCATGGGAGGGGGAGCTGGGTGTCGAGGTGGAGGGGGAGCAGTGGGAGGCTGCCAGGAATCTATTTCATAAGTTTTCATCTTGTGCTCGGCATGTTTTAATACAGTGCAAAATATTCCATAAAGTGCATTACACTAATGCAAAATTACTAAAAATGTATTCTTCAGTCAGCGACACTTGCAATAGGTGTGGACAATCACCAGCTAACCATGCCCACATGTTTTGGATGTGCCCAAAGCTAATCGGGTATTGGGGTAATATTTTTAAGATACTAAGTCAAGCATATAATCAGACAATTCTCCCCAATCCATTATCGACAATATTTGGCATTCCTACAGACCTGGGCCTTTCGCGTTCTGTGAGGCGGCCCTAGCCTTCACTACCCTGCTGGCTCGGAGACTTATTCTTCTCAAGTGGAAACTAAGCGTCCCAACGTCTTATGATCACTGGGTCAGAGAAGTTCTATACAACCTCAAGGTGGAAAAGCTCAGATTTGCACTTAACGGTTCCACCAGTAAATTTATGGAGACTTGGAGACCTTTCCTATCTGTAGTAGGTACCATGACCCATGACTTTTTTACCTGATTCAGAAGAAAAGTAAATTATCTGTTGGCCCTCTCATCTATATCCAGTTGTTTTTTTTGTTTTTACCCAATATATATTCTGTGTATTATATATTTTTTCTGTTCTTTATTTGATGCTTTGTTTTCATTTATTTATTTCTCTGCCTCCTGTGGAATGAGTGTGGATGGATGTGTGTTTTTGTGTGTATGTCATGTTGCTAAAAGTTGTTGCAGAGATTGATCTCTGCTGAATGTTTGTCTTGTGTTTTGACCTAGACAGGGGTGAGTTCGGGGTGGGTGGGTGGTTGGGGTTTGGGGAGAAATTTGAATTTGCTTGAACTTCTTTCTCTCTGTTATCTGTGACTACTGTGTCTTCATGGTAATAATGATTGCTGTATGTGAAGCTGTAAAATTCAATACAGAAAGTGAAACGGCAAAGTTTTAACACTCGCCGCTGCGCATAAAGTGCATTTTCAGATGTCTGGCAAATTCCAGATGACTCTGTCCAGAGGTCTTCCTCCAACTCCTAAATCTTTGCCGATATGCCTCAGGCACCAAAACGGCAGCTTTCACCTTTGCATAATCACGGCAATCAGAGTCCGACAACATAGAAAGAATGTCCTGGGCACGGCCTACAAGCACACACTGCAACAACAAAATGCGTGCAGAGTCAGACCAGCCGTACGCCACAGCCACATGCTCAAAAATGACAAAGAAGGAGTCTGGACCATTTTCATTAAATTTAGGCAACAAACGTAGATTGTCGATTACATCAAACTCCACACCATCAATGGAAGGGTGAACAACTCTAGATGCGCCACTTGTGTTTGGCAAAACTTAACTTGGTCTGTTCAATCTCCTACCTAATGTGCTCTGCTTCCATTTGTGCTTGCATTTTTATTTTGTCATGTTCAAATTGCAACAACAGCAGATCTCTGTGCTGTTAAAATGTCAAACCAGGGGGTAAAACGATAAGTTTAGACGCACTAATTTAGATGCAACACGTTTTTTTCAATTAAATTTGTGATCAAAATAGCCTTCACGTTCTGTTTAGAACAGAGGCCATCGATGTCTACACCATAGACATCGGCAATTGTTATTTCAAACAATTGCTCTTTCGTGCAATCATATAAAAACTCCTCTGAAGGAGAATCAAAAAACTCACAAAGAAGTTATGGCTGCTCTTAACAAAACACCACAACAATAATCAGTGAGGATAAAGCACCGATGGTGCACACAAAAGGCACCATCTATCTATCTATCTATCTATCTATCTATCTATCTATCTATCTATCTATCTATCTATCTATCTATCTATCTATCTATCTATCTATCTATCTATCTATCTATCTATCTATCTATCTATCTATCTATCTATCTATCTATCTATCTATCTATCTATCTATCTATCTATCTATCTATCTATCCATCCATCCATCTATTCATAATAATTAAAATAAATGTGGCAGATATACGTATTTATTATTATTATTATTATTATTATTATTATTATTATTAGTAGTAGTAGTACTATTACTATTAGTTTCACGCAAAAACGTGAAGAAAGTGTGACAACTTTGCTGAAACATGTTTGAGCTTTCACGGTGTCCGTAGTTCCCCAGACAAGCACGTGCATTTTTCCGTGTAGTTGGGGCAGAGTAGCAAGAAGACGCAGGGGGAACCGTATCTGATGGGGAAATGCAGATTGACATAACACTGTCACTCAAATAATGTTATCCAAGGTATTTAACATTAACAACTTGCTATTTTCTGTGTGTAAACATGACGTAGGAGTTTTGGATGCATAGCACTGACAGATAGACTTAGCTATCTATTCGTGCTACCATAGGAAAATCTGACGAGGCAGCAATGATAGTCAGAACACCGGCACTCGAGGACCGACTTTGGGCACCGCTGCTCTAAATAGTTGTGAAGCATTTTGCACTATGACGTCACGTCACAAGTCGATGTCAACTCGACTTTGTCATGTTGTAGTTGACCTTAAAAAAATATGAAGTCGTTCAACCAATAGCATACATCTGCATTTCCATTGGACATATAATTTAACATTCTGAAAATACATTTGCTTAGTGGAAACATGGCATTTTAAAAAAAATCCTAGTTTTTCAACAAAAAGTTTTAGCGCTAGGATGAAGTGGTTTTTTAGCTGCATTGAAATTAGTTTACTTTGAAAAGCATCACAAATCACATGATCACCAACCAGATGTTGACACTGACACAAAAGAAAATTTGTTTTTTGACATTGGTGGAGTACTGACAAAGTTTTCAACCGATTTATAATGGAATTGCAGCTCATGTGTAACTGGTAATCTTCAATAATAGTTTTTACTGACTGTTGGATGCAACTGCAATTGCCTAGAAAGTATTACTCGATGTGGTATGCCATCTATGCCCTCTGATGATGCGACATCTCCTTGCAAACTGACTCACTCATTTACTCCCGACTCTACCAAATGATGTCCTGATAAGACTTCTCCTTCTGGATGCCTAACTTTTCTGTTTCTCATCAAGTGTAGTATTTACAGATTCATGCTAAAAGCATCAAAGAGAAGAGAAAGAAAGAGGAATGCAGGCACAGGCTGATACAAGATCAGCTTGAAACTTGTATCAACCTGTTTCATCTTTTCTCTATAGGCGTCTGCCTCTCAAGAGCCACATCATTCCTGCTTAACATTTCAACATGCTTTTCATTCTCCTTTCCTCTGTAACACACACACACACACACACACACACACACACACACACACACACACACACACACACACACACACACACACACACACACACACGCCTCTGACAAACACACTCCCAGAATGAGCCACTTCCAGCATATAGCTTTCTCTGGCATTTCCCCCAAACCCCCTCCTCAGTTCACAGCTAAATGATGGACTGCAAAGGAGTCCTTCAAAGCTGCTAAAGTGTGTGTGTGTGTGTGTGTGTGTGTGTGTGGTCTGTGATGGTAAAGGTTAAGGTATGGGTTAGGTATGTGATGGTTAGGATTATGGAAAGGGTTTGGCTGTAGAAATTAATGGAAGTTAATGTGAAGTCCCCACAAGTGATGAATACATGACTGTGTACGTGTGTGTGTGTGTGTGTGTGTGTGTGTGTGTGTGTGTGTGTGTGTGTGTGTGTGTGTGTGTGTGTGTGTGTAGTGTGTGTGTGTGTGTGTGTGTGTAAGTGTGTGTGTCTTGGGAGGACCAATTCTTATGGGAGACTGGGCAGAACAGGACTGTCACATGGAAGGGCTCAAGTTGCACATGCAGCCTCATACCCAGCACATCAGAAAATAAGTGGGTTCCCAGAGTGACGTGTTTATGGGATTCTGACCCACAACAGTTTAGTAGAGCTCCACATGTCCAGACAGAATATTATGGTGTCTGTTATATTCTGCAGGTATTTGAATGGTTTGATAAGCTACAATGAGAGAATTTTAATAAATAGAAAGACCTATTAAATACTGCTGGATCATTCTGAAAGCATTAATAAGATTTTTGTATGTGGACATTGTTTGTTTTTCCATTCTTGCCAGAATTGTCATCAGCTGTCAACTGTAAAATCAACCAAAGACTCAATGAGTTAAACAAAATAAAGTGAGATTTATTTAGCTACAAACTTTGTATTGTGCAAGGAAGATCAAGGTGAGACTAGATACTTAAGAAATAAGACATTTATACCTTTACTAGAATGACAGTGACTGTAAAGAAAGTCACAACAGTTTGGGTTTGTGGTTGAGGAAATCTTGTCACGTCTTCAGATAAATATTCCACTAGACCCCCCTCATTTCCACATGATGGTCCCGGTAGCTAAAATGGGCGCCAGAAAGAATCTAAATTTGATGGGTGTAAACCTGAGCAGACAACAGCAGGAGTCACTTTGAACGTTTCCTCCCCAAGAACTTTGTATGAAGGAGAAAATGTGGACTGCTCACTGAGTGACAACAGGACCTCCCACTCTAATAGGAACCATGATGAGGCGTGTCCACTCCTGACAGGTGTTTTGTCCCCTCACAGAACCAAGATGTGGCCTTTTGTAGAGGCCACATCCAATGAATAGCCTGAAGAGATCCCACACCAAACAGGACAACAAGCTCTGCTCTCCACATCAAACATGGCAGCCTCCGCCTGTACAAAGCAACCTAACTCCCCATCAATCAATCAGTGAGTCGGTGCAACAATGAGGGACACAAAAGATCTCAGAATGGAGCCACAGACCAGCTCAAAGTTGTTCTACTTCTGTTGGTTTCAGATATTTATAGTCCTAAAAAGCTGCTTGAATTCACAAGGAGGGTCAGGAATCTAATCTGCAGAAATCTTTTCAGAGCTTTAAAGAGTCAACATTGAAATCCTATTAAGAAGCACAAGGCCTCCACTGTTTCTGCTGCTGCACTAAAAAAAGAACATGGGGGGTTATTACTTTAACAAAAGAATATCATGTACTTTTAACACAATTTCATGTTTCAAATGAAAACATGATAAAATCATGTTGGATAAACAAGAAATTCAACAATTTAACTTTTATGAAATTTAATCATGTTGAGATAACATGATTCATTTTAGTCAGACTGATCTTGTGCTGAAGACGACTAGCGAGATCACGGAAGATCATGGGAAATAACACGAGATCACGGAAGATAATAGTTTTGCATGCAGGGAAAACTCCAGCGGCAGTCATGAGAAGAATACATTTTCCTGGGGTACTATGACAAAAAAATTAAAATAGAGAGACTTATACACAGTCCAGTCACATTAATGTGACCACCACGTACTTTCCACTTCAGAGTTAAATAACCAATCACAGAAGGCAGGTGGCAGCACAGTGCAGTTGAGCGTATATAAAGGGTGTGTGTGGGCTTCGGAAAACATTTCAATCGTTGGCGTAATGCAGAAACGAAGCGATTTATCCGACGTCCAAAAGGGCATGATCATTGGCTTTCGGGCCAAGGGTGGAAGCATTTCCGAAACGGCTGAGTTTGTGAACTGTTCGCGTGCCGCCGTGGTAAAAGTGTACCGTGCATGGCAAAATGGGACTGTCCAAAATCAACGACGTGGCAAATGTGGTGCACCACGGGCCATAGATGACAGAGGCGAACGACGGTTGCGGAGATGCGTTCGGGCAGATAGACGGGCTACCGTTGAGCAACTGACCACTAAAATGAACCAAGGGGCTACCACAAGTGTCTCCCAAACCACTATTCAGCGAACATTGCTGCGTCTGGGCCTCCGAAGCAGACGCCTGGTTCGTGCACCTATGCTGACTGGTGTTCATCGACGACGAAGGCTAGAATTTGCACGCCAGTACAGCAGCTGGACGTCCACTGAGTGGCGACAGGTAGCGTTTTCAGATGAATCGCGTTTTATGCTCCATCGGACAGATGGACGTTGGCGTATAAGGCGTGAAACCTCTGAAAGGAACCACCCTGCAACCATTGCAGGAACGGTCCAAGCTGGAGGCGGGAGCATTATGGTCTGGGGAATGTTTTCCTGGCATTCTCTGGGTTCACTGATTATTGTGGAAGGCACGATGGATCAATACAAGTACGCATCTGTCCTTGCGGACCATGTCCACCCCTACATGCGCATTGTTTTTCCTCAGGATGATGGCATCTTCCAGCAGGACAATGCGAGGTGCCATACAGCTGCCAGTGTACGTGCGTGGTTCGAAGAGCACCAGGATGAGTTTACCGTCCTCCCCTGGCCAGCAAACTCACCTGACTTAAACCCAATCGAGCATCTGTGGGACCATCTCGATCGAGTTGTTCGCGCCATGGATCCTCAACCGCGTAATCTAGCGCAGCTGGCCACGGCATTAGAGTCGGCATGGCTCAACATCCCAGAGAAGACCTTCAGGGACCTAAGTGACTCTCTTCCTGCACGTCTCGTAGCAGTTCGCTCTGCGAAAGGTGGTTATTCTGGCTTTTGACAGATGGTCACATTAATGTGACTGGACTGTGTATATATATATATATATATATATATATATATATATATATATATATATATATATATATATATATATACTGTATATGAAATGTGTCGATCAGGCTTTTTCCTGCTGATACCGATCACCCATGAGGACTGATCACCGATATCAATCACCTATACCGATCACATAATTATTTTTTTTTTATCATAAACACTATCGTTACATTATGTGGAAAATGTCATTTAGACAAAACCTTGTTTTTAATAACTTTTTCCAAGAAGAAAACTAAACAAAACAGGCATTGTGCAAATTGTACTGCTATCAATAATACTATCTTTAACAGACTGATAACATATGAGGCTCTGAAGAGGCTAAATAATGCAAAGAGCCAAAATAAAACCTCTCAACATTGCCAAAAAAATTCAAGTATAAAACTTAACATTCAAAGGCAAAAACAGGATCCATTACAATAAACAATCCAGAGTTACTGAATGAAAACTTCCTGTTAGCATAGCGGCTAGCTGGTTACTGCTAGTTCTGATTGGCTGTTTCTGGCTGAGCGGAGTAACAGGGAGGAGATCGATTATTTTTTAGAGATTATCTGTCTCATGTTAGGACAGCGAAAGTTTTAATACGTATGTAAAATGTATGTTTTTAAGTTAGATGCTGCAGCTTTAAACAGGTTCAGTGTGAGAGTCACTACCAGGTGGAGCAGAAGCGGCTCCGTCTGTCAAATATTACTAAATATTAAATATTACTACCTGTAACGGAGCAGCGGTTCAACAGGAGAACCAGCGTCTTACATCGCAGCTCCAAGACTTTAAAAATTTTACACGTAATTAGTTTATCTTTCTGACCATCATGCTAATCTAGGTGAGTGTTTGTAGCTGTGCATGATGTTGATGCATTTTGACCTGCTTCAATTTTCCACCGCAACACACAAACTTCCCCATTCACTCAGTGCGATATAGTTACACATCGCTTAGGATTTGTTGCAGAACGTTTGCGCAGTCAAGTAAAGAGGAGACCAGCTGCACAGGCAGGCTGAGAAATGAGATGCAGGTGATCGATTTGTGTGATCGACAAGAGACCGTGATTGGCGATCACCTATCATGCACTTTTTCATGAAAATCGGCCGATTATGATCGGTGACCGATCGATCATACATATATACTGTATATATATATATACTGTATATATATATATATATATATATATATATATATATATATATATATATATATATATATATATATGCGCTGTATTTTTCCGGAATTTCTAGCGGAATTTATTCCGGAATTTAACAGATTATTTCCCGTAATTTCCCGTTCGTGACTGGAATCGGTTCGTGTTGCTCCTGCCGTGTGGCTGGAGACACGAACTGATTGAACCTGTTGTACTTTTATCAGCTCTGTGGTCACAGAGGTTTGGAGAATCGGCCGACAATTCTTAAATCTTTCCATCTAAACCAGACTTAAGACTCACAAGCTCTACTCATCTCCTCTCGACCACTGCCCAAACGCTCTGACTCTGGTCGCTATGGTAACGTTTATATATCCCATTGAAATAAGATACAGAAGCGCCACAAAATCAAACATTTTACTTTCATGAAAATTTCAATTCATGATAAAGACTAACGGAGCCCTGAGCTAATTCTCTGCAATGAAACGGTTCCATCTGGGAGTGAGAGACAATGACACCGGAGATGTGTTGCTTGAGCTCAGCCTGCTTGGTCTCTACGTGGCGAAGCTTGAAGCCTCATTCCAGCCGGTAGCTGCTTGTAATGTGAGACTCACCTACCGGTCTGGGATAAATCCATCCTCCTGTCTCTTCTCTGGGCCTTTTGCCCTTTGAAAAATAAACTTTCCAAAGACATCTGGTCTGTTTCTGACTCATTTTGCTGTTTGTGGGCTCAGTGTTGACATGCAATTAACCAGACTTCCAATGATTCACTTCCTGCTAAAGCGCCCCCTGGTGGTTGAAGAAAAATCCACATATAAACGGCTTGTAGTCCAGAAAATACGGTAAATGAAAAAAAAATTAAATGCTCTCTGGTATTGTTCAGGGGGCTGGAGCAAATGTGGAGGCGGGCCGATCTGGCCCGCGGGCCGTAGTTTAGGGACCACTGTGATAAAGGGTTGGTTTAAAATATCTGTAAGGTGTCAAAGCTTGGACCGTGTCCTTTTTTTTGTTATGCAGAAATGCTGGTTCAAGTGGAGTATCAGACAGTCCAGAAATGGGTTCGGGTTCCAGTGACAGATGGCTGCTATGATTACTTGAAATTCATGCACCAGGGTAAGTTGAGCACTAATTATGTTGTTGTGGCAGTTGCCATTCAATGAAGTAAGCTTAAGGGAGTTTCTTTATCTCAAATCATATCCAGAATGCTTATTAATTATTTTAATAGAAATGGTTATGTCAAATTTTGGTGAACTGTCTGCTAACAATATGGGCAACATTAAAGATGTACAATTTCAACCACCAGTTCATTGTCTGAAAATATTATTTGAGATATTTTCTAATTAGGAATGTAATTGGCCTTTTCCAGTTCTAACCATATGCTATAAATTAGCATGTTAAGATGAGTATTTTTGTTTCCTTGTAGTTCATGCTAAATTCACTTTGGCCAGTGAAATCTGCGTAGACCTGAAGAACTCTAATAGAGTTGATGTGGATGCTGATATTTTTGATGAACTCTTGAGGTCTGCTACAGTATCTTTCAAAGTAGTCGCCAAGCACTTTGGTAAGATTTAAAAGCATTAAAACAAGTATTCCTTCTAATGCATTTTAAAAATATATAAATAAAAAGTTAATTTTAAGTTGTTTACTAATGAGTCTTCTAAACTTTATACAGTGGGTGTCATTGACAAGAGTGAGGTAACAGACGTTTCCTTCACTTCTGAAGATGGGTCAGCGTCATCAGTTGAATCTTTAAGCTCAGCAAGCTCATCTTCTACAGTGATCACAGAGAACACTAAAGCACAGAGAAGACGACTGGCTGAAGGACCACCTGACAGGATGATGGCAAAAGATGTGAGTTGTGTCAAGGTGGGAAATGGAATGATGATCTATTTTAAAATTCATAGCAGGATGACATGTGAAATCTATTGCAGATTGTCTATGTAGCTCTGCACCAAAAACCAGGAGGAGAAGATGTATTAAAAGAATACAACAAGACCAAAAGTCTCTCTGATCCAACAAGAAGAAAACTTGTCAATATTTTAGTGGCGGATATGATCGAAAGTCATGGGTATGTACCAATAAACCTCAGCCCGCTGATTGGGGGCCAGAATTTAATCTTGATATTTTTGACTGATGGTACTTTTAAGAGTTAAACACATCTATGAAATCCATAGAAATGTTAGAATTATTTGAAAAACAATGATTATTCAAATAATTTATAATTACTGAGAATGAGTTTTCTATTCATAACCTTTGCTTAATTTGTGTGAGTTTGTTTAACCCCTGTCAATGTCCGCATTACCTATGCCCTGGGAATTGTCACCCTCTTTCCCAATTTGAAAGATAATTGCTCACCAGCTGGCTACGTGAGTACCTGAAGATTCTCTTCTTGGGTGATAATTTGTTTGGATTTCTTTCTTTTTTACAATGTGGATTAGCCTTGTAACTGTCCTTTTGAACGCAATTGACATTTTGTGTTTTGTGTTATGTGATAGGAGCATTTCTACGATCCTCAAAGTGGACAGGGCTACCTGGCCTATCGATTGAAAACCCTAGCACTGTAAGTGACTTCAAGAGGAGCTCCAAGTCTGCTCATCAAGGCGGGCTGAAAACTCAGAGGGAGACCTCAACATCTGAACAGCTGTTTGGTGATGGATGCAAAGAAGCAATGTCCATAATGAAGCATGACCAAGACATTGTTAAGGAGAAAATTAAGGCAACATTTAAGCATAGACAGAATATGCTCCATGATCTGGACCAGTCATCACTCATCTTGGATCACTTCCCAAGATTCTTGGATACACCAGGCTTGGTGAGAAAGTTTCAGATTTGAATAACTGAACTTTTGAATTGGGTTTTAATTGTATTTTTTCTTCTGCTAGATTGAGCAGGACTTCATCATGCTTTTTGGAAAAGGCATCTCGGGGAAATTCATTACAAGATGGCCAACGTTCTACAAACCGAAGTTCATCACCGTCAGAAAAAGCCTTCGACTGAGGAATCACCTGGATGACCTTCTGTCTGCTCAGGAGGAATCACGCGATTATGGTATGTATTAATAGATGAATATGTTCAACAGTCTTTTCTATGTATCCATTTTCATATGGTAATTCTAAACATGGCTTGTGTTATGATTTTATCACAATGGGATGGCGACTTGGCAGCCATTCTCCTGCTGGTTCATCTCCTGCCTCCAACCACCAAAGGGAGGAATCATGTAAAAATTAGTGCAACTGAGGCAGCTGACTGTGTTGTGAAGTTTATGAAGGTATGTTTTTGACATGAATTGTGCTTCACTTAAAGTAAATTGATCTCATTTTTACAAGACTGTTAAATGTAAAGTCATTATTTGGTGTTATTTGTATTATGAATTTATAGTTATTTTTGGAGGGAGTGGGAGGGATCAGGGTTAATTTTATGACAAAATGGAACAAAAAATTTTTTTATGGGAATTAAATGGCACAAAGAATTGTATGAGCCCATTAGAACCGATCTTTTCACTTAAGGTCACAGGAGTTTCCTTGCAAGTCGCATCCTCTTTTGTGGCATGTTCACAGCTAAAGGAAGGTGGAAAGTGTTCTTAATTTGTTGCTTGAGAGAGACTAAAACCATTATGTCTAATGTGCCGTCTCTCAATCTTAGGTGGGGAAAAGCATGGCGACATTCCTTGGCAAAGTTGGATCTGCACAGCCGTTCCTCCTCTGTGTTGGAGAAAAGAAGAGCAGTATTCAGAAGTTCTACGTCATCCTGGATCAGAAGCCCATTCCTTGTGTGGCACAAACTGCAGTGGCTGCCTTGAATGAACTGTTTAAGGCGCACTTTGTGTTTGCCGTGTCCTACGATGCAGCCCTCCTCAACTTCTATACATTCATCCAAACAACAGTTTATGGGATTGATGTAGCAACAACAAAGGAGAGCCCCAGAGTCAAGGAAATCAGAGTGAGAATTAACAACACTTAAATATTTCAACATGTTGCATTTGTAAGGTTCAGCACAGAAATTCTTCAACTCTTTTTCAGCATTTGAAATTTAGTCATGCTTTGTATCCAGGGCACAAATTGTGTTTGAAATGTGGGGAACATAGCTGTTCATCAGTTTTTTACACATATTCTGGGTTCAAGAAGCACTTGATGAAAGGAAGCACATGGAGACACTATTGCCATAGATTCTGTTTATGTGGACAATGTTGGAACAGATAGTGTTGAGACTAATGATGTTTGTGCTGATGAGCCATTGAGTAGTACTTCTGTTAGTCAACAAAGTATTCCTAAAAAGAGGCAGTTAATGGACAGTTGTAGCTCTGTTATTGCCCAAGTTCAAGCGGCTGGAGTTTCTGAAAATATTTTGCAGTCTTTAACTTGTTCAATGGAAGAGGTTGTTAATGATGTTCATATTCACTGTTCTTACATGTCTTTCATCTGAAATGAATGAGCAAACCTTAAACAAAGTCAAAGAATGTTTTGAGAACATTCACACACCTTAACACTGAAACAAAGAGGCAAAGGTATTTTTAAAACAATGGGAAATTGTTCAACCAATAGAGCATGTCCTTGGAGTGCGTTATGATACACATTTGCATAAAACAACAGGTGTTTACAGTCAAATTCCTGTTAATGACAAATTTATGTATGTACCTATTTTAGGAACTCTTGAGTCATTGTTTACTAATGAAGAACTAAGTACTTGCTTTTAACAAGTAAAGTGCCATGAAGATGGGATCTATCACTGTACAGGAACAGTGATGGTTCCTATTTCAGAAATCACTCATTATTTTCAGAGCAAGAACATGCACTCCAAATACAGTTGTATTACGATGATTTTAAAACAGCAAATCCTCTGGGACCCAAAAGGGGTTCACATAAACTTGGTTGTATTTATTTTATTTTAAGAAACTTGCCAGCTAAGCTAAATTCAGTTTTAATGAACATTCATCTTGTTTCTCTTTTCATGCTGAGGACTTAAAGAAGTATGGTTTTGGTCCCATCTTGGAACCTCTTATTAATGACTTGAAATGTCTTGAGACGGAAGGTGTTAAGGTGCCATTTTCTGATGTACCATTAAGAGGTTCAGTTGTTCAGGTTACTGGTGATACTTCGGCATTGCATAGCCTTTTTGGTTTTGTTGAATCATTCAGTGCAACTTACTGTTGTCAGTTTTGTTTAACTGATAAAACAAAGTTTCAGTCAGTATTCAGTGAGGATAACCAAGGTCACATTTTTTGCACAGAAGAGCTCTATTCAGAACATTGCAATGCTGTGGCACAAAATCCCACTCTTGTACATTCTTTTGGTGTAAAAAGAGTGTCCTCTTAATGCACTAATTAATGCACTAATAATTGACAGGAACAACAGTTACTGGAGAGTAATTCTTCTTTTGATTCAAATTGTCAATATTATATTCTTGCCAAAAATCACAGATGGTATGACTTATTTCTTAAAGCATTTGATTTCTGACCATCATAGACTCTTTAAGTCTGTATTTCCAGATAAGAAGTTGATTCCAATACATCATCTGATCATTCATTATCCCAGATGCATCAGAAAAATAAGACCACTCATCCATATGTGGTGTATGAGATTTGAAAGTAAACACAATTTCTTCAAGAAATCTGTAAAGAACTTTAAGAATATAACTATAATATAGAAGCACCAGAAGCAGTTGGCTTTTCATTGGGAGAATTTTTACTTTCAAAGGTTTCAGTTTGGCAGGCTTAAAGATTACCAAACAAGTGAGTTAGATTGCAGTGAGGTCTTAAGGTCTTGTCCCAGTTTGAATGTGCCTTGAATGTGCCACAACTTCATGGGTGAAAAGCTTTGGAACAGAATACCACACTGGAATGATTGTCCGTAGAAGTACTGAAAATGAAATGCCTGTTTTTCAAAAAATTCTTAACATCATAATCAAGAACGATGAAGCATTTTTTGTGACTGCTAAAGTCATTACAGAGTGTTTTGATGATCATCTGAATGCTTTCAGAATAGAGATTATGGATGATGTGTTTGCTGTTATTTGTGTCAAAAAATCTGATATATTATCAACCTTATGACAGGCAGTTTTCGGCTGATAATGATGAAAGAACATATATTGTACCCCGCTACTGTTTTATATAAGCTGTGCATTGGAGGTCTGTAATTCTGAAATGGGTTTAATAAAAGTTGAACTTTCCATTTCTGTGTACTGTTTTGAATATTTTTTTCCTCTGGATTTGGTTGATATTGACACCTTGTGGGGTCAATTATTTAACTCTTTACACCACATTATATTTTATGATCAACACTACACTGGTGTTACTTTTAACATTATATTTTAACACCAACATTCACCAACGGTGTTGTTGAATATTAACAATGTCTGGTGTTAATTTAACAATAAAATGGGTGTCAACCTTTTAAACTTTCAAAAGTGTTACTTTAACACCAGCTGACTTGGACACATATACACACTTTGTTGGTGTTAAAATTAACACTGAGTGTTAATTCAACACTGGCATTTTTATTGTGTAGAGGCTCAGATCTACCACACCAGACAAGACCCAAGGTGTAGGTTGTGCCAGGAGGCCCCTGAGACAGTCCAGCACATAACAGCAGGGTGCAAGATGCTGGCAGGGAAAGCGTACATGGAACGACATAACCAGGTGGCGGGCATAGTGTACAGGAACATCTGTGCAGAATATGGACTGGAAGCCCTGAGATCGAAGTGGGAAACACCCCCAAAGGTGGTGGAGAATGACCGAGCTAAGATCCTGTGGGACTTCCAGATCCAGACAGACAAGATGGTAATGGAGAACAAACCGGACATTGTGGTGGTGGATAAAGAACAGAGGAAAGCCGTTGTGGTGGATGTAGCTATACCAAGTGACTACAACATCAGGAAAAAGGAGCATGAGAAACTGGAGAAATACCAGGGCCTCAGGGAGGAACTGGAAAAGAACTGGAAGGTGAAGACCACAGTGGTGCCTGTGGTCATCGGGGCCCTCGGGGCAGAAACCCCCAAACTGGAGCAGCGGCTAAAACAGATCCCAGGAACAACATCAGACATCTCAGTCCAGAAATGTGCAATTCTAGGCACAGCCAAGATACTGGAGGAGAACCCTCAAGCTCCCAGGCATCTGGTAGAGGACCTGAGCTCAGAGGATGAAAGAGAGAGAGAGAGAGAGAGACCACCCGCGGAGGGTGAGAAGGGAATTTTATACAAAAAAAATAAAATTCCCTTCTCACCCTCCTCGGGTGGTCTCTTTCATCCTCTGAGCTCGGGTCCTCTACCAGAGGCCTGGGAGCTTGAGGGTTCTGCGCAGTATCTTGGCTGTGCCTAGTACTGCACATTTCTGGACTGAGATGTCTGATGTTGTTCCTGGGATCTGTTTTAGCCACTGCTCCAGTTTGGGGGTGACTGCCCCGAGGGCCCCGATGACCACAGGCACCACTGTGGTCTTCACCTTCCAGTTCTTTTCCAGTTCCTCCCTGAGGCCCTGGTATTTCTCCAGTTTTTCATGCTCCTTTTTTCTGATGTTGTAGTCACTTGGTATAGCTACATCCACCACAACGGCTTTCCTCTGTTCTTTATCCACCACCACAATGTCCGGTTGGTTCGCCATTACCATCTTGTCTGTCTGGATCTGGAAGTCCCACAGGATCTTAGCTCGGTCATTCTCCACCACCTTTGGGGGTGTTTCCCACTTCGATCTCGGGGCTTCCAGTCCATATTCTGCACAGATGTTCCTGTACACTATGCCGCCACCTGGTTATGTCGTTCCATGTACCCTTTCCCTGCCAGCATCTTGCACCCTGCTGTTATGTGCTGGACTGTCTCAGGGGCCTCCTTGCACAACCTACACCTTGGGTCTTGTCTGGTGTGGTAGATCTGAGCCTCTATTGCTCTGGTGTTTAGGGCCTGTTCCTGTGCAGCCAGGATGAGAGCCTCTGTGCTGTCCTTGAGTCCAGCTTTGTCCAGCCATTGGTAGGATTTCCTGATATCAGCCACTTCAGTTATTTGTCGGTGGTACATCCCATGTAGGGGCTTGTTCTCCCATGATGGAACCTCTAGCCCCTCATCCTCTGTTCCCCATTGCCTGAGACATTCGCTGAGCATATCATCCGTTGAGGCTTTGTCCTTGATGTATTTATGGATCTTGGATGTTTCATCCTGGACAGTGGCTCTCACACTCACTAGTCCTCTGCCTCCTTCCTTACGGCTCGTGTACAGTCTCAGGGTGCTGGATTTGGGGTGGAACCCTCCATGCATGGTTAGTAACTTCCGAGTCTTAACATCCGTGGCCTTTATCTCTTCCATTGGCCAGCTGATTATTCCGGCAGGGTATCTGATTACTGGTAATGCATAGCTGTTTATTGCACGGATCTTGTTCTTGCCATTGAGCTGGCTTCTCAGGACTTGCCTTATTCGTTGGAGGTATTTGGCTGTGGCTCCTTTCCTTGTGACCTCATCCAGGTTGCCATTTGTTTGTGGTATTCCCAGGTACTTGTAACTGTGCTCTATGTCTGCTATTGTTCCTTCTGGGAGTGAGACCCCTTCTGTGCGGACGACCTTCCCTCTCTTTGTAACCATCCGACCACACTTTTCTAGTCCGAATGACATCCCAATGTCAGTGCTGTATATCCTGGTGGTGTGGATCAGTGAGTCGATGTCTCGCTCCCTCTTAGCGTACAGCTTGATGTCATCCATGTAGAGGAGGTGACTGATTGTGGCCCCATTCTTCAGTCGGTATCCGTAGCCAGTCTTGTTGATGATTTGGCTGAGGGGGTTCAGGCCTATGCAGAACAGCAGTGGGGACAGAGCATCTCCTTGGTATATGCCACATTTGATGGACACTTGTGCAAGTGGTTTGCAGTTGGCTTCAAGGGTGGTTTTCCACAGCCCCATCGAGTTTGCAATGAAGGCTCTTAGAGTCCTATTGATGTTGTACATCTCTAAGCATTCATTGATCCAAGTGTGTGGCATTGAGTCATAGGCTTTCTTGTAATCTATCCAAGCGGTGCACAGGTTGGTGTGTCGGGTTTTGCAGTCTCGGGCGACTGTGTGGTCTACAAGGAGTTGGTGTTTGGCTCCTCTGCTATTTTTGCCGATGCCCTTCTGTGCCGTACTCATGTATTTATCCATGTGACCACTTATCTTAGCCGCTACGATGCCTGATATGAGCTTCCATGTTGTAGAGAGACAGGTTATTGGCCGATAGTTGGATGGGATTGAACCCTTTGAGGGATCCTTCTGTATCAGGATTGTGCGACCTTCAGTTAACCATTCAGGGTGAATCCCATTTTGTAGCAGCTGGTTCATTTGAGCTGCCAGTCGCTCATGGAGGGCAGTGAGTTTCTTTAGCCAGTAGGCATGGATCATGTCAGGTCCTGGTGCTGTCCAGTTTTTCATACCCGAGACTCTTTCTTGGACATCTGCCACAGTGATGGTTACTGGGGCTTGTTCAGGGAGGTTGCTGTGTTCCTCTCGTAGAGAGGTCAGCCACTTTGCATTGCTGTTGTGGGTCGCCTCCCTTTCCCATATGCATATGGTGGGTCTGCTCTGTTGTTAGTGCCCTGCCATTGAGAGTACACTTTAGCTGGTTGGGTGTGGAAGAGCCGGTTAATCCTCCTGGCTTCATTCTCTCTTGTGTATCTCTTCAGGCGGCTGGCCAAGGCTTGGAGCCTTTGTTTGGCAGTTTCGAGTGCTTCAGGTATGGACATCTGGCTGTACTTCTTGTGTACTGATCTATTCATTGCACCCCTTTGGAGCTCTGACAGTTGGCTCACTTCCCTCCTTGTTATCTTGATCTTAGCCTCTAACCGTCTTTTCCATGGTGGGTATTGGGTCTCATGATTGCTCTTATAGCCAAGCATCTCAAGGATCACTGATGCTGAGTTGTATATCAGCTCATTGGTTTCTGTTATGGTGTTGGTAGGGATCGTTCTCAATGCTGCATTCACATCTTCAATTAGACTTTCTGGTGGTGCTTCACTCAGCCGTTGTAATTGGCATCGGGGTTGTCTGGTGTTCATTACGGCCACGATTCTCTCTCTCAGGTCAGTTGCTGCCGCGTTCAGCTCTGATGATTTGTTCATTACTGGGGCTACATACCGAGTCTCTGGGTGGGTAGTTAACTCCCCTCTGACCTGGCATCCTGGCTCCTCCCCCAGGCGTTCTGGCTCCTCCCCTTTGTGTTGTACCTCGTCAATCTCAAGTTGTGACAGCAGTTGCCGTTTGCGGATGTTGGAACACTGAGCCACTAGTTGCTTAGCAGTTAGTGTTGACTGGGGATGTCGAAGTAACCATTCCTCCCACAGTCTTTGCATGTAGCCCCTCTGACTAGGGTTACTTGAGTAGTAGCATTCCAACAGATCCATGTTTTCACCTCTCGCCCATTTCCGTCTTGTTCCAGTAGCCCATTTCTCATCTAGGTGCTCTGGTTACCTGACGCAGACCTTGTTTGGCCGGGCGACGTCTGAGCCGGCATGTCGTGCTTATCAGTGTCTCTCATGGTATGAGGTCGGCTATATAGCTCCAAGGGTCTTGCCTAAGGACCCACACTGACAGCTCAATTGACTGTTGTAACTTCAGCCCCAGCCTGGATTCGAACCCTGGTCTCCCGGGTGGTAGACTGGTGACTTACCCATTGAGCTATTCAGTCAGCTTATATATCTCCCGGGTGGTAGACTGGTGACTTACCCATTGAGCTATTCAGTCAGCTTATATATATATATATATATATATATATATATATATATATATATATATATATATATATATTATATATATATATATATATATATATATATCTCTTAGAGGTGTGTCGATCGATCGGTCACCGATCATAATCGGCCGATTTTTGTGAAAAAGTGCATGATCGGTGATCGGCGGTCATTGGCTCTCTGTTGCCAATACCGATCACCTGCATCTCATTTCTCAGCCTACCTGTGCAGCTGGTCTCCTCTTTCCTTCAAACTGCGCAAACGCGCAGCAGCAAATCCTAAGCGATGTGTAACTATAACGCACTGAATGAATGGGGACGTTTGCGTGTTGCGGCAGAAAATTGAAGCAGGTCAAAATGCATCAACACAATGAATCAAATACAACATAAAAACAATGACATACTTGACGGAGTTTGGCTACATCGAGGCTCACTGCAGTAAAAAAGACATAAGGAGGATCAGACAGCAGGTAAAGCAGCACAGCTACAAACACTCACCGGATTAGCATGACGGTCAGAAAGCTAAACAAATAACCTGAAAAATTATTTAAGTCTTGGAGCTGCGATGTAAGACACTGGTTCTGCTCTCGCTGTTGAACCGCTGCTCCGCTACAGGTAGTAATATTTAATATTTAGTAATATTTGACACGGAGCCACTTCTGCTCCACCTGGTAGTGACTCTCACACCGAACCTGTTTAAAGCTGCAGCATCTAACTTAAAAATACATTTTATATACGTATTAAAACTTTCTCTGTCCTAACATGAGACAGATAATCTCTAAAAAATAATCGATCTCCTCCCTGCTCTGCATAATTACTCCGCTCAGTCAGAAACAGCCAATCAGAACTAGCAGTAATCAGCTAGCCGCCATGCTAACAGGAAATTTTTATTCAGTAACTAAGGATTGTTTATTGTAATGGATCCTGTTTTTGCCTTTGAATGTTGAGTTTTATACTTGAACTTTTTTGGCAATGTTGAGAGGTTTTATTTTTGGCTCTTTGCATTATTTAGCCTCTTCAGAGCCTCATATGTTATCAGTCTGTTAAAGATAGTATTATTGATAGCGGTACAATTTGCACAATGCCTGTTTTTTTAGTTTTCTTCTTGGAAAAAGTTATTAAAAACCAGTTTTTGTCTAAATTAAGGTGAATTCATGGTTCCTTTTTCCACATACTGTAACGATAGTGTTTCTGATAAAAAATAAATAAATAATAATTATGTGATCAGTATCGGAAGACAAAAACCTGATCGGCACATCCCTAAATATATATATATATAATATTGCCTCTTTGTATGCTTTGGAGTTTCTGTGCTGATTATTTTTTTTGCGAAGCGATAGCTCTTGAATTGTTACAGAATGGAGCTGTATTTCCCTCAACCCACCAGCTGCAATGTTGACACCTTGAGATGCCATGAGACCTAAATTCTGAACATCAGGACATGGAGTGCATCTCAGTTTTACATGTCTGGCATATAACCATTCATTTCAGCTGTTATATTGATGCTGTGTCCAGACAGAGGAATAATCAGTAGCATCATGACCTGTTTGTTCTGAAGATCCTGCAGCTTCTACTTCTCTTCCTAACATGGCGCCTCCTCATCCTGACTCTCATACTGATAGGAGGAACCACAGAGCTCTGTTAGGTTAAAACTCATCTTCCTAAGTTGGGATGTTTTTCCTCTAACAGGTTCCAGAGGAATCACTTCAAACCAGATGTTGGACTGGATTTTATTTCAATGTCATTTGTGAATGTTAGAGCCTCATTTTCAACAGTGGAGCTATAAAGAAAAAGGTTATTATTTTGGAGAAAGTCAACATCAATATTTCCACTAAGTAAGAGGCAGAAAGAATAAAATACAAAATTTTGTTTGATAGGAAAAGCCTCTGGACTGAGAGGAAAAGCCTCTCAGACTTTGAGCCCGACAGCACCAAACTATTTTTTTATATTAGACAATTAATTTAATTTCACTTAATTATCGTGGTAAAAGCCATTTGTTTTGTTTGTTAAATACCTAATGAGACATATTTACCGTGTTTGATGTCTGTTGTAAATGACATATACTCACAAAGAATGAGGTAATTAGTCCATGTTTGTCATTTAATGAACGTTCAGAAACTACAGTGGCTGTGATGAGCCAAGACAAAGGTAAACAAAGGTAAAACAACCCGAGCAGGTGATCAACTCTAAACCACTCACACCTTCTTACTTTCTCTCTGTCATTTAAGCACACCCGTCTGATTAGTGGGTGAACTCAAAGCTACACAGCGAACCTATTCATACTTTACAGCAGACAGCCCTCCCCTCTCTTGCAGGTACTGCGTACCCCCGCTAAATCTTTTAGGGATATGCAGTACCCAACCATACACCCCTACTTTCACCCTGCACAGCAGACTGTGAAATGAGATGCAGGTGATCAGTTTGTGTGATCGGCAACAAGAGTGATTGGCGATCACCGATCTTACACTTTTTCATGGAAATTGGCAGATTATGATTGGTGGCCGATCTATCGGCACACCTCTAAATTTAACACTAAGCTAGTTAACAAGAATACATTACTAGTTTGGTTATCCATCTTCCAATGATGTAGCTGATGATGTTACTTGAGAACATTTTTGGGGGGCTGGTATTTCTAGAGGTTAATCCACAAACTCAAACCATCTCACAAAGATTTCTTGAACCAGTGATTTACTCCCACAGGCTTGACAGTCACCAGGTCTCACTGCAATGGAAAACCTTTGGGATGGGGTGCAGCAGGAGAGTCACATCAATTAGTTTGCTGGCAACCCTGCAGCAACCTGGTGAGAGTTATCAACACGATGTTCTCACCGCCTTTCTGACTTGCAACTACTAAACCTAGTGGTGGCAGCTGCAGATTCAGGAAGGGAAGAGCTCGACTGGGTAACACATGAAAGAACAAGTACGTCATCTGGGAACATTAATGGCAGACTAAGTTGCCTTTGTTTTGACTGAACAGCTCTTTCAATACACATGAAAAACAAACACTACCATGAGAACAGCAGCAAATCCCTGGGCAGACTCTGGTTGTTTGTGCTACTGATCTCAGTGATATTATCATCAGTCCGGGACAAGAGCCTGACAAAGCACAAATACTCAATCTTTGTTCTTTGAAGGCCCATTCGGGGTTCTTCAGCCATTTAGCTCAATAAAAGACTAGGGGGTTCAACTGTTGGGAATCTGGACTGAGGCACAGGGCTTTCATTCAACATTATGCTCTAAAACAACACAATTTCTACTGTTTTCCTGAATAAACTCAGAGGTTGAACTGAGATCATACATCCATCTGTTCATGGATAGACAGACAGGTGAGAGGAAAGTCTTGAAAACTTTTTTTTTTCACTTTATTCAGACCTACAAAACGTGTAGCTCATATGTAACTCAGATATGCATAAGAGAATGAAGCAATTGGATCAATAAAACAGAATAAATTAATGAAATGTCTTAGTGGTAAAACACATGTTCTAGGTGAGGCAGACAACAAATTACTTATGTTCACTTCCAAATAACCCCAAGCTGCAGATGAATTCCTCAGACCAGATGGAGTTTCCACATATGAAAGGGAAAGGCGGGAGGGGAGGTGACATGAGGTTTGGGGACATTATGACAGAGAGAGAGGGAGATTAAAGCAAAGGGAGTGGTCTTACCTGGCAGGGCGTTGGCAGATCAGGAGTCAGCACATGAAGGAGAGATAAAACAATGTTAGGCTCTGCTAACAACAGCACTGACACAGCTCTGTCTAAATCAGTGTTTCTCAACCTTTTTTGGCCCAGTGCCCCCCTAGCCTTTATCCAGGTCCCTCACCCCCCTCCCCCACCAAAGAATTTGTAGGCTACTTTGACCATTATTTTATCATTACTTTTACTATCACTATTGTAGATGTTTTGATTTTTATGCTTGTTTCATCAGAAATAATTTCCCAGAGAACAAAAAAGTCATGGGAATAGAAATTATTTTCACAGGCATCTATGAAAAATGCAATGAACATTCAAGTTAAAATTGGTAGGACTAACAGCAGCCAATCAGAGTGGAAAAAATATTCTTGTTCTTTACCATTTTCTAGTTGTTAAATATTCCACAAAATGACCAGATAAAAGATGTTCAACATGCCAGTTTAAACTTTGAACTATTTGCAAAATGACTGAGCTCTGCAACATTAAAACATGGATAGAACTGTAACTACATTAATCATAACTCTTCTTCATTTCAGTGTTTCTGTCAGTTTCTGGTGGTGCAGCTCTGTGCTGCCTTCAGGTTAATGGGACATCAAAGCATCATCCATAAAACTTCACCCACATGGCATTTATGGTGCAAACCAGAGCTTTCAGTGGAAAAACAAAAGTTCCAGGTTATTTTAATGCCATAAAAATATGAGACAGCAACATGGATTATATCTTTATATAGACCTGTCTATTGATTTATAGATTAATAGTTTTACTGGACAGAAATTACAAAGAACAAATCTGGTTCTTAATCAAATCTTAATGAATCAAATTGAAAGTGTCATGGAGTCATCAGCCTCATGACATTAACACTGACATGAAAAATAATATTGAAGAAATATATCAAATGTAATTAAAAACATAAATAAGTGATCAGTTCTTTACTGTTATGGCCTGTAAGATACATTTATTCTCAGTACTACATGTGGTCTCAAAAAACCATGGCACTTCATTATTTTACCTTTTATCTGGAAATTGTGTCTGTTTATTCTTGCCATACAGTCTCTGTATTAATTATTGCTTGAAAGGTCTTGCCATACCAGTTTATTTCTCTGTATTTACTTTAGTTTCTTAGTTTATTCTTGCATTATGTTCTTCATTCATTTCCATTTAGTTTCCTTTGATTAGTATTATCCTCTCTTGGTTTATTGCTATGTTCACTTTAGATTCTTTCCTGTTGCTACATTTATTTTATCATTTATTGACCATCAGTAATCTTCACTCATCACCTGCCACATCATAATCTTTATGATGTGTTTCATATCATGTGTTGATTTTTCACTGTTCAGCCTCAGATTCTCTGATTTTACGCCATAATTCACATCTAGTTCGTCGTTCCGTTTTATGTCCCGCTTCTCCTGTTTCAGAGTTTTGCGCAATGTGCGCATCTTTTTTCTAAGCCCCTAAGGTACAGGGCGGTCGGAAAGCATATCAATGGGGAAAAGGCAGACTGACATAAACCTTTTAAAACAACTGAAACAATTTCTGCATTCTGATTATTGAAATTTAAAAGTGCTGTGTTGTTCTATCAGCCCCGTTTCATACCGGACCGCTTACAGCTCCGGTGTTAACGCTATAAAATGATCGATCTCTATCTGGTATCACCATGGAGGGATTTCTTTATTGAAATAGGTTCATTTTCAGAAGGATACACAGTGAAGGTATCGTGATTTTAGCTACCAGTAGCAGGAGAGGAGCTGTGCCCCCCCTAAGGCCTCCCAGCGCCCCCCTTTTGTAAAAATGTCCGCCAGCGCCCCCTGCCGTCCTCTGAACGCCCCCTGGGGGGCGGTACCGCCCACGTTGAGAACCGCTAGTCTAGATGGAGAGATTGACGACTTTCCTGCTGGTTCCATAATGGACGATTTTCCACTGCAGCACTGAGCACTTTGAGTCAGGACCCGGGGCAACAATCATCAATCACATTCATCTCTAACGGTAAAGATTTATCCTTACTACCTTTATAGGGATCCATCCCATCACAGCCTCCTGGTTCTGCAAGTCAATAAGCAATGATATGTCTAAACCCATTTCAGCTGATATTGTTGGTTCAACCTCCAAATACTGTATTTGTGTCTTATTTATGAAAAATGCATCACACAGAAAAAGTTATTTTTACATGGAGTCACAAGTCTGACATTTTATATTCTAAAATGTCAGGAGGCCAGATATAAAAGAAATATGTATATTTCAGGTGATGATATTGTGCTGCAGTCCTTTTGGATGATCACCCTTCAAAGTACATGAAGCTTTTAACATCATCCCATTCCCTACAGTTTATATTAAAGTGATATTAAAGTGTCAGAGTAACTGTTGAGCTCTTACCAGCGACTGCACATCTCATTACTGACAGAAAAAAAACCACATTGATTTTAAGTATGAGTGACACTTATTCATTTAGCTAGGGTTTCCCCCATTGTATTATAGACTTGGTGGCCCGCCATTATTTACTAGCGCCGCCGCCAGGCTAAGCCTTTGTTATTTATGGATTTAGGAAAATAAAAATTTAAAAAAGTGTTTGTTTGTTTTTTTAAGCCGGATTGCTAGCGTCTCTGTTGCTCTGAGCGGTTCACTGGCAGAGCAGATTTATTCCTAAAATATATGTTTATAGAAGATAGGTTTACCGAATGACACTTTATGACAACAGCCATAAATATTCATAAAGACTTATTGATGTTCAAGACTCCTTTTCAAATATTGCCTAGCGCTGCAGTAACTGGATTAAGTTTTCCATGCCATGCCATACAGTACCATACCATATACCCATATTTATAAGGCACTTTAAAACAACCACAGCTGATACAAAGTGCTGTACATTAAAACACAACATAACAATAAAAAAATAAAATAAATAAAAAAACTCTTAAAGTTTAAAAACAAACATACAATTTAAAACTAGATCCCACTGGAGTTGAAAGCTAAGTAAAATAGATGGGTTTTAAGACAAGCTTTAAAAGTGGACAGTGAAGGGGCCTCTCTGACCTGCAAAGCCAAGTCAGTCCATAACTTAGGACCTATGACAGAGAAGCCCTGTCCCCTCTGAGCTTCCTGTCCCCTCTGAGTTCCTGTCCCTCTGACTTCTTCTGCATATTGGTACCTCCAAGAGCAGCTGATCTGCTGACCTGAGAGACCAATAAGGTACGTAGAGGTGAAGAAACTCAGAGAGGTCAGCCGGGGCAAGATTATGCAAATATAAAAAAAAAAACATAAGAATTTTAAAATGAATCCTAAAATATACAGGCAGCCAGTGAAGTGAGGCCAGGACAGGGGTCACATGTTCCCTCTTTCGAGTTCCTGTTAAAAGTCGTGCAGCAGCTTCTGAACCAGCTGCAGATGTGAGAGCAGCGACTGACTGACTCCCAGATAAAGTGAGTTACAATAATCCAATCGAGTCGAAATAAAAGTCTGGATCACTGTTTCAAAATCCTGCCTGGAAAGAAAAGATTTCACTGACGCCAATCGCCTTAAATGATAAAAGCTGGACTTAACCACGGCTCTGATTAGGCTGTCCAATTTAAAATCACTGTCCACCTTAAAACCAAGATCTGTAATAACAGGTTTAAAATAAACCTCCAAAGGTCACAGGTCAACAGAGGAGGACTCACAGGAGCCACTGGGTCCAAACACCCAGCCACTGTTTTGTTTTCATTACAATTTAAAAAGTTCAAGGCCAACCAAGCTTTACTATCACCAAGACATGCCAGGAGATGTTTGATAGAATGTACATCCTTCTGCTTCAGGGGAAAATAAATCTGACAATCGTCAGCATAACAATGAAATGAAATCCCATGTTTCCTGAGGATAGAAACCAGAGGCAATAAATAAAGAGAGAAAAGCAGTGGGCCCAGAATTGAGCCCTGCAGGACGCCATAAGTCATTGAAGCACCAGATGATTCAGAGTCACTAATTTTCACTGAAAATGTTCTGTCCTTCGGATAAGATCTAAACCATTTAAGAACAGTGCCATCAATACCTACAACATGGTGTAATTTCAATATTAAAATGTTGTGGTCGACTGTATCAAAGGCAGCAATTAAGTCAAGTAAAATCAGAACAACACGGTTACCAGAATCACATGCAAAACGGATGTCATTAAAACCTCTTATTAAAGCAAATTCTGTGCTGTGAAGAGTTTTAAAACCTGACTGAAAAACCTCCAGAATGCCATTGTCAGCTGACAGTACACAATTTTTTCTAAAACCTTAGACAGAAAAGGCAGCTTCGAAATAGGCTGATAATTAGCCAGAACAGTTGGACCAAGGCCAGGTATTTTAAGCAGTGGCAGATAAAATATCCTTAAAAAATCATGGAGGGACAGGATCACATGGGGAACCTGATGGCTTAATGTGGCCAACCACATCCTTTAAAAGTGAGACAGTCACTGGCTCAAACTGAGTGAAAGCAGCAGAGCAAGGGACCGAAACAGCAGATCTCCCGCGCCTCCTTTCACTCAAATTGGACACAGGCTGACCTATATGGATATTTACAACAACCTCTTGTGAGGAATTATGATTATTTCCAGAGTTTTAATTAATTGAAGTTTACAAAATTGTATTTGTGAACCAACAGAGCTCAAACTTAAAGATTAAACTCACAGCATCAGATTGTCGCCATGGTAACAAAACAATCTAACTATGGATATTGTTCTCTGAACTTTTACAAAGTAAACTGGCCAGCTCCTTAAAATCTTACATTAAATGTTAAACAATTTAAAATCTTTTAATTTATGTATGCTGAAACTGAATCAACTTTAGCAGCATTGATCATCCCAATAAACAAGTGTTACATTCATGTATCTGTGGTTTGTGTTATAAAATATTAGCATTTATGGGGTCACTGAAGCCCTGGGGGGCCTGATGGAGCTGCTGACTTAATTTGCACTAAACAAAAGTGCAAATAATTGATATTCATTTTAATTGTATATTTTGATTGGTTGTTTTTAAGACTAGTTGTAGGTTTAAGTAGTGTTTCACTGGCGATGTTTTCCTGTAACGTATAATTACTGAGTGATATTTTAAAATTTCCTGACACCTTAACATCTTTTAATACAAAAACATATGTCATTCTGTAGAGAGGGACAACAAAAGTATGATACTGAGATTACTATCTACCTTAATTTGAGACATATAATATCACACAACAAAATAAAAAACAGACACTTGGTCTACTGTTTCCAGAAGCTTAAAGAAAATCGTTTTTTACTGTCAAAGTCTGAAGCACATGACACATAAACCATCAACATGCAAATAAATTTGGCTTGTGAAATAAAAAGGCATCATTAGTATGACAATACTTTATTTATTTATGGTTTTTCAGCAGTTATTGTTGCTTTTCTATGATGATTTAAGATCAAATCAAACATTTTGAAGCTGAAATGTTTGATATTTATTTTTATGATTAACAAAAGGTTAGAAAGTCATACAATCTGATACCAACCCAGTGTTGTCTTTTTCATCATTTCTTCCTTTAATGTTAACTGTTGTATGTGTTTCATCGTTTCTGTTCCAATAAACAATTTCTCCACTCCTTATATGATCTTATTCTGATGTATTTCTGTGAGTTTAAAGTTAATGACGCTACCCTGGATCCTGCTCTCAATCATCTCCTCCAGTGTTTAATACTCCCTGGATTTTATCAACATTTGTCAGTTCTTTTGCTTTGTTCATGTTCATGTGGTTTAAGGTTATTTAAATATTTTGGAAATTGAGTTTCATCCATTTCTGGTTGCTTTTGGGACCCTTCTCCACATTTTTGTTACTATCGATGCCTTTTTATTTAATTTTACCAACACATGTATGGATAAATTATAATTCTAAAAAGATATGTATAATTTAGCTACTTTTCACTTGATATGTGCCTCCTACTGAGATTAAAGATATGTAGTTAGCTAAACAAAATTACGTACACACAGATTAGATCAGAACATCTGTATTCTGTCAAAACTGCTGAAAAAAAACTTAGCTGTTGTTGTAGAAAAAGTTGTTATATTTCTGTTGCTACCGTTAGTCATATCTATGACCAACCACTGAAATATAGATAACCAACAGGTTCCTGTTACAATTATGCAGACACTACAGTGGCCATCTCCCTTTATGATCCATAAAGGTTCTGCAGAGCTCTGTGACCCCGAATATGAATGAAAAATAAGATACAGCTCAAAGATCTGCTGTCACTTCAAAACAGGTGGTGGGGAAAAAAAATGTGACGCTAAATATGGCGTATCGATAATGCGTAGAAAGCCTCCAACGTTTTAAGATGCCCTTAAAACGTTGTTGGACAGCGCGAACAAAGTTAAAAACGTTCCCATTATAAAAGAAACAGGGAAAAAAAGACTTCATATGACATTTTGTCTTAGAATGAAAACAACTTCTACACCACATCATCTTCCTATTTGTAATCAGAAGACTCAGTTTGACTCTGAGGTATGTACATATGTGACTCTAATCTTCAAAAGGCTTAAGAATGACCAGTGGTGCCCTCTGCTGTATGGCAGCATTAAAAAATGTTTAAGCGGAGACTATTAATCGATTGAAACTCATAATAAACTAACAATAATAGACAGAGATAAGTCAATTAATTATTTACGTCCCTAAACTAAACTAACTAAAACTCTGTACTGGCACACATTATAGAATTCTAAGAACAATTGTTTGGCTTGAGAAAATAAATCATCTGCCATCATGATGCAGTTGTAGTTCATGTTTAAGTGCAGCTCCAGTCTTTCCCATTGATTATCTCCATACTTGTGTTAACCAGTGGGACTTTCAACCCAAGCTGCACAGTGGCGCAGTTGGTAGAGCTGTTGCCTTGCAGCAAGAAGGTTCTGGGTTCGATTCCCGGCCCCGGCCTTTCTGCATGGAGTTTGCATGTTCTCCCTGTGCATGGTGGGTTTTCTCCGGGTACTCCGGTTTCCTCCCACAGTCCAAAAACATGACTGTCAGGTTAATTGGTCTGTCTAAATTGCCCCTAGGTGTGAGTGCATGGTTGTTTGTCCTGTGTGTGTCTCTGTGTTGCCCTGCGACAGACTGGCGACCTGTCCAGGGCGTACCCCGCCTCTCGCCCGGAACGCCAGCTGGAGAGGCACCAGCACCTCCCGACCCCATTAAGGGACAAGGGTGTAGGAAAATGGATGGATGGATGGATGGACTTTCAACCCTTCCTGTTTGATCTCTGGCCTGGTTTGGTGCAGAGTCTGGATTCTTAAAACGAAAGACAGACTAGTTTGGCTTGAAAATACAAACTGAAGTTTTGTCACAGTTTGTCAACAAATATGTTAGTCGTCACCTAACATGCTGTGACTCCATTTCTCATGAAAGATACTGTACCTGTTTGAAGATGAGATATATGGTCACGCATGCACACACACGCATGAACACGCACACACAAATGCACACACTTTGGACCATAGCCACACACTGAAAATCGCATACAATCGCCAAGAAATCTGCATTTATTTCAGCAGCAGCAGAATCAAGTTCACGAGCAATCTTCATTACACAGAGAGCACTCAGCTTTATTAAGATGCAGCAAGCGGGAGGTGTTGGGCATACAGGGAGGATTTATTGATTGCACTTACTGCAATAAGCATGCAGAATCCACCGCAATTATTTTATTAGATTTTTTTTCTTTACAGACACTTGGCTGCAGATAGAGATCAGAGACACTGGCAGCGAATGCAGGATATTCTAAGAATAAAGACAAGCTCTCAATAAACCAACCTCGGCGCTTTCACCTCAACTAGACACAGAGGTTACAACCTCATATGACCTGGGTTTGTTTTACTGTTTCTTCACATGATTTTTGGCAGTTACAACTAATGACTCAAGAAAATTATTTGGATGAAATTAATGCTTATTTATACTAGTAGTAAAAATAATGATTAAACGTTATATTTAGGAAAAATCACGTCATAAAATAGGTGGCTAAATATACTGTCCTCAATTGTTTCTTCTTGAAAGTGATATCATTTTTGTGGTTAATTTAAAAAAAATAAAATATTGTAAAAGCAAAGCAAAAAACCCGCAGATCAATTTTGCAAAGTCAAAAAATGCTCCATGTAAAAGCTAATTTAGTACCTGACAACTGTTTACTTGGTTTTAAATGTTGGATTATTTTTTATTGAATAGCATCAGCAGCAGAGCCAATAAAAGCAGAGAAAAGTTTTTACTTCAGACCAGATCTAATTCTCAGATAAAAGTGTAGAAATGAAATTAAATAAAACTTTTTCTATTTTTTTTACATGAAAAAGTTGCTGGTCAATTTGTGCATCTGCAATTTTGGTCTCTTATAATTCTAAACATGGAATCTTAATTTTCCTGGAAATAAACAAATCACAGTTAGCAGGCTTCACTGATGCTAAAAGATTGTTGTCATGGAAATGTCTTCATGAAGTCTCAAGCTCATTGGTTGTGAAGTTTTCCTAAAGAGCTCAGCTTCAGCTTGATCTTCTGGACATTGACATGTCAAAAGCTTTCAGTCTTGTTTTGGATGGATTATGAATGTGCCACATTTGATTGCTAAACAGGAAGCAAACAAGCAAGATGCAGGAAAAACAATAATGAAGGGATGTAGTTAGAAAAAGTTGAATAAACTGATAGCAGCTGAAGACGTGTTGGATAGAAACACGCATGGCTGAGTAACCAGGGGAGCTTATACACTGAGTGATTACTAGTAAAAGCTGAACATGGGACTGATGGGGATTGACTACAATTTAAATATACACAGAACACAGAGATTATAGAGTCTGTAACTAAACAAGAAGCACTAAAAAAAAAAACTTTGATTCTCAGTGTTAGTTATAGGCTGTGTCCGAATTCAGGGTCTGCATCCTTCGAAACACTGATCTATGTAGGACAGGAAGAAACCAAGACTGGAAGAAAAATATCTGTGGATTCGGACAGGTTTAGTTTTCACCAACTGGCCCCGCCCCCACCTCAGCGTAACTCATGTTGCCTAGCAACCGTGACAGCGTGAAGCAGAGAGCGGAGGAAAAAAAACGGAGCCGAAGTTTGTTTAACAGTCACGTATTACTGATTTCTATATTATTCTTCACCTTTTATAGTAAAGGATGTTCCATAGTAAAAAGGAAATTTCTTGGTTTCATTCTAAAATGTTCAAATGTGTACTGCAAATTATTCATTTACAAATATAATACTCTCCACATCGCAGATAGGACATTACGGTTAAATAAACCTATTATGTTTGAAGGTTTAGCTTTAATTAATCAATCAAACCGATGTGCTCTGCTTTGAAATACTTAAAAACCAAGCATTTTTCAACTAGAAATGTGTGAATAATATTGGTGTTTAACTCCCACTCATTGGGGAAACTAGCGGGAGTTTTTATAACAATGTGCCCGGAGTTCGGCGTTTTCTCTCGGTACCGAACCTGGAGCTCCGGCCCGCTGGCAGCTGGATGTTGGCACAGCGTAGCAGACAGGTCCGAAAATGTCAAAGAAATATTGCAATTAGATGATGTATTGATGAACCGAGCAGATATTTGAGATTTACACACTTACATTCTTGTCTAAAATGTTGTACCAAATCACGTTGTGTCATTTAAAGTGTTATATAGCCAAGTAATTTGTCTCAATTCACCGCCATGGACCTTACCAAGCTCCGCCCAGAAACGCCCCTCGAAAGTCCCACGTGACTGCATGTCTCATAGTTTCTATGTGTAATTTCATTTCGACTGACTCTCTGCGGAGTATTTCTGATAGTGGTTGTACCAATTAGTCGACTAGTCGATTCTTTTCTCTGCAATGACTTTTTTCTTGGCCAGTCGACTAGTCGCAATCACGTGACAAAACATATTTTTCCAAGGAAATGAAAGAAGATGGACCAGGTGAGTTCGTCAGAAAGTTCAAATTGTATAAAAATGTAAATAATTTAACAAAGAGAAGCTGTAAATTACAGCATAGGCTCCCGCAATAGGGGCGTTGCGTGGCGCGGTGGTTAACGCGGCGCCCCGCATAGAGACTTCAGCCCGCGGTGGTCAGGAGTCCGACTCCCGTCCTCCATTCGCTGGACCCACCAGGCCTCTCCGCTCTCTGACCCCCTACAGTCAGATTACTGTCAAATAAACTACTGTCGAAAAAATCCTTTAAAAAAAAAAACAAAGACTACCGGAGTAATGTGCGACAATGTGACATGATGTCGGGGCTTTTTTATCCCTCAACTACCAGCTGATCAGCGTCATCCTGCTACTGAAGCTTCTAACCTGGCAGCTTTACGCTCTTATAAAAATATGATTTGACAACATCTGGAAACTAAGTCCAGCTTCATCCTGAGGGTCTGATGGAGCCGATCTATATGAACCGACTCTAAGTCAGCAGAGCTTCCTGATGCGCATCGGGCGGAGGAGCAGCGGGAGGAGCAGCGGGAGGAGGAGGGAGGAGGAGCAGCGGGAGGAGGAGCAGCTGGAGGAGCAGCGGGAGGAGGAGCAGCTGGAGGGGCAGCGGGAGGAGCAGCGGGAGGAGGAGCAGCTGGAGGAGGAGCAGCGGGAGGAGGAGCAGCTGGAGGAGCAGCGGGAGGAGGAGCAGCGGGAGGAGGAGCAGCTGGAGGAGGAGCAGCTGGAGGAGCAGCGGGAGGAGCAGCGGGAGGAGGAGGGAGGAGGAGCAGCGGGAGGAGGAGCAGCTGGAGGAGCAGCGGGAGGAGGAGCAGCTGGAGGGGCAGCGGGAGGAGCAGCGGGAGGAGGAGCAGCTGGAGGAGGAGCAGCGGGAGGAGGAGCAGCTGGAGGAGCAGCGGGAGGAGGAGCAGCGGGAGGAGGAGCAGCTGGAGGAGGAGCAGCTGGAGGAGCAGCGGGAGGAGCAGCGGGAGGAAGGGAGGGAGGAGGAGCAGCGGGAGGAGGAGCAGCTGGAGGAGCAGCGGGAGGAGGAGCAGCTGGAGGAGCAGCGGGAGGAGCAGCTGGAGGAGCAGCGGGAGGAGCAGCGGGAGGAGGAGCAGCTGGAGGAGCAGCGGGAGCAGCAGCTGGAGGAGCAGCGGGAGGAGCAGCGGGAGGCTTCATTGAATTTAACTGTAACCAAACGGGATCCGCTCATAATAAGTTTGGTTTGTGATGTTCCAAAGCACCGTTATGGTCAGTGAGATAATTTGACTCCTATACGAGTAACTATGCAGAGATCATCAGTATCAGCCGGTGTTTAGAAAAAAAAGTCAGACCTAACTTTGTGCAACGAACTTTTCTGTGGTGCTCACAAAGAATAATCTATTTATTGTTCTTTTAATTCTGCATAATAGACTTAGTAAAAGCGAGAGAGGGGTGTAGGGTTTAATATTTACCGTGAAAATAGTTCATAAAGCCTCCAAGTATTGTGAAGGGTTTTCGCTTACGTCACCGCGACTAGTCGACATCGAATCGACTATTATCACGATGTAGTCGACCTTAAAAAATATGTAGTCGTACAACCCCTAATTTCTGAGTCGATTAGGTTAACATTTCTGCCGAATTTTCAAAAAATATCAGCTACGACAATGGACAGGAAAACCACAAGTTCATGTCATCTTTTTTGGACGATATAAAGGTGTTTGAGCCACGCGAAGCTTCCAACATTGTGCGCATCACAGCTAAATGCCATCGGTCGATGAGGAAAACACCAGATCGTCACACCCTCAGCATGAATATAGCTGTGGACAAGATTACTGACACCTGTTGTTCTTGCAAGGCTGGGTGAGTCGGGCATTCATGGTTTAGAGGGTGATTTCTGTTGGCAAATGTTCGAATGTGCCTAGGCCTGATACACGGTACTCGGTGGCTAACACGATTAGCGTGGCTAACACGATTACAGTTTAGTAAAAAGCCTTTTCAGGTAAAATTAAATCTTTAATGTATGTCAGATACGGTACACATTGCATATTGATCTGTTCAGCTAACTTAAGACTGTAACAGACAGACTTCAAGGTGTAGAAGTTGTATTGGTGCTGCCATTATGCTGTATTTGGCTAAAAGGTTTTCATAATGGATGTATTTATTATTGACTTTCTTCTTTTTTATTCACTAAACACAAAGAAAGCAAATCAATAATACTTACACCAGCAGACAATCCTTTGTTCTTATTGATCCTACGATGGTTGAGCTCCAAATGCGGTCACGCACAAGTTTAATCAAAGCAAGGCATTCTGTTTCAGATTTTGTAAATCTGTGAATTTTAGTTCCACAAATATGATCAGGATACCTGACATCGCCTGTACAGATTCCCCACTGACAGTGGAGAACCATTCTTTATGAGTCCTGACGCAAAAACTTTCTGTCGGTCTGCTAGTCCACAATGTACATCAGCATGTATTTACTACAGTAGTTTGTGTTTGTGAGACGGTCACGCATGTGGTAGCTGCGCTGTGACACGGCCCCTGTATTAAGGTCCATTGACACTCTGCCTGAACGCCCAGTTGGAACCCGCAATGAATTATGGGAATCATGGGCCGTGAAGGATACACCGGACCCATCCTAACCCATCCTTCAAATCTGAGGAAAAGAAGGATGCATTTGAAGGAGTCTTTGACTTCGGACAGGTCTTGTCGCCACGCTATGACGTAATCGGCCTACAAATCCGTCCTTCGAAGGACGCAGACTCTGAATTGGGACACAGCTTTGCTGTGAATATGAAGACTTTTGGGTAACACTTTATTTGAAAAGGGCTGAATAAGACACTGTCATAAACATGACATAATACCTGTCATGAACAGGTATTATTCATGAATATTTATGACTGTTGTCATGAAGTGTCATTCGGTAAATCATGACACTTTTAATACAAAGTTGACATTATTCAAAATGTCTTTGTTATGACAACTTGACATTAATCCAGACAAAATGTTATGACAATTTGTGATTAACCTAGACAAAACAGTCCTCGTTATGACAACTTGTCAATAACCAAGAAATCATGATTTGACATAAATTTGTTATAAAACTATTACCGATTAAACTTCAAATATTAGCTATATGTACCATATTTTACGCACCATAAGTCGCACCTAAAAACCTTCAATTTCCTCAAAAGCCAACAGTGCGCCTTGTAATCTGGTGCGCCTTATATATGGACCAATATTGAGCCACAACAGGTCTAGCAACTACGGTAAGCAACGACAATCATCAAATATTAATCATCAAACATCAGAAATTTAATGAAGTGTAAGTTTAATCAATCTCTGCCAATATATCAATCAAACACAGTTGTTGTTTTATTGAAGTAGAACACATTGTTTTTGAAGCTCCTTCAATGAAGTCATGTGTTTCCTGTTTTTTTTTTCTTGGCAAGCTGAGAAAACATTTAGTGAAGATGCCATGTTTTTCAGCTGCTCAGTCCTTCTTCTCCTGTCACCTGAACACTCAGCATGCCGTCCCCGCTGACAGTTCAATCAAATGGTCTTCCAGCCATCCTGCCCCCACTTCCAGGGTTGTTACACTGACCCTCTACTCAGTGGGTCAGGGGAATAAATCACCAGTACAGTGACGTGCGGTCAGGGGAGGCAGGTGAGGCACAGCATCATGGAAAAATAATATATAATATAAAATCATTTGTATTACTATTTTCACCCTGTGGTTTTGTACTATAAAGTATCTATTTTTTACTTAGCTTAACCAATTCTGATGAGTTTTTCTTCAAAATCGCTGGATTTTCACATTTTCCCATTCAAATGCTCAGAAGCCGGTGAGGCAGCAGTGAGCTGAGCCTCACCTGGGATTGCACAACCTCTCGCTAACTGTACTGGGTGCCATTATATGACAGCATGTTCGTCCTATCTGTACGCCGGCAATAAAATGGCTAAGAAACATTTAATATATGGACTGATTTTCCATAATTTCGTTTATGTATGTGATCTTGTAGGTTCAATAACATGCATGGTGTCTAAGTCATAAGTCAGTGCCTCACCAGCAATGAACCTCACTGCACGTCACTGCACCAGAGGCATGTTGACACCTATTCAGCCTTCAACAGCTGTGCAAAGACTGACTGGCTGTTAAAACACCAGACTTGAACATATTTAGAAAACTGGCTGAACAAGAGAGGAAAAAATACAGTAGGTCACTTTTTGACTCTCTTTAATAAGGGTCTTTGCTGTTCACCATTCTCCAGCCATAAGCGTCTGGTGCTCTGTAAACCTCAGTTTCATTTGTGAACCCAGGCGAAAAAGTATTCAGCAGAGCCATGAAGACATGAACGTGTGAGCAGAATCAGGCTTTTTTTTATCCACCATGTCTACAACCTCGTCAGAGTGGAAGATATTCCTGAATAAGACTTTAGCTGGCTACGTCCATATCAATGAAATGAAGTTAGCAGTGGAAGAAGATGTTTAAAAGTAGTCATGTTTGTTGTGAAACTGTAGAGCCTCCTGATGTTTAGAGCAGTGGTTCTTAACCTGGATTGGATCGAACGCCAGGGGTTCGGTGAGTCGGTCTCAGGGGTTCGGCGGGGGCCGACCAGCCAGACTGCCTGCCTTCCAAAGCCTCCGACCAGCCCAACTGCTGGACTTCCAGAGCCTCCGGCTGGCCCTAGGGGCCTGAGCGCTTCCTGCGCCGGCGGAGCCCACCAGACCTGCCTCCTCGTCTCATCTTCCTGAGGCAGTGGTGACCACCAGATCTCCCACAACAGTTGGCTTAATGCGTCTCCGACCACTCTGCTGGGTAGTTTTTTGTTCTGGACTTTGGTCCTCCTTCCATCGCCCCTCCGCCCGCCCTGTTTTGAGCTACTTTCATCATTAAATTTATCATCATCTTCATCGCAACCTAGGTCTCTGCGTCCGTTCTCACCACCACAAACCACATTCATGACAGCCCCAAATTTATTATCGGTACATGCATTTCTGTTTTTAAACACATAGTAAGACAATAGTTTGACATTAGTTCCAATTATCAAGGAATATGTTTAATGTGAATTTAGACCAGGAATTTATAAATAAAAACCCTCGGTGATGGGCAAGAAGTCAGCATGGATCTTACTTCTAGAAGGATTTGGGTCAAACTAATGCTGATCAGCAGCTTTGAAATGGCATGGCATCAAGTTCACTGAAAAAATGCTTCTTCACCAACCACATACAGCAAAGATGGGGTAGCATTAAAGTAAAAGAAGGTTATAATATTCATTCTGCCCTCGTTCTGGGTATCCTCCATTTCTACCTATCTGCTCTTGTATTCATCAGGTTTTGATTGGGCTGCCGGGAGGATATTAACCTGTACTTGACACTCTCTGAAGACTTGTGAGCGGAGGAGAGGTGGAGGGATGCGGTGGGCTGGTTTCAGCTCCATTCATCTTGGCACTAAGCACACACACTTAAGGTTTTCCCTCTTCTTTTCCAGCTTACTGCAGTTTTTGTTTGAGTTACTGATGAGTTATGACTGTACACAGTTGCATCACCGTGGGCCATGCTCATCACTCACCAGGTAGGTCTTTAAGTCCATGCTTCAAAATATTATGTGGCACAACTGTGTTATGATCTAAGAATTAAAAGAAAAATCATAATTAAAAGCGACATCCCTACGAATGACACTGCTAGTGCTTAAGGTGGGGATGAATAAAGATCATTGTTACTTTTCTCCAACGTCTAAGACAGGGGTGCCCAAAGTCGGTCCTCGTGGGCCAGCATCCTGCAGGTTTTAGTTCTCTCTCTGGTGGTAGCAACAACCTTTTCAGCTTGTCAATGTTCCTCTTAGGGCTTCTAATGAGCCATCATTTGATGCAGGTGTGTTAAACCAAGGAGAGAACTAAAACATGCAGGATGCCGGCCCTCGAGAACCGACTTTGGGCTCCCCTGGTCTAAGACCTTCATTAAGGTCTGGGGGCAACTGTGGTTCTGACAGTGATTAGAAGGTTGTGGGTTCAATTCCAGCTTCCTCCTGCTACATGTTGATGTGCCCCTGGGCAAGGCACTTAACCCCAAATTGCCTACCAGGTGAGTTATAAATGTGCGAGTGTTTGTGTGTCAGCCATGTTTTCCAGCAGCTCAGTCCTTCCTCTCCTGTCACCTGAACACTCAGCATGTGTTCAGGTGACAGGTGTGGTCACCTGAATAGCGCTTTGAGTGGTCAAAATGATAGGAAAAGCGCTATATAGGTTAAGTTCATTTATCATTAAAAGAACCGCAGTAGTTTCTTACATAAAAATAAGGCTTTTGAGAGAAACAGGATACCCGTCCATTCTTCTTCTGAAATTATTTCTGCCATTCAGTGACAAACAATGAAGTTAAAGCACAACTTACCCTACGCTGGAGACGAGGTTAGCTTACAGTTACACTGTGGGACAATTAACATACTTTATCTGTTTCCTCCAAAGTGGCCTTCACTTCTTAGAGAACAATCCACTTAAGATTAGCACAAAAGCTCAACAAAGCTGTGTACTAAGGCTAGATGGTATTCATTTAATGAGGAGCTAGTTGCTTTCATTGACTGTCAGAAGCTACTGAAGAGCAACTTTAGTTGCTTGAATTCAGGCAGCGGATTCACTGCTGCTCCTGTGTTAATGTAGGGGGTGGACGACTATTTATAAGAGGAAATCTTATGTCTGATGTTAATCCACAACAGAATCAGTTCAGCTGTGTGACAGTGGTAGTTTGACTTTAAGGCTGTAGCATTATTCACAGTCCGCTTTAACCAACTCTAGTTGGTTAATCTGGAAAGTCCGGCTCATCTGACGAGGTGTGAATCGATCAAACTCTGATCCAGACAAAATAAGTGAACTCTGGTCCTACAAACCTTGGGTTTGGTTGAGGTCAACTCTGGTGCAGTTTGAATGTCTGTGTGAACACCAAGCAGACTGATATGAAACCAGAACGTGAACTATAGCACAGGGAATTTTGGGTAAATACAACCAAAACAAAAGCTAAAGTGTAAGGTGAAATGGCTTATGTTCTTTTATTAAAGACACAAAAAATCCTGGAACCACTAAAATCTGCTGCCACTTCATTTCTGTTTCCATCTGCTGAAGAAGGAAGTTGCACTCAGCGTTTTCTCCAGAGGTTTTTGTGTAGTTTCCTGCAGTAGAAGGATATTTTTAAGATATCTTAGCTTTGTTTTTTTTTTTAAGAACTGTCAGTTTTTGAGGCTGATGTTGAGGACTCATTTTAGGACTTTCTGAAGCATAAAGGGAAGTGATGAAGGCCATGGTATGATACCAACAAATGCCTTCATAAAGCCAGATTCATATTCATCTGTTTGGACCTGGAACCTAAACGACTGACCTGAGGTCCTCAACTTCACGTTCCCTCCACTTCAAGGCTTTCACCTTTGACCTCTAACAGTGAAAACTTTCATGGCTCTGTGATCTTGTTTCCTCCTATCTTCCTCTATCTGCAAGCACACACCATACTCCGTCTGTCTGGTCAAGGGAGAAACAATTCGGTCTCTTTCTTTCCAGTATCTCCAAATCCATCAAATAGACACGGAGCGACTACAACGTGGAGGTTTTAAAGAGCTACAGTTAAAACCTTATTCTCCTTCTGTGACTCTGTGACTCTCAAGGTGTAAACCTGTTGAACGGCAGCAGGCTGGCTACTTGAGTCATTAGCCTGACATACTAGCCAGCCAGCCTGTTAGAGTTGTGTCTATAAGGTCAGTGGACAGTCCATTTGTCCATCCAGTGTCCAACATGCTTATCCTCCATGATGCAGCTCAAAGCTCATTAAGACATTCACTAACAAAACCAAATGGTTCTTGCATATTCTTCAGTCCAACAATGACTACATTAACTGAGTCTTTTATACTTATATGTATAATTAGCATATTTTAAAAAATGTACATTGTAACTGTAACTAATATAAAAACAACAATAACAATAATAATAGTGTGAAACTTTGTTATTTTTAATAAACCCACCATGACTATCTCATACCAAGCTATGCTTACCACCAAACATCTTATCACATGAGAAACTGAATTTGGCTAAGTTGGGTAGCTGGACAGGAGAGTTTCCTTCATGGTTTCACACAACAAAGCAGCGTTATGCATAATTCTCACAACATCTCCAGCCTTTCCTCGCAGCATTGAGACTCATCATAGCAGCGAGCAAGACTCTGGAAACTCAATGTGATAAGAGGCTTCATCAACCAATGACTTTCCCACTCAGACGGAGAAAATATTAAAATTTAGGTCAGACTTTGAAGCCTACATAGTCCAACGAGTCGATTCTTTCCTCTCTGAGAAACATACTTTTAATGTTCTGAGCATAATCTGTGAAAACTATATCAGAGGGATGGTGTTTATGGGCATCATTAGATATCAGGCGCTTCAGATTATAATAAAATAGCGGTTCTCAATGTGGGCCGTACCGCCCCCCGGGGGCGTTCAGAGGACAGCAGGGCAGGGGGCGCTGGCAGACATTTTTACAAAAGGGGGGCGTTTGGTCGAAGAAGGTAAACTTTGCACCTCATATGCAGAACAGTACCAGTTTATAATTTGAGCAACTTGGTATGGTGCATCATTAAATCATGCTTGGCTGCAACGGAATCGATTGTATCTCTCCTTCCCTTCAGTGTTTTTAGCTTCACCGCATCAGTTCAGCGTAACACCGGCTGATGTTGTTGCTGTGATTGACTTTGTCTGGTATTTTTCTACACGTTTTGGCAGTTCTGTGATCATGTCAAAACAGCAACTTGTATTAAAAAGTGTTTTATTTCCATTTGAAAGCTGCCCGCTTCCATGGAAGGAGAACAGAAAATCGCTCTTATAAACATGTAATTACTAAAATCACGATACCCTCACTGTGCATTCCTCTTAAAAATGAACCGATTGAAATAAAGGAATCCCTCCATGGGTGATACCACGATAGAGAGCGTTCATTTTATAGTGTTAACACCGGCGGTGCTGTAAGTGGTCCGGTATGAAACAGGTGTGATAGAACAACACAGCACTTTTACATTTCAATAATCGGAATACCAAGATTGTTTCCTTTATTTTAAAAGGTTTATGTCAGTCTGCCTTTTCCCCATCGATATGTTTCCCAAAAGCTGCACACCATATGGGATAAAAAAAAAACAAAAAAACGATACGCACATTGTGCAAAACTCTGAAACAGGAGAACCGGGAAATAAAAACGGAGCGACAAACTAGATGTGAATTATGGCATAAGAACATAATCCGACGCTGAAAAGTGAAAAATAAACACATGATGTGCACACGATTAGGCGGCGCAGCAGGTGATGAGTGAAGATTACTGATGGTGAGGATCAATAAACAATAAAATAAATCTAGCAACAGGAAAGAAACTAATGTGAACATAGCAATAAACCAAGAGAGGATAATAATAATCAAAGGAAACTAAATAAAAATGAATGAAGAACAAAATGCAAGAATAAACTAAGAAACTAAAGTAAATACACAGGAATAAACTGGTATGGCAAGACCTTTAGAGCAATAATTAACACAGAGGAATGTATGGCAAGAATAAACAGACACTATTTCCAGATAAAAGGTAAAATAATATTGTTGAAATGTCATGGTGTTTGTTGAGACCACATCTAGTACTGAGAATAAATATATCTTACAGACCATAACAGTAAAGAACTGACCACTTATTTATGTTTTTAATTAGATTTGATATATTTATTTCTTCAATATTATTTTTCATGTCAGTGTTGATGTCATGAGGCTGATGACTCCATGACACTTTCAATTTGACTAATTAGGATTTGATTAAGAACCAGATTTGTTCTTTGTAATTTTTGTCCAGTAAAACATTTACTGTTATAAAGATCTGTCTATTGATTTATATTGATCTATAAATCAATAGACAGATCTATATAAAGATATCATCCATGTTTCTGTCTCATATTTGTATGGCATTAAAGGATCTAAAATTTTTGTTTTTCCACTGAAAGTTCTGGTTTGCACCATAAATGCCATGTGGGTGAAGTTTTATGGATGATGCTCTGATGTCCCATTAACCTGAAGGCAGCACAGAGCTGCACCACCAGAAACCGACAGAAACACTGAAGAGAAGAAGAGTTATGATTAATGTAGTTACAGTTCTATCCATGTTTTAATGTTGCAGAGCTCAGTCGTTTTGCAAATAGATCAAAGATTAAACTGGCATGTTGAACATCTTTTATCTGGTCATTTTGTGGAAGATTTAACAACTAGAAAATGGTAAAGAATAAGAATATTTTATCCACTCTGATTGGCTGCTGTTACTGATTTTATCTTGAATGTTCATTACATTTTTTATAGACGCCTGTGAAAATAATTTCTATTCCCATGACTTTTTTGTTCTCTGGGAAATTATTTTTGATGATAAATACAGAAACAAGCATAAAAATCAAAACATCTACAATAGTGGTAGTAATATTAATGATAAAATAATAGTCAGTGTAAAGTAGCCTGCAAATTCTTTGTTGGGGGACGGTGAGGGACCTGGATAAAGGCTGGGGGGCACTGGGCAAAAAAAGGTTGAGAAACACTGTAATAAAATATCTCCTGCAGTTTCTCATGATAAGTACTTATAAAGCCTTTAATTAGCTGTTGTTGACGGAGGCCTTTTCCTGCCGCCGCCAGTAGGTCCTCAGCTTTGTGGGAAGTAACCAATTAAAACTTTCCTTATAAAAGGAAAAAGGTGATTTTACTTTGAAGTGATTTAACACAATCACCAAGTCTGCTTCACTCGTGAAAGAACATGTTTGTCAGCCAGCCCGGCCTTGTGCAGTCTGATCTAAAAGTCCAAACAATGTAGAGCTGTAAGCCTGAAGGACAGGATTTCAGACAGAAAACACTCTCGAGTTTACACAGAAACAACATAAGACCTAAAACAAGGAACGTGAGTCAACTTGTAGTGGCTGGAGGTCGGCTTAAATATCGCTCTGATGAATAAAGTTGATATTTGTCATTGCTGATTGTATTTGTGCGTGCATGCATGTGTGACTGTGCCAGTAAGCTGTCCTGTATGACCTCCCGGTAACGTGCAATCAATCAATAAGGGGTTTGGGACGCATCGCAAAGGTATATTTTCATTTTTTTAAGGTGGGTCTGTTTTATCCTGGTGACAGCATCATGTCTGAATCTATTATGCTGCAAATCATACGAACCTGCAGAAAAGAATCAAGACAAAGCAACAAGGTTTTATTGAATGTGTTCAGGGTGAAAAACTGAAAAAGGTCTGGATGCTGAGCCTGTGTCGGAAAACAGAGTTAAGGAGGGGAGGAGCAGTCTGAAAAAGGGAAGCCATCGTTGCACAGGAATAAGAGTGCTGCTTGGCTCCCTGACATGCTGTCCTTATCATGCTGCATAAGGACAGCATTGTACAGAGAAATTACACTTTGCTGGACCAAACATGTCAGGAAGAGCTTCCTTCTTCCTCTCATTCAAGATTCCTTAGGATCCCCACCTTGGCGCAGATTTCACTAACTCACCTTCAGATAGATAAGTTTGTATGAACTATTCATTTACGTTTGTGCTCTTTCATCACTTTAAAGACGATTGATCCAAGAGTTGGAGCAACTCTCAGAACACAACCATTTTCTTTCTGGGTTGCATTAGTGTGGCTTCTGAAAACCTGTTGTGGGTTGGAAGTGGGTGTTGGGGATGCTGTACTTTATGTGCTTCATCGTTCCCTCTCCGACTTGGATGGAGGGAGCTGTTTTGTGAGAATCCTCTGTTTTGACTTCTCCAGCGCCTTCAATCATCCAGCCCCATCTACTACAGGAGAAATTGAACAGCATGGCTGTGGACCCCCATTTGGTGCGCTGGATAATGGATTACTTGACCAACAGACCACAGTTCGTCAAGATGGCGAACTGTAGGTAAGCTCCTGTACATGTTTTACAAGTCCATTGTGTCTACTGTTATATTTTATGCAATTGTTTGTTGGGGGGCAGTGCAAAGAAGAGGGACATGCAGAGATTCAATCACCTCATCCGCAGAGCTGGACCGTGTGAGCCTGGAGTCTGTGGAGACAGTGGTGCAACAGAGGACACTGTCTAAACTCAGTTTAGTCCTGGAGAATCCAAGCCATCCCCTGCATACTGTTTTCTCCAACCAGAGAAGCTCCCGCAGTGACAGGTTTCTCTCACTGGGATGTTCAACGGAGAGGTTTAAAAACTCCTTTGTCCAACAGGCCATTAGGCTTCACAATGTTGCGATTTCTGAGAGGGTGAAGGGAGGGAGACGGAGTAATTAGCATTTTAATGTATTTAATGTATTCAAGCACCTTTACTAGACCACTTTTTAATGTATGTATATTGTGTATCTTGTATAGACGTTTCCAGTTGTACGATTTTTTTAATGCTGTGTGGAAAAAATTAATGTGTGAGCAACAGACAACCTTAATTTTCCTAGGGGATTAATAAAGTTTTACCTTACCTTACCTTAGTGCAGCATGTCAGGCCAGGCTTGGTGATCAGACTGAACAACAGCTTATTAGATTTCACAATATTTCAATCTTCTAACCTGTTTTTATTGATGTTTCTAGTGGAGGACCTCAGTATTCATGTCTTTTTTTACGTTTGAGTGATATACAGACATCCAGTCGCTAGGTGGCAAAGTACTTAAAATACTCAACAACCTGCCTGTTCAACCCAGCAGAAGAAGTAGCCTACTCCAGCATACTGGGGTCCAGAGCTGAAGGAGGAGGAGGAATGGAGAAGTCTGTGACACTGAAAGGAAAAACGGCGAAGGTTGGTGAAGGTTGGCGAAAGTTGGCTGGGTTTATAGTTGACATGTTAATGGGGTGCAAAGGTGTGCTCGCACCCCGAAGGTTTGGCTTCACTTGAGCACCTCAGTATTTCTGCAATTTAGCACGGATCACATAGAAGAGTTCCTGCAGAGCATCATTTTACTGTTTAGTCTAAAAATCCACATCCCACTGAATCATTTCTCTTCTCAAAATAACACAGACACAGACTAACCTAATCTGGAAGGTCCTATGATTGTTGGGAACTTGGATACTAAAGGTTCATGAGATATAAATTAAATTTTGTAAAACATTAAGGCCAAACCACAACAGCCAGATGATCTGTGAGGAGCTCCTTTTTTAGAAATAAGTGCCAGGTTATGTTAGAATGAAAACTTCAGCTGAAGCTTCATCCTCTTACTGTCCCTCCAACAAATAGTCTTTACCTTAAAATATCATATTGCCCAACAGTTCCCATTGAACTGATGTGAATTGGATGAACACTTGCATCACTGACTAGCTAAGTTTGCTAAAGGCCAGTTGTTTCACGGTATAGATGTACTACTCTCAAGTAGTAGAGATAGAGTAATAGGTCAATTTTTCTAATCTTCAACAACAAACAGACTATTTCCAGGGCTTCAAGTTCTGGAAACATTCACGTACATTACGGTTCCACTAAACATTTTGCAACAGGGCAGAAACAAAATGAACTAAAATAGCAAGACTCCTAATAAGAAATTCATTGTGCCTGAGTTACTCCCACATTTCAATGAAACAATTCTATTTTCCTTAGTGTTCACTCCTGTATCAGCCAAGTGCCAATGCAGTTGCACTGACTGATTTCTTGTGGGCTCAATGAGCCTTTCTCTGCAAGAAAATGAAATCATCTCCCCAACCACAGCTGACAGGGCTGTTCTTCTTCTGAAGAGAGCAGAAGACCATTTCTGGAATGAAGTAAGTTCCTTTATGTTGTGGTCAGTGTTTTCTGTATAGTTATTTTGAGATTTTCTGTGTTTAGTCCCGTTTCCCAGTGAGTCTCTGTCCTGTCCTCCCTGTTTATTGATCCCAGCTGTGTCTAGTTTCTTGATTACCCTCCCTGTGTATTTAAGTCCACCTGTTGTCTTTGTCTGTGTCGGATCCTCGTCGTGTTACGTCGTGTCACCACTCTGGCTCCCTGTTGTTCGGTTCTTTGAGTTTTTCCATTAAATCCTTCATTTTCACCACGTCATCCTGGGTCTGCCTGCGTTACTCACCTCAACAAAACCGCAAACCATGACAGTAGGATCCGACCACACAGAAGGTGAGAGATGCAGAAGGCGGACAGGATGGTGGAGCCCGTGGCGGTGGTTTGGAGAAGTTCCGCTGGAGGAGTTCTGTGGCGGAGCTCTGCTGTGGGGATCGCGGCTGGCGATCCCCCTGCCTGGAGTGGAGCCAAGCCGTCGCCGCAGCCCTGTACCGCCGGAGATCCCGGCACCTGGGTCGCGCCTGCAGCTGCCACCGGTTCCCGCGCCAAGACGGCGTCAGTCCCCGCTGCCTCCGGTTCCCACGCCGAGAGGCGTCTGTCTCCGCCCCCCGAGTTCCCTGAGTCTTCCGAGTTCCCTGAGTTTCCTGTGGCACCGCCTCCCGAGTTTGTGGACGTTCCTCTCGAGTTCCCTCCAGAGCCAGCTCCTCCCGAGTCTCCGCCCAAGCCTTCCGCTCCGCTCGAGCCGGAAGACCTTCTGGTGTTCCTGGTGCTCCTTCAGAGCTTCCTGCCAACTGGTGCCTCTGCCGGCCTTCCAGGGCCACTGACCAGTCCTGCGGGTCAGTGCGCCTCCTGCTGCGCCGGCGGCTGAGACCACCTCCACGTCTGCGCTTCCTGCATTGGGGAGGCCCGCCGGACCCGCCTCCGGGACCCCGCTTCCTGCGTCAGGGACGCCCACCGGACTGTCCATGGCAGGTCCCGCCCTGACCGTGCCTTTTGTTTTGTTTTTTGGGAGTGAGGAATTCTGTTTTGGTTGCCTGTGGACTCTTGCCCTCCGCCCGTCGCTCCTCCACCCACCCTGATGGGTTGTTTTTTTGTTTTTTTGGGCATCTGGTAGCTGCCCTTGAGGGGGGGTGGGGGGGTACTGTTGTGATTGGTGTTTTCTGTATAGTTATTTTGAGATTTTCTGTGTTTAGTCCTGTTTCCCTGTGAGTCTCTGTCCTGTCCTCCCTGTTTATTGATCCCAGCTGTGTCTAGTTTCTTGATTACCCTCCCTGTGTATTTAAGTCCACCTGTTGTCTTTGTCTGTGTCAGATCCTCGTCGTGTTACGTCGTGTGTAACCTCTCTGTGTCCTTGTGCCTCCGCTCTGGATTATATTCATTAAAACATCATTTTCACCACGTCATCCTGGGTCTGCCTGCATCTCTCACCTCACCAAAACTGTGAATCATGACACTTTACATTGAGGGTTTTAAACTAAAGACCAGAAAGTGAGTGAGAGTTGGAGAAACAGAGCCACCCGAGAGCTGCAGTCTTATCCCTAGTGAAGTACAAAAGGAACAAAGTGCCCAAACAGAAAGACCTCCCATTAAATGTTGACCATCCCTTTACCTGATTTCAGAAAAACAGAATTATTATGCTTCCACAAGATGTCCAGTTGACATCGTCCAGAGGTAGAGTGGACAAGAACTCCGTCTGTCTCGGCCAGGGGTTAAACATGCCTCATCTGTCAATGGGTAAGTCACCAGGCTGACTCTACCATAGCCCAGTTTAAGTCTGTGTCTCCCAAACACTCCACAGCGACCACAGCGATATTCCTCCACAAACATTCACTCAGAAGAGGCCAAAGTGTGCAGAGTCTCACAAACTGCTTTGTCCTGTTTGTTTTACAACTGGGACAAGACCGCACATCTAGTGATTGTTCACATGGTTACCATTTTGCCCTGAACAGTGGGACAGAGGGATGGTCACAATGTTTAAAGCTGGTAAATACCCTCGGTTCACTACTGGGAGGTAACAGTAATGAACTGCTACTTCCCAGTAGTGAACAATTACCTCCCAGGTATCCTGAGCCTCACTGGTATCCCGAACAGTAAAGTTCAGGATACCATCCTCAATAAACTCTTACAAATGCACTGACATCTTTAGATTGCTTAATTCCATGTCTGTGTGTTGAGGTAAGACATATTCAGGTCCAGTTACTGTTTATGGAGTAAATGACAATGTTGTGCAGCAGACACAGTGCGTGAGACGTCCATAGAACCTCGCTCATTAGATATTCAGATAGAGGAGATTATGGCAGAGCTTCAACAGCCAGAAAAGCTTGTAATCCTTCTGTCAGACATAACATACTTTTGTCTTCAAAGCCATTGACTCATAACTAATCTGTAAGCTTCTGCAGGATTTCAAAGCCCAGAAGACACTGTGGTGAGCACCATGCTAACAAAGTTAACAGAGCTTTACTTGTCTACAATAACTCTGTATATTCTGCATAATTGTATAACAGCTAACGCTGACTGTGCTGTTTTGAAGTTGAATTTCAAGCTGTTGGACAGACTCTCCACAAAAGTCTGTGTTGTGGTGAGTCAGTCTTATAACCTTTTAATGGCTCCACAACACAGAATCAGTCTGTGTTGTGGAGCCATTAAAAGGTTATTACCAGGCTTCAAATCTCAATCAGCTAACACACCATACCTAATATGCTGCAGTAGGGATGCTACTCAAAGTTAGCTTTTTTACTTTCAGGAAATGGGTGAAACAAAGTTAGAGGAAGAATAAAGGATTTAAGGGGTGAAACACAAACTGAGTTTTCTAGTGAAAACAATACAACCAATGTTGTTTACATTTAGTAATGCTAAATGTGCTAACTGCTAAAATAAGAACCTAAAGACAGCTAAAAATGTAAACACTATGATTTTTTTTCATTTCTTTTGTGTTTTACAGCAACTTATCTCTGAAGAACAGTTGGACCTCTGCTCTTAGATATAAAAAAGGATTTTTTCTTCATGATTTTTTGGCATAACATGAAGAAAAAATCCTGGTAATTGAGTCTAAAGAGAAAATAATGAATGAAGTTAATTTGGAATCGGCATAGTAAACTTCACAAAACTAGAGAACATAAGTTATATGTGCATCTCCAGTTTTAACCTTGTGACTAAATTAACATTAGTTCAAGTTTCTATCCCAGATGTATTTTTTAGTATGATTAGACATTTAAACAGGGATACGGTGTGACTTTTAAAAAGCATCACTGCCCAGCTACACAGCAGCTAATAAGCAGCACAGAAACTCCACTAAACCTGGAGTCGTCTGCAAACTATAACCACAGCAAGGTCCACAGCTCCTACACAGACAAAATAAACGTAGGAAGTTCAGACTTGTGCCCTTTACTCTCTGTCTCACTATTACACTAAAGCCAGAGTTAAGATTCTGCAGTGGTGGCAGGATTTCTGAAATTAAATGGTAAATGGATTGAATTTATAGACATGCTAACCACTAGAAGTGCTTTGCACTAGAACCACATTCACCCCATTGCGCTTACAGTCACATTCATACACTGATATGCAGATTGGTGAGAAACTTGGGCTGAAATGGGAAACATTAACCTATAAATTCAGAGATACTTTGTTGATTTATGGAGCATGTGGCAGATGTGGATTCCAAATGCAGGACGACAAGTCTAACCACTGAGCCAGTCACTGAAATGTTTGTACAGCCTTTCTCTTTAAAAGATGAAGAAAGATCTGCTTGGAGTTTGAATCAAATCTGACTGAACATAAAAAAAATCACTTCACAGAAAGAAATATTCCTCGATTGTTAAGAGAGCAGTTCACAGTTAGCACCGTTTCCACCCTGTTACCACCAGAATTATTAGCATCATGTCAGTTAGCGTCATGCTAATTGAGCATTTTACGTAACAAGATTTTCTAAGTGAGTAGTGGAGAGTAATGTGGAGCTCATTTAATTATATAGCCATAATTTGTTGATCTCAACCCAGCATGATCTCCAGCACCTCACCAGCCAAAGAGAAAAACATGTTTCCATGGAGCAGATCAAGCTCCACGTTTCATTCTCTGTCTAATTAGCAAACCTGAACCTAATTGGATCTGCATATTGAAATTGAAGTGATGAATAATGCAAATGAGGAAAACATAATCCGCATAAGCAGACATGAGAGCCAGAGCAAGAAACACTTGTGGTTGAGAGGAGATGATGAGGGTTCGAAATGATGATACTGAAGAATATAGCATTGATAAACCTAATCTAAATATCTTAATGCAACATGGGGCTCTAAGACTTTTTTTGTAAAATTAGCTAAATGGATACTGATCAGGATCAGTCACCAGCCTTTTCTTTATTTTCAGATTCATTTGTGCATCGCTACAAAGTTAACTTGAGTTTCACACTCAAAATAAATTAGCAGCCAAACAGGGAAGTAAGATCTTAAAAGGAGAAATTGGTATTGGCCAGGAAAAGCCTGATCTGTGAAGCTGAAGCACTTTAATACTTGGTCACCTAAACTTCCTGAAATTACTGGAAGCTAATAAAACTTTCATTTTATAAAGAAAAAAGCAAGCAAGTCCACTCCATATGCAGTTGCCTGATCTAACAACCTAATAGAGTTTTTTCCCTAAAACTAAATCATTTTTTCGGGAGGATATATTCTTCACAGGTTCAGACACCGCATTGTCTCCTGCTCAGCAGTTTGGCGAGGGTTGGCTGTGACTGAGACCATTTGGGTGTGAAATCATTTCCTGGACATGTGTTGGCTCTTCCTGTGATTAGGAATGAAAAGATACAGATTGTAAACAGATCACAGTAAAAACTAGACAGCCTCATGGCTCATGGTGTAGTATCACAGCCAGATCAACCACCTGCTGTCTTACCAATGGGACAGCCAAATTATGGCCCTAATTAAACCTATCGACCTAATTTTAAATATTGGCTTTATCGTCTCTTCCTGCCTTTTTTTCTTCTGCTGATGACACTGAATAAAAAAGGCTCAGCTCCGGTGCTCTCCACTGACCTTTCCTTCCTCATTTCAAACTATGTGTAATGTCCAGCGCACACTACACGAGTTGTCGGCCCATTTTCAAAATCTGAGAGACCACACAAATCCTAGATATAACGGTTCGATCGGGTTCGTCGTGCCGTGTGGTGTCCAGTCACATAAGCACAAAATAATGGCTACAAGTCCAGTTAACTAATTTTAAAATCAGGAATTAATGAATGCTTTATTAGCATCTACATGTGGCTAGAGGCAGCGTAAAATCCTGACTGAATCAAAATCATTGTAACTAGAGATGTGCCGATCAGGTTTTTTTCTCCCGATACAGATACCAATCACCCCTGAGGGCCGATCCCCGATACCGATCACATAATTATTATTTATTTATTTTTTATCATAAACACTACTGTTACATTATGTAGAAAAAGGAACCATGAATTCACCTTAATTTAGACAAAAACTTGTTTTTAATAACTTTTCCAAAAAGAAAACTAAACAAAACAGGCATTGTGTAAATTGAACTGCTATCAATAATACTATCTTTAACAGACTGATAACATATGAGGCTCTGAAGAAGCTAAATAATGCAAAGAGCCAAAATAAAACCTCTCAACATTGCCAAAAAAAATTCAAGTATAAAACTTAACATTCAAAGGCAAAAACAGGATCCATTACAATAAACAATCCAGAGTTACTGAATAAAAATTTCCTGTTAGCATGGCGGCTAGCTGATTACTGCTAGTTCTGATTGGCTGTTTCTGACTGAGCGGAGTAATTATGCAGAGCAGGGAGGAGATCGATTATTTTTTAGAGATTATCTGTCTCATGTTAGGACAGAGAAAGTTTTAATACGTATGTAAAATGTATTTTTAAGTTAGATGCTGCAGCTTTAAACAGGTTCGGTGTGAGAGTCACTACCAGGTGGAGCAGAAGCGGCTCCGTGTCAAATATTACTAAATATTAAATATTACTACCTGTAGCGTAGCAGCGGTTCAACAGCAGAACCAGCGTCTTACATCGCAGCTCCAAGACTTAAATCATTTAGCGGTTATTAGTTTAGCTTTCTGACCGTCATGCTAATCCTGGTGAGTGTTTGTAGCTGTGCTGCTTTACCTGCTGTCTGATCCTCCATGTCTTTTTACTGCATTGAGCCTCGATGTAGCCAAACTCCGTCATTGTTTATGTCTATTAGCTTCGTTGTGTTGATGCATTTTGATCTGCTTCTATTTTCCGCCGCAACACACAAACGTCCTCATTCACTCAGTGCGTTATAGTTACACATTGCTTAGGATTTGTTGCTGCGCGTTTGCGCAGTGAAGAAAAGACGAGACCAGCTGGACAGACAGGCTGAGAAATGAGATGCCGGTGATCGGTATCGGTTCAATAGCCAATGATCGGCCGATCCCGATCATCACCGATTTCACGGAAATCGGCCGATTATGATCGGTCACCGATCGATCGGCACACCTCTAATTGTAACCTATTTATGTTACGTTAACGAAGAACAGATGAAAACTTACCGGGTTTATCAACTGAGGTAGCAATGTTGCTCCAACTCCTCTCCTTGTCATTTCTATATTCTTTGCACAAAATGTTGAGTAAATATTAATGTTGTTTCCACATATCATCTCCAATGTCTGCTGGACTTCGAGTTGCGCCGTCAGATGTTTGGGATTCTCCTCCGTAATTTCCACTCAGAAAGCAGGAGGAGAATCCTGTTGAATGTGGCTACCTGTATTCAACTCTGCAGGACTTGACTGAACACTTCCAAATTTGCTGTGTAGATGGGCTGTTTTTGTCTTTCGTTCCACTTAGCGGTGTTTGTGTTTGCAGCCCAGGGGGCTTACTGGACAGCATCCTGCTCTACTGTCTGGGCTGTGGTCCAGGTGGCTGTGGATGCGGTGACCCCGCGGGTGAACCTGAACCTCACAGCTGCTCATTACGGTGCAGTAGAAGTCCTGGGATCTCTTTATGAGCCATGAGAAAGTGGCAGGGATTCTCTGCCTGCTCACAACTAAGCAGTTAAGTTAGATCAAAACTTCGCTAAGGCTAATACAGGCTAATCAAAATATTAAATGGTTCCAGAATGAAAAACAGATGTCAGCGGCTGCCTTACAGTCCAGTGGGGAGCAGAATGCAAAGTCAGGTTATGGACAACGTGAGCTCAGCCCAAACGAGAGGATCTTACTAACTTTAAGAGACTTCTCTAACATTCAGATTGCTAGCTGCTGCTGTCTTAAACTAAAATCCTAAGATCCGTGGTTAAACATAAAAATGATTCACTGTTTTCTGTTGAAATGACCTTTGGAGGAAAGATCTGAAAAATACAAGTGAAACTACAAACCCTTACATGGCCACTTAAAAAGAATAAATGGGTCCTGAAAATAAGCAAGTTTTAAACATAAAACAATGACTGATGTGATTTTTAAAATCTTTTCTTGGTTTTACCCATAAAAGAATATTTTTTTTCAGTCTGAAATAACAGCACAGAGTTTCTTTTACCGTTTCAGTTGGGTCAGCATTTATAATATCGTTTATCATTTATCATAAATAATTTCTTATCATGGTAAGAATTTTGAATTATGGATGTCATGATAAATTTCTGTTACCGTTTAAAACCTGACTAAAATATTAGTTTTCCTATTTTCTCTACTGTTTTTCTGTGTGTAGCTTTACTGACTGGAAAATAAATTTCATATCATCCCGGTCGCAACAAGTGGGTGGTGTAGTGCATCGTGACATTACATACCTGTTAGATGTGTTTCTGTGTGTGACGAACGAAGGTGTCAAATCCCATCGCTAACATGAACACAAAACCTATAAATGTCTGGGCCACGTAAGAGTTCATTTATTAAACTGACTGAAGATGAATACATAAACCAAAAGCTGGAGTATAGACTTTTTTTATAAAGCGTATTTGTGAGCCTGCCCCTTTATTATTAACTTGAATATAATTTCAGATTCGTGTGTAACTTTTCTTCAGGTTAACTTAGAAAGTGAGCTATTTTTGTTACAAATTAATTTCTAAACTACAGAAAAGTAATTGTTAGAGAAGCTCAGGTGTGAAAAGATGGACTGATGTTAATATGCAATAGAAATACTGCTGTTATGTTAGATTCACCAATGTTTTATTTTTTTATCTGATTACTCGCTTAATTGTGAGAATAATCGATAGATTACTCGATTACTAAAATATTTGTTTAAAACAGCCCTACTCTGAAGACCACTGCTCTTCGTCCACAGGTTTAATAATGTACTAAGTGTGAAACTGAAATAAAAAATAACAAAAATACAATTACAACATGTACTATTGTAATCTTCCATACATTGTCTCTACTGTGTAACAGACTGTTCACAGTGCAACATTAGAAGTAAGAAATGCCATGATTGCTCTCTAAACACGTGGCTTATATGAAAGTTACAGAACTTCTCTGATATAGTTAAACACAGTTATAGAACTAGATATAAGTAAATAGTAAACAATATATGTACAGACGATAGCACAAAGACAAAGGAGGAAGATGCATGTGGATTACTATCATTCATCAAGCACCATGAAATTAATGTCATCATTATTACTATCATTCATCAGCATCCATAGACTTCTTTCTTCCTGTGATGTTTTGACTATTCACAAATTACCTGTGGGGGTGCTAAATTTACACCTGCAACAACACTAACAGCACAGGCATTATTTCTCATTTTATCTGTGATCAGTTAATCTTTGTGCAGACGTGCTGAATCATTTCGCTTAAGAAAAACCAGCAGGTCAAAATCAGAGTGAAACAGCAGCAGTTTTCCACCATCCACTTTTTATCTATTGGATGCACAGAAGGCTGAGAACGGGTTCCTAAAGTTAGCTTCAGCCTAGTGCAGCTGAAGCAAACTTCTTCTTTTACTGCTCAACTGGAGAACAAACTGAAAACTAATCCTGTTTCCACGTCTCTGACGTTTGCCACTTTAAACTCATTCTGTCTTTATGGTTTTGTTCCCTGCTAAACGTGTTTCTCAAGCACCTGCAAATCATTAGCCAGCCACGCTAATGAGCAGATTGTCTTGCTCCAGCACTTCCTGCTTCTTATCACTGACAAATCCAAAAGAGCAGACACTGATTCACTGCATCTGCATTTCCCACATTCAGCATGCACCAACTTATTGGCACTGTTGTGAAATGAGACGGCAGAGAGAAGAGAACATCTAAAAGCTTATGCATGAAGGATGGCTCATGCTTAAGACGTCTGCCACACCAATCAGCTGCTGATGCTTAAAGCCAACCAGTATATCAGTGTTGGTTCACTGAGGAAATGTTTACAGCAATTCTATGTTTGGCATTTAAAGAGCAGAATTGTCCTTTCCGAAAACTGCTCCACAAAATCAAGCAGGTGTGTTTTTAGTCTTTAGGAAACAGTTATGAAATGTCAAATGTGCAGAAAAAGTTAAAAAGCCAAGTGGCAGTTTGAATGTTATATGTTGGCATCGGCTGACAGACGCAAACCTTCTCCTATCAGTTCTGACTTAACCTGCTATAAACTACCACTGTATATATCAAATAACATTATCAATAAAATTGATAATTATCATTATTATAACTTTAAAGTTGCTCTCTGGTTTCAGGACCTGGTTTTATTCATACTCGCTCCATATGTTTGCATTCATATTCATTCAGTCCCTTCTGAAGGTATTCACCTGCCAGGACCCATTAGATAAAGAGAAATGTTTTCAATATCTGGAAGGATGAAGACATTAATTTCAAATCGGTGCATCTCTAATATGGTTGTTGTATGAGTCAATGTGAAAAAGTTCCAGGTATGAATATTTTCCTGAGCCTCTGAGTGAGAAACATTGTCAGAAAATGACTGGACCTGTTCCCTTTTTGTTGAAGGTTTCCCCTAAAAGCAGCAGCTCTGCTTGAACAGATCATGACTGTCCTTCCTTTAACCTTGTTCTTCCGCTGTAATATTACAAGGAAAACACCTGTGTCTACAAAACAGGTCTTTGTTAAGGCCTCCTTGTTGCAGGTAGCAATTTAGTTAGCACACAGCTTCAGTCAGTTCCACCCAGCGTGTTTGAAGTTTGGAAGAATAAGAGCTGGAGGAGCTCAGAACGGCTCAGTGGACCGATTAAACAGAATCAAACAGGAGACATAATCAGTCCAGATTACAGCAAAAGCTACATTTGTGAATGTTTTAATGACTGTAGGGAACATTGCATACACAACAAATTCAAAAGTGTTAGATTTCCAGTGTAAGTGTTATATGTTAAAAATACAGTGTAAATTCAACAGTGTTGGTGAGTGTTAGTTTCACTAAAGTGTTCCAAAGGGTTAAATAAAAACCAATCCTGTCTAGTGTTGATTTCTAAATTACCACCAACAGTAACTCAGTCTGGTGTTGATTTAGAAATCTACATCAGACAGTTCCCCCCACAAATGTAACATATTTGTGATATCACTTCAGGGAAGGAGCTACGGGTACGTACACAGGTTGGGGACGCAGCAGGGCCCTGACTTGGACCTACAGAGGGCCCAGATCGGATGCAGAACATGCAATAAGGGATCAAATTTTTTTTATCACATCTGATGAGATCTTTAAAAGGACAGCCCTCTCCTGTTAAAAATTGTATGCCATACCCCAGTAGGTTATATAGTAGCAGGGTTTCCCCCAGAAAACCGGCTTAGCCTGGCGGTCTGAGCCCGAGCTTCCCACCATATCTCTAAGGGAGAGCCAGGCCACCCTACAAAGAAAACCCATTTCAGCAGCTTGTATCCGTGATCTCGTTCTTTCGGTCATGACCCAAAGCTCATGACCATAGATGAGGGTGTAAACGTAGATCAACTGGTAAATTGAGAGATTCGCTTTTTGACTCAACTCTCTCTTCACCACAATGGACCAGTACAGCTCCCGCTTTACGGCAGACGCTGCCCCAATCCGCCTGTCGATCTCCCCCTCCTTTCTTCCCTCATTCGTGAACAAGATCCCCAGATACTTAAACTCCTCCACTTGAGGCAGGACGACCCCCCTGACCAGGAGAAGCCACTCTACCCTTTTCCGGCTCAAGACCATGGCCTCGGATTTGGAGGCACTGAGCCTCATCCCGGCCGCTTCACACTCAGCCGCGAACCGCTCCAGTGAGAGCTGCAGATCATGATTTGATGAAGCCAATAGAACCACATCATCTGCAAAAAGCAGAGATTCTATCCCAAGGCCACCAAAATGGATCTGCTCAACACCTCGGCTGCGCCTAGAAATTCTGTCCATAAAAGTAATGAACAGAACTGGTGACAAACAGCAGCCTTGGCGAAGTCCAACTCTCACTGGAAACGAGCCCGACTTACTGTCGGCAATGCGGACCAGACTCTGACACCGGTCATACAGGGACCTGACAGCCCGTATCAAAGGGCCCGGTACCCCATACTCCTGGAGAACCCCCCACAAGGCCCCCCTAGGGACATGGTCAAATGCCTTCTCCAAGTCCACAAAACACATGTAGACCGGTTGGGCGAATTACGATGCTCCCTCAAGGACCCTGCTGAGGGTGTAGAGCTGGTCCAGTGTTCCACGAGTGTTCCACGACAAGGACGAATCCGAGGTTCAACAATCCAACAGACCCTCCTCTCCAGGATCCCTGAATAGACCTTACCAGGGAGGCTTAAGAGTGTGAGCCCCCCTGTAAGCCCAACCCAGAGTCCCCAGGCTCAGCTACCTCAACAGAAGGCATGTTGGTGGGATTGAGGAGGTTTTTGAAGTATTCCGCCCACCGGCCCATAACGTCCCGAGTTGAGGTCAGCAGCACACCATCCCCACTATAAACAATGTTGGTGCTGCACTGCTTCCCCCTCCTGAGACGCCGGATGGTGGATCAGAATTGCCTCGAAGTCGTGCGGAAGTCTTTCTCCATGGCCTCTCCAAACTCCTCCCATGCCCGAGTTTTCGCCTCGACCACCCGAGCTGCATGACGCTTCGCCCGCTGGTACCCATCAGCTTCTTCTGGAGTCCCACAGGCCAAAAAGGCCCCATAGGACTCCTTCTTCAGCTTGACAGCATCCCTCACCGAAGGTGTCCACCAACAGGTTTCGAGGGTTGCGGCTGCGACAGGCTCTAACAACCTTGCAGCTGCAGTTCTGATAAGCCGCCTCAGCAATGGAGGTTTGGAACATGGTCCACTCAGACTCAATGTCCCCAACCTTCCCCGGAACGTGTTCAAAGTTCTGCCAGAGATGGGAGTTAAAGCTCCGCCTAATAGGGGACTCCGCCAGAAGTTTCCAGCAAATCCTCACTTCACCTCACGTCTGACTGGCTTCCTCCCCCACCACTGGAGCCAACTCACCACCAGGTAGTGGTCAGTGGACAGCTCCACACCTCTCTTCACCCGGGTGTCCAAGACATATGGCCGCAGATCCGATGAAACTATGACAAAATCGATCATTGAACTGCAGCCTAGGGTGTCCTGGTGCCAAGTGCACATATGGACACCCTTATGCCTGAACATGGTGTTCGTGATGGACAATCTGTGACGAGCACAGAAGTCCAACAACAGAAGACCACTCGAGTTCAGATTGGGGAGGCCTTTCCTCCCAACTACGCCCCTCCCAGTCTCACTGTCATTGCCCACGTGAGCTTTGAAGTCCCCCAGTAGAACAATGAAGTCCCCAGGAGGGGCACTCCCCAGTAACCCCTCTAAGGACTCCAAGAAGGGTGGGTAATTGGCCCGTAAGCACAGGCAACAGTCAGAACCCGTCCCCCCACCTGTAGGCGGAGGGAGGCTACCCTCTCGTTCACTCCTGCCCGGCGCCTCTCACCGTGGGCAACTCCAGAGTGGAAGTACATCCAGCCATCTCAAGGAGACTGGTTCCAGAACCAGAGCCATGCGTCGAGGTGAGGCCGACTATTTCTAGCCGGAAACTCTCAGCCTCGCACACTAGCTATGGCTCCTTCCCCACCAGAGAGGTGACGTTCCACGTCCCAAGAGCTTCTGCAGCCGAGGGATCAGACCGCCAGGGTCCACTCTCTCGGCTGCCGCCAGTAACACATTGCACCCGACCCCTTTGGCCCCTCTGACAGGTGGTGAGCCCATTGGGAGGGGGACCCACATCTCCTCTTCAGGCTGAGCCTGGCCAGGCTCTGTGGGTAAAAGCCCGGCCACCAGGTGCTCGCCATCGTGCCCCATCTCCAGGCATTGGCTCCAAAGTGGGGCCCTGGTGACCCGCATCCGGGCGAGTAAATGCCAGATCCAAAGTTAGTCTCCATCATAAGGGGTCTTCAGGCACAGCCTTAAGGGGTCTTCAGTTGAGGAAGACCCTTTCACTTGTGACATAGTGGGTGTAAAATATTGAATAAAATGTTGTGCTTGATCACTGGCTTTATTTTCACTCTTATATTTAACTTTATGACACACAAAACTACAAATGAATCGTCCTTATCGTCTCCAGGTGCATTATGGGTAAAGCTTGTCACCAACGTCATCATCAGTCACTTGACAAAAAATGGCAAACAAAAGCATTTCTACGGACTACGTTAAGATGTTTTGAATTTGTGTTGTTTCATCATTAGTGACCATTAATGGCCTGATGTTTCGGTTATTCTCTTGGTTTGCTGTATTTCATGTCAGATGGACTTCAAAATGACATAGTCGCTCTCTGTGGTGATGAAACGTGTTAGCTCCACTGTTGCAGGCATGTTATAAAGTTAAATTATCATGAGCTTTAATAATTGGGCCCGGTCATTACCCCCACCCCCTGGCCGACTTGTTCCGCTACTGCGTCACGTGTTTGTCTGAGGATGGAGGCAGCAGTATAATGTCTTGTCTGGAGCTTATTATAACAAGGTAAGTTCCATGTTAAAATGACCATGTTTTTGACTATTTTTTATGGAGGCATTAATTTTCAGTTTATGCAAGAGTAGCAATTCCTATACATAGTTCGCTTAATGTACATGTATTTGTTTGGATATCACGGTATATACGACTGTTTATTATCATTTGAATTAACATTATTTAGCTGCTGAAGTCGTTTTCTTTAAGTTTTTGGCTGTAGACTACAAAATGGGGGAGTGGCTGCGCTGGACCGTTGACTTGATCTAAGCCACAAGTGTCAAACTCCAGTCCTGAAGGGCCACTGTCCCTCATTTAGATGTGCCGCTACTGCACCACACCTGAATACAATAATTAAGTGATTAGCAGGACTCTTGAGAACATATCTACACAGTGAGGAGGCAATTGAGCCATTTGACTCTGGTGTTTGGTACCTGTGGCACATCTAAAAACTGCCAAAATGTTTTTTCTTTGTTAGTGTGTCATGTTGGTGACTGAAGCCTGTTATGATGACTTCAACACATTTCTTCAGATAGGTTGGCACGACTTTTAATGCAGTCCAAAAAAAATTTCATAAGCTGACTAATTTCTTTAGTAATTATTTCTGACATTTTTATGCTTTATCGGTGCATAAAAATCGGTGACACACACAGGTGAGTCTGATTAGTTTTGTTCACACTTCTTTTAAAATATTTATTTATTATCTTAATGTTTCTGCTATATTTCCTGTTTTTCCTCCCAGGCTGGAAGTCTTCCTCCTTCATGTTAGCGAAAGCAAGAGCAGCAGCAAAGACACTTTACCATCAGTGATCATAAGACCATCCCTGGCAGCTTTCAATGAACTTTCAAAGCTTCACCTTCAGTGCAAAGTACCATGAATAAATGACCTTTGTTTTGTTTTTTGTTGGTTTTTTTGCTGTCAGTGCTGTTTGATGTTATGAAATAAAAGTAGATTATATACTGCAAATGGTACTGGTGTTTTTGTAGCATCTAATGTGGCATCTAATGTCTTTTAAAATAAATTTGGGGACTATTGATGGCCAGTAGTTTCTGGAGAAAAAAGATTTTAATTGCTGTATTGGCTTTTATTTGGTAGTAAATTGACAAAAAAGTGGGTAATAAGAGGAGGGGAAGAGAACCTACGACAGTGTTGATTCATCCATCCATCCATCCATTTTCTTACACCCTTGTCCCTTAGTGGGGTCGGGAGGTGCTGGTGCCTATCTCCAGCTAGCGTTCCGGGCGAGAGGCGGGGTACGCCCTGGACAGGTCGCCAGTCTGTCGCAGGGCACAGTGTTGATTCAAATAAATCATAAATAACACTTTCAAAACTGTAATTTCTACACCATTCAGAGTGAACCAATATAGACACTTTCAAAGTGTTGAATTAAACTCTGCAGGAGTTGACTGAACACTTCCAAATTTGCTGTGTACGGGAAGGAAAATGAACGGCATCATTACCAGTTTAAAGGTTTAGTTATTTTGTATTAGCTGATTAATGAAAGATGCTTAATCAAATATTTTCTCCAGAAATGCACACATCACCTATTCCACCCTTTTCGACATGTCAACCTTAATTTCAGACACCATGCCTGGGAATTCCTGACACCATGTCATTATTGCCAGGCGACAAGCCCAAGAATTTTGTTTGGATTCTATAGAGCTTGAGGTTCATTTCACCCATAAAGCCCTGAAGGCATTAGAGAAACTGTCCAAAAGTCACCAAGACAGGTAAATACCCAGCGAGACGGCCTCTGTGAGTTTTATAATTAAGTCGAGGTGTTACTTATTCAAAGAATGCAGGGTTTCCCCAGTGTATTATAAGCATGGCGGCCCGCCATGCTTTGCTAGCCCTGCTGCCAGGCTTAGCGTTTCAGCTGTTTGGGATTCCCCTCGGTAATTTCCCCAGAAAGCACGGACTCTGCACCTGCTTTCTAGTTGGCTGCCTGTCACATTCAGCGTTAAGCTCCCAGTCGGGGAAAACCCCTGATTGAATCGGTGTCAATGCTGTTGCTGAGAGAAGAAAACTCAAAGCTGTTTCAGCATCATTTTAAAGTGAAGACAGGAAGAAACCGTCTTAAAGGAAATGAAAACAACTATGCTAATCAATAATAAGAATGTTATTAAAATTATGGTAAAACAGGACTTTGCTTTCATTTGTGTTTTCATTAAGCATTAATGTGCTTAATGGAAACACAATTTAAGTAAAATGTTTTGTCTCTATGATGAGATTTTTTTTTACCTCATTGAAATTGGTTTATTCTGTAAAACTTTTTTCTTATCACACAAGTCACATAATCAATACCTGGATGTTGCCACTGGAGCAAATCATGAAAAAAGAGCAGAAAGTAAGTCTCTTTAATAACTTACCGCGTGCAATTAATGTGTTTCTTATTTAATTGAAACACCATAATTGTGAAATTGTGTTTTTTTCAACATTACCCTGACAAAGTTTTGAACACATTTGTAATGGAAAAGTAGCTGCTGAGGTGAAACTCTCAGCTGCAGCCGTCTTTATGATCCTCCTGAGTTGATTTCAAGCTAAAAAATAAATAAATGGAGCCTTGTTAATATTCAGCAAAGCTTTCATGGTTGTACTCGTTTTATCCTTGAGAGTTTTACAACTTTTGAAGAGCATGTTCTGTAAGTAGACTGGTCAGAACCCTTCCTCTGGTATTGGATGACTGCCACCAGAGCCGCTCTTGCCACTTCTCCTCTCCCAACCCTGATATGTTCACTCAGCCCAGCTCTCTGCCTCACTCCAGCTCCCTTCCCCCTCTCACTTGGCCCCACTCTTTCAGTCTCAGCACAATCAAGTGCTTCTATCAGAGATGGGCATTTCATTACCCGAGTGCCAATTCCTTAGCAACAAGGCAGGTACAAGAGCACTTTAGCAAACACTGGAAACTGAATGCAAATAGGAAGGCTGATGCCAGTACCCTTACTCACTATATGCTTAGTATTAGAAGCTGTTCACTAAATGTAAGCAAGTCGGAGTGATGTAACTTTGGCCTGGACTAAATATGTACTCAAACAATCCACACAATGACTTAAACATATTATTTGTGTCACAGTAGAGCCAAAAACCACTTCCTGCAGCCATTCTGCTTTGTAATACACTCCTCATTGGTGAAAGTTATGTCAATTCAAGGGTTTAATGGTGATTTTAAACCATTATCTTCTCTGGGTGAAATCATTACACAACAAACAACTTTAATGGATTAAATAAAAAAGATCTCTGAATTTAATCTTGGCTTTTGTTCGTCCACAAAGATTCAACATTATACAGATCTGCGGCCACACATCCCAAATAATGTTTGGATAAATGACCCATAAAAGAGATCAGAGAAACCATTGGCTTACTTTCGGACCAAAAACATCAATGTATAATTCTGGTTTGATATTTGACCACTGACCTTATCAAAATGGTTGAGATTCCTCCAACTGGAAGCATTAGTTCACTTCGGAGTGAGTTTAATATCCAGGGGTGAAAGTAGTTTTAAATTCTTGGGGGTACTATGACAAAGAAAAAGAAAAATTATATATATATATATATATATATATATACTGTATATATATATATATATATATATATATAAAGCACACTTCTTTGTATGCTTTGGAGTTTCTGTACTAACTAACTAATAAAAGCTGGTAGCTCTTGAATTGTTACAGAATGGAGCTGTATTTCCTTCAGTCCACTGGCTGCAATGTTGACACATTGAGATGCCATGAAACCTAAATCCTGAACATCATGACATGGAGTGCATCTCAGTTTTCCAATGTCTGCCATATAACCATTCATTTTAGATTTTAAACTGGTTATATTGATTCTGTGTCCAGACAGAGGGATAATCAATATCATGACCTGTTTGTTCTGAAGATCCTGCAGCTTCTACTTCGTCTTCCTAACAAGGCGCCTCCTCACCCTGACTCTCATACTGATAGGAGGAACCACAGAGCTCTGTTAGGTTAAAAGTTCATCTTCTGAAAGTTGGGATATTTTTTCTCCAACAGGTTCCAGAGGAATCACTTCAAACCAGATGTTGGACTGGATTTTATTTCACTGTCATTTGTGAATGTTAGAGCCTCATTTTCAACAGTGGAGCTATAAAGGTTGAAAAAGGTTATTATTTTGGAGAAAGTATCAACATCAATATTTCCACTAAATAAGAGGCAAAAATCAAAATTGTTTAATAAAGGAAAAGCCTCTCAGACTCTGAGCCCGACAGCACCAAACTATTATTTTTATATTAGACAATTAATTTAATTTCACATACTTTTTGTGGTAGAAGCCATTTGTTTGTTAAATACCTAATGAAACATATTTACCATGTTTGGTAAATATGTTTAAATATGTTTATATGATGTTTGTTGTGAATGACAAATAGTCACAAAGAGCGAGGTAATTAGTCCAAGTTTGTCATTTATTGAATGTTCAGAAACTACAGCGGCTGTGATGAGCCAAGACAAAGGTAAAACAACTCGAACAGATGATCAAGTCTAAACCACTCGCACCTTCTTACTTTCTCTGTCATTTAAGCACACCCGTTGCCATGGCAACCTCATGCGCTCCACAAGCCGACCAGAGATTATGTTAAAATAACATTCAATCCGTTACAATATTAGGTTTGCAGGCTTGATCATTAATAAGCCTCTCATGAACACAGCGGTGGTTGATTAGTTAATTTTAAACTCTGCTCTGCTCTGCTCGTAATTTATTGAACTGAAACTCACAGAATTGCGCAACACCTTGTTGAAACAATAATTACTGATATTGTTTGTTGGGTCATTAATTTGAACGTTTTGTTAATTTTTTTGTTGTTGTTCTTTAATAAAGTTACGAACGTTTTGATAAGGACCCAGAGGAGGACATGCTGGTCTCAGCCTCCTGATGGTGTTCAGTTTGTCTCCTAGTGCCGAGATCGACTCAAAACCTTCCGCGATCGTCGTATCGCACGCTGCTCTAGTAAAGCACAAATAGTTCAGAAACAATATGAAATGAGAAAAGAGAAAAAAAGTATTAATTAACTGATTATGTCTTGTTTTAAGACTGTTCTTAGAAACCTAATCAGTCACGGCTGATTAGTGGGGGCACTCACAGCTACACAGTGAACCCATTCATGTTTTACAGCAGACAGCCGCTCCCCTCTCTTGCAGGTACTGCGTACCCCCACTAAATCTTTTAGGGGTACGCAGTAGCCTGCCGTACCCCCTTTCTTTCACCCCTGTTAATATTACCATGCACTGAGATCGGAGTCAAACAAAATGCCTGCTCCAAAACAAGCACCTTTGAGCTCAAATGAAGTTCCCAGCTACACATATGGGCAGGCCAGATGTTGTTTTGAACAAAAGTGTCATCAGCCAGATGAACAGAGGTGTGTGGCGGCGAGTAAAGATGAGACTTTGAACATCAACAGTTAGATGGTTGAAACTAGCAGGATACTGATACACACATCAAAACTGACTTTGGAATAGATAAAGAAGACCAACATTAAGGTTCTGGGATGGCCCTGACCTCAACCCTTCTGAAATGTATGCCTTCGCTTTAAAAGCCGAGTGTGGCAGGAAACCAACCACAGGACCATCTACCAATTCTCATAAGGCTCAACCAAAGTACAGCGGTACACAGCATGTACATGTATCTGCAAAGGGACATCCCACTAATTTTTAGTAGTGAGTGTATTTATGCATTTGTGCCTGTAATGTTTGATGTTCAGTCTGTTGCGGTTCCAGGCTGTATAGTCACACCAAGGTTGAAACAAATCATCCAGAACAATAATCTATAAGATGAGACACATGCCCATTATGAATTGTCTGAAGTGTCTCTTCTGTATTCGTTCATTAATGAATACAGCTTCTGCTCTGCACCATGCTGTTGTTTTTAACATGTAAAGATTGAAACCCAAAGGAGAAAGAGTATGAATTCCACTTGCACCAATCATTTTTAATAAAACAGAAATATTCCTTGTTTACCAATCAGGTTATGGCTGATGTCTACGAAACCCAGGGCCGGCCCAAGCCTCCAAGGGGCCCAAAGCAAAATTTGGTTTTGGGGCCCTCTATTTCTGCTAACAATGTGACCGGCTGAAATCAACAGAATATTAGATTATTCGCACACCTGCTATAACCCTATTGTGTATCTCATAGTGCTGTTTACATTATATCCTATGCATGTATAATATAGGATACCTTTATTGGCGGTAATTTCCTTAATATTGGGGGATTGTGATCGGCCGATACCTTCACGTGAAGCCCATCTTATCCCCTGATCTTAATTTTGTCAGTAAAGGTTTAAAAATCAGCCTCTGTCCTCTTCTGCTCTGCAGTGAGAGGTTTGACTGACAGATCGGCCCACTAGGTCATGTCTGTATGTTTACAGTTACACGTTTATATATATATAAACATATAAATCCATCCATCCATCCATTTTCTGCTGCTTATCCGGGGTCCGCTCGTGGGGGCAGCAGCTTCAGAATGGAGGCCCAGACTTCCCTCCCCAGCCACTTCTTCCTGCTCCTCCAGGAACCCCAAGGCGTTCCCAGGCCAGCCGAGAGACATAGTTCCTCCAGCGTGTCCTGGGTCTTCCCCGAGGCCTCCTCCCGGTGGGACGTGCCCAGAACACCTCACCAGGGAGGCGTCCAGGAGGCAGGAGGTAGGAGGCACTGAGCCTCATCCCAGCCGCTTCACAATCGGCCACGAACTGCTCCAGTGAGAGCTGCAGATCACAATCTGATGAAGTCAACAGGACCACATCATCCGCAAAAAGCAGAGATGCGATCCTAAGGCCACCTAAACGAATCTGCTCAACACCTCGGCTCACTGGAAACGAGCCCGACTTACTGCCGGTAATGCGGACCAGACTCTCACCGGTCATACAGGGACCTGACAGCCCGTATCAAATGGCCCGGTACCCCATACTCCCGGAGACCGTGTCTCCCTGAGGGACACGGTCGAACGCCTTCTCCAAGTCCACAAAACACATGTAGACTGGTTGGGCGAACTCCCATGCTCCCTCCAGGACCCTGCTGAGAGTGTAGAGCTGGTCCAGTGTTCCACGACCAGGACAAAAACCACACTGCTCTATCTGAATTCATGGTTCGACTATGCAGGACCCCTGAATAGACCTTACCAGGGAGGCTTAAGAGTGTGACCCCCCCTGTAATTGGAGCACACCCTCCGGTCCCCCTTTTTGAACAGAGGGACCACCACCCCAGTCTGCCAATCTAGGGGAACTGCCCCCAATGTCCATACGATATTGCAGAGTTGCGTGAGCCAACACAACCCTACAACATCCAGAGCCTTAAGGAACTTTGGGCGGATCTCATCCACCTCCGGGTCCCTGCCACCGAGGAGCTTTTTGACCACCTCAGTGATCTCGTCCCCAGAAATTGGAGAGCCCAACCCAGAGTCCCCAGGCTCAGCTATCTCAACAGAAGGCATGTTGGTGGGATTGAAGAGGTCTTCGAAGTATTCTGCCCACCGGCCCACAATGCCCTAAGTTGAGGTCAGCAGTGCACCATCCCCACTATAAACAGTTTTGGGGCTGCACTGCTTCCCCCTCCTGAGACGTTGGATGGTGGACCAGAATCACCTTAAAGCCGTGCAGAAGTCTTTCTCTATGGCCTCTCCAAACTCCTCCCACACCCGATGTTTTGCCTCAGCGACCACCTGAGCCGCATGCCGCTTCGCCCGCCGGTACCCATCAGCTTCTTCTGGAGTCCCACAGACCAAAATGGCCCTATAGGACTCCTTCAGCTTGACAGCATCTCTCACCAAAGGTGTCCACCAACGGGTTCGAGGGTTAAACATACATACATATATAAAAAATTCCCTTCTCACCCTCTGCGGGTGGTCTCTTTCATCCTCTGAGCTCGGGTCCTCTACCAGAGGCCTGGGAGCTTGAGGGTTCTGCGCAGTATCTTGGCTGTGCCTAGTACTGCACATTTCTGGACTGAGATGTCTGATGTTGTTCCTGGGATCTGTTTTAGCCACTGCTCCAGTTTGGGGGTGACTGCCCCGAGGGCCCCGATGACCACAGGCACCACTGTGGTCTTCACCTTCCAGTTCTTTTCCAGTTCCTCCCTGAGGCCCTGGTATTTCTCCAGTTTCTCATGCTCCTTTTTCCTGATGTTGTAGTCACTTGGTATAGCTACATCCACCACAACGACTTTCCTCTGTTCTTTATCCACCACCACAATGTCCGGTTGGTTCGCCATTACCATCTTGTCTGTCTGGATCTGGAAGTCCCACAGGATCTTAGCTCGGTCATTTTCCACCACCTTTGGGGGTGTTTCCCACTTCGATCTCGGGGCTTCCAGTCCATATTCTGCACAGATGTTCCTGTACACTATGCCCGCCACCTGGTTATGTCGTTCCATGTACGCTTTCCCTGCCAGCATCTTGCACCCTGCTGTTATGTGCTGGACTGTCTCAGGGGCCTCCTTGCACAACCTACACCTTGGGTCTTGTCTGGTGTGGTAGATCTGAGCCTCTATTGCTCTGGTGTTTAGGGCCTGTTCCTGTGCAGCCAGGATGAGAGCCTCTGTGCTGTCCTTGAGTCCAGCTTTGCCCAGCCATTGGTAGGATTTCCTGATATCAGCCACTTCAGTTATTTGTCGGTGGTACATCCCATGTAGGGGCTTGTTCTCCCATGATGGAACCTCTAGCCCCTCATCCTCTGTTCCCCATTGCCTGAGACATTCGCTGAGCATATCGTCCGTTGAGGCTTTGTCCTTGATGTATTTATGGATCTTGGATGTTTCATCCTGGACAGTGGCTCTCACACTCGCTAGTCCTCTGCCTCCTTCCTTACGGCTCGTGTACAGTCTCAGGGTGCTGGATTTGGGGTGGAACCCTCCATGCATGGTTAGTAACTTCCGAGTCTTAACATCCGTGGCCTTTATCTCTTCTATTGGCCAGCTGATTATTCCGGCAGGGTATCTGATTACTGGTAAGGCATAGCTGTTTATTGCACGGATCTTGTTCTTGCCATTGAGCTGGCTTCTCAGGACTTGCCTTATTCGTTGGAGGTATTTGGCTGTGGCTCCTTTCCTTGTGACCTCGTCGAGGTTGCCATTTGTTTGTGGTATTCCCAGGTACTTGTAACTGTGCTCTATGTCTGCTATTGTTCCTTCTGGGAGTGAGACCCCTTCTGTGCGGACGACCTTCCCTCTCTTTGTAACCATCCGACGACGCTTTTCTAGTCCGAATGACATCCCAATGTCAGTGCTGTATATCCTGGTGGTGTGGATCAGTGAGTCGATGTCTCGCTCACTCTTAGCGTACAGCTTGATGTCATCCATGTAGAGGAGGTGACTGATTGTGGCCCCATTCTTCAGTCGGTATCCGTAGCCAGTCTTGTTGATGATTTGGCTGAGGGGGTTCAGGCCTATGCAGAACAGCAGTGGGGACAGAGCATCTCCTTGGTATATGCCACATTTGATGGACACTTGTGCAAGTGGTTTGCAGTTGGCTTCAAGGGTGGTTTTCCACAGCCCCATCGAGTTTGCAATGAAGGCTCTTAGAGTCCTATTGATGTTGTACATCTCTAAGCATTCATTGATCCAAGTGTGTGGCATTGAGTCATAGGCTTTCTTGTAATCTATCCAAGCGGTGCACAGGTTGGTGTGTCGGGTTTTGCAGTCTCGGGCGACTGTGTGGTCTACAAGGAGTTGGTGTTTGGCTCCTCTGCTATTTTTGCCAATGCCCTTCTGTGCCGTACTCATGTATTTATCCATGTGACCACTTATCTTAGCCGCTACGATGCCTGATATGAGCTTCCATGTTGTAGAGAGACAGGTTATTGGCCGATAGTTGGATGGGATTGAACCCTTTGAGGGATCCTTCTGTATCAGGATTGTGCGACCTTCAGTTAACCATTCAGGGTGAATCCCATTTTGTAGCAGCTGGTTCATTTGAGCTGCCAGTCGCTCATGGAGGGCAGTGAGTTTCTTTAGCCAGTAGGCATGGATCATGTCAGGTCCTGGTGCTGTCCAGTTTTTCATACCCGAGACTCTTTCTTGGACATCTGCCACAGTGATGGTTACTGGGGCTTGTTCAGGGAGGTTGCTGTGTTCCTCTCGTAGAGAGGTTAGCCACTTTGCATTGCTGTTGTGGGTCGCCTCCCTTTCCCATATGCCTTTCCAGTATTGTTCAGTCTCCAGCCTTGGTGGGTCTGCTCTGTTGTTAGTACCCTGCCATTGAGAGTACACTTTAGGTGGTTGGGTGTGGAAGAGCCGGTTAATCCTCCTGGCTTCATTCTCTCTTGTGTATCTCTTCAGGCGGCTGGCCAAGGCTTGGAGCCTTTGTTTGGCAGTTTCGAGTGCTTCAGGTATGGACATCTGGCTGTACTTCTTGTGTATTGATCTATTCATTGAACCCTTTGGAGCTCTGACAGTTGGCTCACTTCCCTCCTTGTTATCTTGATCTTAGCCTCTAACCGTCTTTTCCATGGTGGGTATTGGGTCTCATGATTGCTCTTATAGCCAAGCATTCTCAAGGATCACTGATGTGAGTTGTATATCAGCTCATTGGTTTCTGTTATGGTGTTGGTAGGGATCGTTCTCAATGCCGCATTCACATCTTCAATTAGGCTTTCTGGTGGTGCTTCACTCAGCCGTTGTAATTGGCGTCGGGGTTGTCTGGTGTTCATTACGGCCACGATTCTCTCTCTCAGGTCAGTTGCTGCCTCGTTCTGCTCTGATGGTTCGTTCATTGCTGGGGTTACATACCCAGTCTCTGGGCGGGTAGTTGTAGTTAACTCTCCTCTGACCTGGCGTTCTGGCTCCTCCCCTTTGCTGTAGCATTTGTGTTGTACCTCGTCAATCTCAAGTTGTGACAGCAGTTGCCGTTTGCGGATGTTGGAACACTGAGCTACAAGTTGTTTGACAGTTAGTGTTGACTGGGGATGTCGAAGTAACCATTCCTCCCACAGTCTTTGCATGTAGCCCCTCTGACTAGGGTTACTTGAGTAGTAGCATTCCAACAGATCCATGTTTTTGCCCATTTCCGTCTTGTTCCAGTATCTCATTTTTCATCAAGGTGCTCTGGTTCCCCAGCACCTGACGTAGAACTTGTTTGGCCGGGCGACGTCTGAGCCGGCATGTCGTGCTTATCAATGTCTCTCATGGTATGAGGTAGGCCATATAGTTCCAAGGGTCTTGCCTAAGGACCCACACTGATAGCTCAATTTGACTGTTGTAACTTTTTGCCCCAGCCCCAGCCTGGATTCAAACCTGAGTCTCCCAGGTGGAAGACTGGTGACTATATAGTCAGCTATATATATATGTATAGCTATATATAGCTGACTGAATAGCTCAATTGGTAAGTCAAGGCTTGGAGCCTTTGTTTGGCAGTTTCGAGTGCTTCAGGTATGGACATCTGGCTGTACTTCTTGTGTACTGATCTTTTCATTGCACCCCTTTGGAGCTTCCCACATCTTCAATTAGACTTTCTGATGGTGCTTCACTCAGCCATTGTAATTGGCGTTGGGGTTGTCTGGTGTTCATTAGGGCCACGATTCTCTCTCTCAGGTCAGTTGCTGCCTCGTTCAGCTCTGATGGTTCACCTGAAGCGATACATAAGAGAGAATGAAGCTAGGAGGATTAACCGGCTCTTCTCCACCCAACCAGCTAAAGTGTACTCTCAATGGCAGGGCACTAACAGCAGAGAAGACCCACCAAGATTGGAGACTGAACAATACTGGAAAGGCATATGGGAAAGGGAGGTGTCCCACAACAACAATGCACAGTGGCTAACCTCTCTACGAAAGAACCACAGCAACCTCCCTGAACAAGCCCCGGTAACCATCACTGTGGCAGATGTCCAAGAAAGAGTCTCGGGTATGAAAAACTGGACAGCACCAGGACCTGACATGATCCATGCCTACTGGCTGAAGAAACTCACTGTCCTCCATGAGTGACTGGCGGCTCAAATGAACCAGCTGCTACAAAATGGGATTCACCCTGAATGGTTAACTGAAGGGCGCACAATCATGATACAGAAGGATCAATCCCATCCAACTATCGGCCGATAACTTGTCTCTCTACAACATGGAAGCTCATATCAGGCATCATAGCGGCTAAGATAAGTGGGCACATGGATAAATACATGAGCACCGTGTTGTGATTGGTGTTTTTTCAGTATAGTTATTTTGAGATTTTCTGTGTTTAGTCCTATTTCCCTGAGTCTCTGTCCTGTCCTCCCTGTTTATTGATCCCAGCTGTGTCTAGTTTCTTGATTACCTGTGTATTTAAGTCCACCTGTTGTCTTTGTCTGCGTCGGATCCTCGTCGTGTAACGTTGTGTATACCCGTTATCTGTCCGTTTCCCTGTGCCTCCGTTCTCTGGATTTGTCATTAAATGTCATTTTCACCATGACTACCTGGGTTCAACGGCGTCTCTCTCACTACTTTCAACCGCACATCATGACAGTAGGATCCGACCACACAAGAGGTGAGAACGCCAGCGTGTGGGGTAGCGAGGCTTGGTTCCAGCAGCAGCTGGAGTTGGCTCAATGGGATCTCTACAAGGATGTGGCGATCTTGCCTTCTCCGCTGCTGCTGGAGGAAATGGGTCTCGCCTCAGACCTCGACACACCCAGGCGACGCAGGCAACAACGGAGGCAGCGGCGGGGATCAAGAACGGAGTTCTGTGGGGAGGCTCCAGCCAGCCATAAGCCCTGGTTGGGAACTCGGCTGGCGATCTGTCCACCTGGAGTCAGACCCCCCCGTTACTGCCGCCCTGAGCCGCCGGAGATCCCGGCCCCTGGGCCTCGCCGTCAACGCCGCCCTGAGCCGCTGGATATCCCAGCCCCTGGGCCCCGCCTGCAGCTGCCTCCGGTCCCCGCGCCAAGGCAGCGTCAGTCCCTGCTGCCTCCGGTACCTGCGCCGAGGCGGTGTCTGTCTCCGCCCCCAGAGTTCCCTGAGCTTCCTGTGTTTCCTGTGGCCCTGCCTCCCGAGTTTGCAGACTCTCCTCCCGAGTTCCCTCCAGAGCCAGTTCCTCCCGAGTTCCCTCCAGAGTCAGTTCCTCCCGAGTTCCCTCCAGAGCCAGTTCCTCCCGAGTTCCCTCCAGAGCCAGTTCCTCCCGAGTTCCCTCCAGAGTCAGTTCCTCCCGAGTTCCCTCCAGAGCCAGTTCCTCCCGAGTTCCCTCCAGAGCCAGTTCCTCCCGAGTTCCCTCCAGAGCCAGTTCCTCCCGAGTTCCCTCCAGAGCTAGTTCCTCCCGAGTTCCCTCCAGAGCCTGCTCTGTTCACCATGACATTTTACTGAATCGAGTTGGGTCGGACTCTCCGGTCCGGTGCTCCACTGGTTTGAATCTTGCATAAAGAACAGGGATTTCTTTGTTTCAATCGGAAATTTCTCATCGGAGAGGTCAAAGGTCACATGTGGGGTACCCCAAGGTTCAATCCTAAGACCCCTTCTCTTCAATGTTTATATGCTCCCATTGGCTCAAGTTATAACAGGAAATAAGATCAGCTACCATAACTATGTGGATGATACACAGCTCTACATCACTATATCACCAGGTGACTCTGAACCCATCCAAACACTGAACAGATGCTTAGAACAGATCAATGTATGGATGTGCCAAAACTTTCTCCAGCTGAACAGAAATAAAACTGAAGTTATTATCTTTGGACCGAAAGAAGAACAAACCAGAGTCAATGAACAGCTTCAGTTATTACAACTAAAAACTAGCGATCAGCCAGAAACCTGGGAGTAGTGATGGACTCTGACCTGAACCTTCAGAGTCACATTAAGACAGTCACAAAGTCGGCCTTCAAACACCTGAAGAACATCTCTAGAATTAGAGGACTGATGTCTCAGCGAGATCTAGAGAAGCTCATCCATGTGTTTATCTTTAGCCGCCTTGATTACTGCAACAGCGTCTTCACAGGTTTGACTAATAAATCAATCAAACAGCTGCAGCTGATGCAGACGCTGCTGCTCATGTTCTCACTCAAACCAGGAAGATAGAGACATAACACCAGTTTTAAAGTATCTACACTGGCTCCCTGTAGCTCAAAGAATAGACTTTAAAATACTGTTGTTAGTTTATAAATCACTGAACGGTTTAGCACCACAATACATTAAAGATCTGTTATTGCTGTACCAACCATCTAGACCCCTCAGATCTTCTGGTTCTAGTCTGCTGTGCATCCCCAGAACCAGAACCAAACAAGGAGAAGCAGTATTCCGTTTCTATGCACCACAAATTTGGAACAAACTTCCAGAAAACTGTAAAACAGCTGAAACATTGAGTGCCTTTAAATCTCAAATTAAAACTATTTAGAGCTGCTTATGGATAAATTGCGGGGTTTAATCTCTTAGGTTTGAAAATCCTTGTATGATGTCCCTCTGCTAAAACTCTGTTCGAGGAGACCCCATAAGGGCAAGTCCTCATGTGGATCGATGTTTTTAAATGTTTTTATTTTTAATTTTACTTTTAATAATGTTTTTATCTTCTTAAATCTTTTCCAAACTCTCTGTCTCTTTCTGTTTTTATTTTTATTTTAAATAGTGTAAAGCATAAGCTGCACAGTGGCGCAGTTGGTAGAGCTGTTGCCTTGCAGCAAGAAGGTTCTGGGTTCGATTCCCGGCCCCGGCCTTTCTGCATGGAGTTTGCATGTTCTTCCTGTGCATGGTGGGTTTTCTCCGGGTACTCCGGTTTCCTCCCACAGTCCAAAAACATGACTGTCAGGTTAATTGGTCTGTCTAAATTGCCCCTAGGTGTGAGTGTGTGTGTGCATGGTTGTTTGTCTTGTGTGTGTCTCTGTGTTGCCCTGCGACAGACTGGCGACCTGTCCAGGGCGTACCCCGCCTCTCGCCCGGAACGCCAGCTGGAGATAGGCACCAGCACCTCCCGACCCCATTAAGGGACAAGGGTGTAGGAAAATGGATGGATGAAATAGTGTAAAGCACTTTGACATGCCTTGCTGCTGAAATGTGCTATACAAATAGATTTGATTGATTGATTGATTGATTGATTGATTGTAATGACATAGAAATCATTACGGAAAAAAAGCAACTAAGCGCTGTTTAGTTTGCTTGTGCCTTGGGCCGGCCCTGATGAGACCGGAGAAAACTTCTGCATGTAATCCTTTCAGTGTTCTTGAAGCAAACTGATTAACTTTGAAAAGTATCTTGGTCATTTTATAGAGGGTGGATCAATATGTTTAAGTAGTTCCCATAAATAATAATAGTCCTTCTGGGCCTCTGCCAGTGGTGAACTGCCCGATCCTTTGTCCTATAAATGTCACTGTAACTTGATATAGCATGACTGATTGAGACATATTCAGAGTCCCTGGAACAACTGGTTTATTAAGCAGATCTCTGCGACCAATAAGAGCTGCACTAATGTTATACTTCAGTACAAAGAAGACAAACCTTGGAGGCAATAAAGGGAAAGTGGGAGCAGTCAGGGGACATACTGTATCAGTGCTGGCATCAATTAGTTTATGTGGATTTAGGCCTCTGAGGCAAGCTTCCATTTTGGTAAAGTGTTTTCAAACAAGACAATGAGTTCTTCCCCCTTGCTTTAGTATATTGCAGTTGTACTCTGACCTCTAACCTTTCTCTAAAGAGAAAAGACCTAAAAGGTTTAATAAACCACCAAATTACAGGGTTAATTCATTTTACCAGAACAGAAATAAATGTCTCTAATGTCCAATAGTACAATGGGTTAGTTATCTCCTTAAAAATGAACACAAGTTTTCAGTTCATAGATTATCTAGAACAGTGGTTCTTAACCTGGGTTGGGAGCCTCTGCCACGGAGGTAAAGACACACTTGTGTAAAGTCGTGATGACTCGCCCCGCCCCATCACTTGCTGTAGAGGATCACGTTACATTGCTTAGCCAATCAGAGCTGCGGAGGAGCTCTGATTAAGGAGTTCCACTCTCAGTATGGATTTGAACTTGTGTCTTTAATTAGTTCAGCAAAACTCACCGTTTTTACCAAATCCTGTAGCTTTCGGTGTACTTCTAAATCTGCTCCTTAGTCGCATCTTTTCGGGGTTGGTACTGCCTCTAGTGGCGTGAGGGTGGTAACAAAACTAATATAATTATGTCACTAAATCAGAATGCCGCAGTCTTTATTATTATAAATTTTTAATTCTCTTAAGAATGTAGAGCTAATTAAATTATCTAAACAAGACTTTAAAGTGGTTCCAGTTTCTCTCGATGGCCTGTTGAAACGGGCAAATTTTAAATACCTTGGGTCGTTCCTGGACAGTCAGCTCAACTTTGCTGAAAACACTGACTATGACTAGAAGAACTGTTCTCAGAGACTCTACCTTTTAAGAAGACTTAGTGATCATGGGATGACCCAACTAGACACTAGTTGGGTCACCCCTATGTCTTGAAATTGGGGTAGGGGGGAAATCATATTTTATTTATCACTACAGAAGGGTTCAGTGAATGGGCATATGAAACTGGTGGGTTTGGTACCTCAAAAAAGAGGTTAAGAACCACTGATCCACTTTTAAACTCTTACCTAGAGTTCTCCAAAGGATCATAATTCCTCACAGTAAGTTGATGTAAATATCCATACAGGTCAACCTGTATCCAGTTTGAGTGAAAGGAGGCGCGCGCGATCCGCGCTGAGGTAAAGCAGCGGCAGCACAAGGCAAAGCACAGAGGCGCCAGCTGTGTGATTGGTCTGTGTGCTGTTGGGTTTATATGCAGAAGCTATAAACCTATCTATTATAAACCTGTCCTTTAGGAATAAATATGCTCTGCTAGTGAAAGGCTAAGGCTTATAATACACTGGGGGAAACCCTGGAATCGATACTCTTGTGTAAACGGAAAAATAATCCGTCCATACAAAATAGTCAAAAACATGATCATTTTAACATGGAACTTACCTTGTTATAATAAGCTCCAGACAAGTTGCCATACTGCTGCCTTCGCTCCTCAGTCAAACATGTGACGCAGTAGCGGAGCAAGACAGCATCAGCCGGGGGGCGGGGCTAATGACCGGACCCAAATAATACATCTCATGATAATTTAACTTTATAACATGCCCGGAACAGCGGAGCTAACAAGTTTCATTACCACAGAGAGCGACTACGTCATTCTGAAATCCATTTGACATGAAGTCCAACAAACCAAGAGAATAACAGAAACATCAGGCCATTAATGGTCACTAATGATGAAACAACACAAAGTCAAAACATGTTAACGTAGTCCGTAGAAATGCTTTTGTTTGCCATTTGTTTTCAAGTGACTGATGATGACGTTGGTGACAAGCTTTACCCATAATGCACCTGGAGACGATAAGGATGATTCATTTGTTGTTTTGTGCGTCATAAAGTTAAATATAAGAGTGAAAATAAAGTCAGTCATGTAGCACAACATTTTATTCAATATTTTACACCCACTATATCACTAAAATCTGTCTGGTAAGGCTTTCAGCAACCATGAGTCAACAATGGGGCTCCCTACTATAGAACCTACTGGGGTATGGCACACAATTTTTAACAGGAGAGGGCTCTCCTTTTACAATTCTCATCAGATGTGATAAAAAAAATTGGATCCCTGAAGGCATGACCTGCTCACATGTGGGACCATGTAGGTCCAGGCCAACCCTCTCCCTATCTGTTGATCCTTCCTGGATGTGATGTCACAAATATGTTACAATTGTGGGAGGATCTGTCTGATCTAAATCAGCACTAGACTGAGTTACTGTTGGTGTTAATTTAGAAATCAACACTGGACTGGATTGCTTTTTGTTTAACTCTTTGGAACTCTTTAGTGTGTGTTAGGGAGACTAACACACACTAACACTCATGTTGCTGAATTAATACTGTATTTTTAACATACAAGATTTACACTGGGAATAGAACATTTTTTAATTTGCTGTGTGTATGCCGACACACTCTTAATTTTCAAAACATTGAAAAATGTTGCAGTCCAGACATCAAAGCGGCATGGTGTTTGAGCGGACAAGCATAGAGCCCTGCAGAGTGGCCACAGAAATACATCCACAGATTGACAGGCTCCAAGGAGACAAGAAGCAGCCTGCAGAGGGCAGAGAACACAGCCACAGGAGGATTTTTGCTTTCCTCCAAGATTTAATCAGAGGAAAGATCCAGCATCTCCAAGGTCTCAAAGAGCTGCAGGCTAATTTTTTCTACTCGGCTTGGAAACTAACCAGGTGAGGAATTTCAGCTGGTGATGTAAATACTGAGGAGAGTTGAGTATTTGGGAAATCTGTTCCATTACTAGTTCTTTGGCAGGTCTTCAAAGCACTTCTTCACTTCAATAATACACATATTTACTTAAAGTGTCAAAGTGCTAAAATGGTTTTTCCTCCCCAGGTGAGTGGCAGGGTCCTTTCCAGGGTCTAGTTACTCTGGCAAACAGGGCAATGAAGCAAAGCAGAACAGAAAGAAGCAGCTTGAGTTCAGAAATGGACTTCTAAAAGAACTAGCTCATAGAATGCAGTTAACCTGGAAGTACATTTTGATAATAAAAAAAATAAAATAAAATAACAAAAAGCATTTCCCCCTAACTCAGAACGGGCTGTGGTGGTACCAAAATCACCAAAATGGCTGAGAAGTCATACCCAAATTAAATCAGCTGCTGTTCTTGGAGAATTTAGAGTACATGGAAAAGCTTGGTCTCTTTATGAAAACAAGATAAATTTTCCATTTTTGCAGTCAAAAACACTCTAACTGCAAGTAGTTTGTAACTATTGCGTTTGCTACACAAAAAAATTTACAATTTTGCTTCAACCAAATTTTTCATTTTTATTTCTTGTAAATACACATTGTGTGTTGAATGTATGGACTGGAAAATATAATACATCTGTTGAAGAAAGTATTCTGCTTGTGGAAGTTAAGAATGATCAAAATAGCACAAAAAAGAAATGTCATTTTGGACATATTTATTTATGAGAATGTACAGGTGTTGTCCAAGTGTGCCATTCGAAGTCTCCATTCGGCATCTCCAAATGGTACACTTGGACAACATCTTATAGACAAACTTGTGTTGAAGCACTGGGGAGTCACAGTCCTAAGTGTGCACTGAGTACTCATTGATGGTCCACGGAGAGACAGAAAACAGAGTTACACATAAAGATGCATGATGGCGCACAGAGCCTGGCTTTAAGGCAGCACAGACAAACACTTTGCGCATGGTTACGCATGCAGCTGGTGGATTCATGTCAAAATAAACCCCAAAATAACTTAGGTCCTTATGACAGGACAGGTGTTTGCTACACATCGGTGGTTTTAGAGTTAGTTTCCAAGTTGACCAGTCAGAAATATACCAGAAAGAATACAGGCATCTCAAAATGAGCTCAAGTCACTCTCTGGATATGATTGGCTCGGAAAAAGCCATTTCAAAACATTATTGGTCCCCCCTAGTGTCAATCACTAGGGGGGTTCTAGACTAACATATGTCATACCCTGGTGTCATACCCTGATCCTTCAGAGCTGTTCCTGCCCACAACTAATCCCACTCATCTCAGCCGCCTCCCTCATGAATATGATGGTGGTGTGTAAAAATCGGCCTCTCTTCCCTTTTTTAATCACTTCAACACTCTACTGAAAACATTTTTATCTCTAAGGGAGAGAAAAGGGGAGGGCAGGGCAAACAATATCCTGAACCTGGTGCTTCAAGGTTCCAGCCACCAAGTCAGAGGCTCATTCTGACTTGGTGGGCCTCACTAAGGCAGAGCTTTGGTAGTGAGGCCCTGATGGAAGACAGGTGGGTGGGAGGGAAAGGTTTTAGGAAGAGCTGAAAAAGTCAGCAACAAAAACTAACCCCCCAATAAGAAACTTCCTGACACACCGAAATTGGGCTTCAAAGCTTTTGTCAACACTGATGTGAAAAGGAGAATCTCTGACAGGAGTGACAAGGTGATCATTTACAATCTTCTTCGTCCCTGAGCCTCGACCCAGACGCTGAGCTTCAGCTCAATCCTTCCTATGGCCTCATTTACACGGAACCACTCTTCAGATAAACACGAATGTTTGTTTCTTTTTGACTCTCTGGCTCTTTTGAAAACAGGAGTTAATCCCACCACAGAGGTGTGAAGGACCCCACAGACGAGGGCAGAATGCACAGCAGTAGGGTTTATGCTGAGCATTCACAGCCAGAAAACAACAAGCAAATTGTTAGCATTGTGCTAATTAACCTGATCAGTTTGACACCATAAGAAATGTGTTATATGAGCACTTTGTTCATGGGAGGCAGGTTACTGTTTATATTAAGGTGGAAGCTAAAGGTCAAAAGCTCATGTGCATCTGATGACGTTCTAACATCACAGTGCCATCTAGTAGCCTGGCATGACAACTACAGCAGACTCAGGGTGTTTTGGCAGTGCCATCTAAAATGTGGAACTTTTACCCAATCAATATTGAAATAGGCCTGTCGCAATATGCAACAATCACATCATAAACTGAAACAAGCACAATCATTTTCGATTGCATGATTTATCATTTTTCTCTTCTCTCTCTTTCTACCAAAGACTGGATGATAAAAGCCTTCAGTCTGGTGTTTTGGTCTCAACTGGATCCTTTTTGAAGGATAATGTTGTTTACAGAGACTTCATATTTCATCTTATGTGTTGATATTTTAAATGTCTTCCAGTTCCAATGTTAAATATTCATTAGAATTTAAGGTTTGCTGATCTTTGAGAATGTGTCCTTGCATTATTATGTCACTACTTTAAAATGGTCTCAAAACAACAATATCATTGTTTATTGCAATGACATCTGGGACAATGTATCATCCGGCTGAATGCGTTACCATGACATCTGAATGAACATACCAGCTGTTTCCAAGCACCAGTTTCATGTAACTTAGCTTCATTGAGTTGCATCTTCCAAGTTGGATTTGGATGAAAAAAACATCTTTATTTCAGTTTCTTTTAATTGAGCTGACTGGCATCAGAGAGCGGTTAAATTAAAAAGCTTGGTCTCAGGAGGATTTCTACTCTGCTTCACTGCCTGAAAGACGAAAAAGTCAGATAAACTATTTATCCCTGTGTAGATACAAATACACAAAGTAATTTAAACATCATCAGAAGTACTGGGACACACACTAGAACCAGAGCCGCCACCTGCGGCATCTCCATCACTAAAGCTGGAATGGGGAGAGGGACGCTCCCAGGGAAGAGGCCTGAAATAAAACTCTGTCAGTTACTAGGAGGGCAGCTTGGGGAGGCATCATCCTGGATCTGCACTGTTCATCTCAAAACAGCTTCCTTTATGGACAATCAACACTAATTGAGCTTAATGTTTTATCCACTAACTGGAGGTATTTGCTTGCGCCTCTCATTTTTAATTATCTTCTAAGTGTACTTAATGAGAGTCCAGTGATACAATGCTTTTTCCTCTGGAATTCACTTAGACACTAGCAGTTCTGTTCCTCCTGCAGTAAAATCATCACAGTATGCAGAAGAGTTAAAAGAAATAAATGTTCATAAAAAAAACTTCAACCCAAAGGTGATTGGTCACTCTGCAGCTTGCAGATTGCAGGACAAATGGAGCAGCGAGAAACTCTCAGTACAAAGGTGAATACAGCAAACAGCGAACCGGCATTACAGCGCTCTGAATGCTCACACATGACAGACAACACTCTTCTTCTGTCATGTTACACTTTTTAGTCTATGAAAAATCCTGATTGCTGCTTTGGTTAAGAGCCACAATCCTTGTAGACTTTAGTATTAATTTGAGTAAAACCAGGAGTTAATAGTGACTAAGTTGATTTTGTTGTAATGCCACCAGCTACATTTGTTTTATATTTCTCTACATAATGAAATGTTGGTTGCTTGGTGTTAGCTAGTAAATTTACATGGATATCTATTTTTCTATCTAGTTTTTTATTTTAAAAAAGCTAGGTTGATTTGTATTCCCTCTGAATAACAGTCACTACTAAACATTACAATACAAACCACTGACTGAACTATTCAGATGGTTTTGAATCAGAAAACCATCTGATGTCTAACGCCTGATAACATTTCAGATTACATAACCGTTCTGTCTAGCTCTTGTTTCAGAGCATTAGAGTTTGTTCAAAATCTAAATCAGTTTTAGTTTGGAGAAATGAGGAAGTTTTATGTAAATGTATAATTTTGAATTGTTTTGGGTTCATGTTGCTCCTATTACAGTCAGAGTAGAATAAAAGGACTGAAGCTGAACGAGGAATCTGTTCGTCCAGCAGTCTGTGCTGCGGGCTGACTAATGGATACCAGGGATTTAGGTATTGTGAATAGATTTGCTGTTTTAATTGTGTAAGCTTGCTCAAGAGCACCAGGCTGGGGAATCTGTGTGGACTTCATCATCATCATGAGGTCCATGACCAAAGATGAAGTCCAGTAGCATTCAGTTCATTCTGTCGTCAGACTGGCTGCCTCTTCATTCTTTGTTTTCCATTTTCAGAAAACATAAAAAGGAGGAGCAATAGGTCCTGCTGGCAGAGGCACCAAAGCAAAGCGGAGGATGGAAAAAAGAGGAGTAATAGAGGGTTAAAGGAAGAGAAAAAAGAGGAGAGGAATGCCCTCTCAACTCAGTCCCATTGTTTAGATGCAAATTTGAGCTGATCAGGATTCTGGCAGCATCCTAACCAGAAGAACTTTAATGTGCTCAGGCTGAAAAGTTGGAGAGGGAGAGCCAAACCTGGATGGCAACAAGGAGCCAGTGACAATCAGAGTAGAGACCAGCTAAGACACATTAAACAGACACAAACATTTCCAAAATGTTCCCATCAGACTGCTTTCTTCTCAATCTAAAGTACAGCAGCTGCATGTTTGCTGACGTCACTGTTTAAAATCAATGTCTGCCATTTTATGTACTATTGTTAAAAGCCTAATTCAGCTTCAAGCACTGATATGTAATTTTGGATATTGTTCACACAAAGTGTTTCATAATGTTTTATAAAGAGTAAAACACAACTAGAACATTTCTGAAGAAATTTAAATGGGGCCTGCCAAAGTGTGCCCGTCTGATGCTACAAAGTAGCATCAATGCTAAAGTAAGCTGCAACGTACTCATGTGGAGAGTCACAAACATGTTGAATAACATGGACTTACTCCATTTTGTATATTAAAATTTGTGTACAAGTTAAAATGAGCCAAATTGCTAACATTAGCCTAAATGCTGTCACCAGCATGTTGTTTTCTTCCTCCATTTAGTATACTAAGTGTGACAAATAAATAAGAAAAATAGATAAAAGCTATTTTTAGGGGAAAGGCTAATGCTAATGTTTGTGCAGGGTATTAACCGACAAAAGAGATGTAACTTCTGTCATGAATATAGATTAGACAAAAACCCTATAAATTATAATGATATACTGCTACCACTCGGTTGAAGAATACCGAGTGAGACTCAAACATGAGGAGCAGCTCAAAAGTCACTCTGAGCAAGCTTCCAAATTTAAGGCTCAGGAGGAAATGGTGAAAGCTCTGCAGGGTCAGATTGCGGACCTGAAGGTGAAGTTGAAACCTGCTCTAGAAAACAACCATCCTAGAGTCTCCACCCGACCAGGGGTCCCCCTGCAAAGAGAAGGCTCCCTACAAACAGTGGATACCAAGGATAGACAGACCTCCAATCAACCAGGGAGGTCTGAAGAAAGACGGACCTTGAATCAACCAGAGAGGTCTGAAGAAAGACAGACCTTGAATCAACGAGGGGTCTCCATGCATAGCCTGGCTCAGCATTTGAGCCGACCCACACTCAGGTTGCAAATAGAGGAGTCCACACAAAGCCAAACCTCCACACAAAAATGAAGATCCGAGGAAAGACAGACATTAAGTGACCAACCTCCACTGGTTGCATGGAGGGCCTTCATGTTGGTGTTGGCACAAAGGCCAAGCTAAGCCCGGCTCGGCCTTTACACCGACCCACACCCAGGTGGCACTAACCTAGGTCACTATCCAAGCCCAGGTTTTGCTAACACTTTGCATTATGAAAATTTGAGGCTTTGCACAAATTTGGCAAAGCCTCAAAGACTTTATATTATATAATATAAAGTGTTGTTAAACAGTTGACAATAGAATACAAAACAGAGAATTTATGAAAATTCATTTGACTCCGCTACTCTCCAGAAACAACCAATCAGAACCAAATGGCAAACTTTTGGTTCTGATTGGTTTCTAATGTGTTGAATGTGTCTCAGTACATTCAACACATCAGACAACTAGTGTACTGAGGCTATGCAATTGGCAGAAAAACAACCTAACATTATGTCATCATTATTTATGGAATGATTTAGAAAAAATAATTCTATACAGGTTGTCAAAACTATTTCGACCCATATTAGAACTTTCCATTGATTTCCCTTCATTTTAGTAGCTGCGGTTTTGCCTAACCCAGACATTTTCCCTAACCCAAACCAATACTAGTACATTCCTAACATTAACTAAACCTTAATTCACATCTTACTTCTAAACATTACCCCTGACCCAAAGCAATGAATCCATCATATTAGGGCAAGTCTTTGGTCCTGATATGATGGACCTAATGACACTGGACATTTAATGGTGCGTTCACACCAAACACATTTTGACCGTCAGGCGCATGTGGTTTATATTCAAACTCTATGTGGAGGCGCGTCGAGGGCCGTTGCGGCGCTCTTTGAGCGTCGAGCGACGCGCCATTTGAACCGTTTGGAGCGTTAGACATGTCCAGCGCATCAAATACTTCACATAGACTTTGAATATAACGCAGACTCGCCTGACGCTCAAAACGTGTTTGGTGTGAATGCACCATTAGATTGTTTAGTTCCTATGGTAACAAAGACATCATCAGTGTTGACATCACTCTGATGCATCAAATGAATCTCTCTCTTTAGTGAAGCACACAGACTGTTTTTCACACCTGTTCCTTATAAGTTAACTTGTAGGTTCCTGTAACCTTTAAGTTATGAATCTTCTACAGGAGCATTAAAATTATTTGAAGGCACAGAATCAGCCCAGTAGGTTCACATTCTCAGGTGAGAGACTCACCTGGTGTAAAGTTAATCTTTCAGTACTGGAATTGCACCGAGGACAAATTACTTTAATCAAAGCAAGTCATGAGTACATGTGCATATATTCCATCTTAAGTACATAGCATAATATTTTTTTGTTGCCTTTTCTACCACTAGATGATATAACATAAACAGCACTATTCAGAGATGCAATGAGTTTATAGTAGCGGCCCTGATGCCAAAATCTCCAGAAAACATATTTAAGATTGTATCATGTGTTACACACATCAGGGCTGGTGTCGGTGTAACAGATGCTGATTTTCCTGTAAAAAGTCTAGAACAGGTAGAAGAGATGAGGCAGAAACAAATCTGAGCTTCACTAATCCTCCTGGAATCTGTTCTGGTTAAATAGTTAACATTTTCAAACAGCACCATATCTGATCTTTCTTCAAATCAGTGTCCACGTTATTTTCTTTGTCATTCTAGACAATATACTTATTCCTGTAATAAACAGTTTTAGATCCTTTAATACAAAGGTACAGCTTATCTCACACACTTAAGTCTCAGAATAACCCCCATCTGCTACTGCATAAAAAATATACAATATATTTGGGGGGGGGGGGGTTCCTGTACACCAACATTTTCACAGAAAGACACAATACAGCTAAACAGATTCAACTCATGTAAAGAAAAAAAATCTAAACATGTCAATAATACTTTCCAACAACTTCCAGAACCATTTTATTTCAAAGCTGATAACTGACAGTGTATTAAGCAATCTGTACATATAAAAAGATCGCAATTCAGCTCCTGTACAGTAGGTTTATAACCTCAACTAACTAGAACTGCAGTGGCTCTTTTTCCTTCCATCACCCGTTAGTTCAATTGCTATGACAACGATAAATAAAACACAAAAGGAAAAGGACTAGTAACGGAGTGTTCCACCATGTCTGTAGTTCTAAAGAGCAGCTCAGAGGGGCAGACAAAAGTCTACGTCTATTTTGAGTGGCACTGTTTTGTGTCAAACTTTTGTTTTGAGTTCATTTTGTGTTAATTATGTCACCACAGTTACTCGAAATGCCAACAAAACAAAATAGCTCCCCACACAGGATCGAGCCGCACGTTTTGATGTATATATTGGGAAGGGGGCATGCAGTGGTAAGGGCATGATGTTATTTATGAAAACACTTAATGTCAATCTCCTGTAGATCTAGTTCAAGCTCTAACTCTAATCTCATGTTTTACGCTGACTGGTAGCATAACAGGTGTTTTGACCATCTGTCATACCTCACCGATCCAGCATACCTCGTGGTAATGCGCATGCACACATCGATGTTACTTTTCTTATAAATCCGTCATACCTGTAGATGTTTCATTTTTGTGCGTTTTATTTCTCAGAAGTTTACCGTAAATAAAAAAATTTAAATAAGAAAAATCTTGTTATTTCCACACAGTGTCTAGAAAAAGGTGTTGTTCTGCTTGTTGCCTAACAGCTTTGGTCAGCATCCAGTGTTATTCATGTGCTATTTTTAGGACATATTCAGCGTTATTCTTGCTTTTTTTAGGACATATTCCGTGCCGTTTTCTAAAGAAATATTGAAATATTAAAAAGGTAGATCAGCTACAGGGACACAATATCCCGCGGGAGACCAAATTTGTAGACAAACAGTATTTGTAGTAATAGTGACGCTTGAAAGGATTAATGTCTTGTTTACAGTATGGTATCAATATTGGAAACAGCAAAAGTTATTCATGTTAATATGTTTGATTAACATAGCAGCTTAATTAAATAAAATTTACCACGAACGTCTGAGAAACATACACACAGGTATGACGGATTTATAACAAATCTGCTGTGTAAGCAGTATGTGATGTAACGTCAATGTGCGCATGCACATTTCCATAAGATATGCTGGATTGACGGGTATGACAGATAGTCAGAACACCGACTCCACTACTTCATTAGCCACATTAGCTGAATCCCAGATCGGGTTGACAGGGCAACGGGTCTGAAAGGGAAACTCAGACATTTTCAGATCACCTTACAATAAAAGGTGGAGGAAGAGAAGTGTTCAGAAACCAGCAACCATTTCTGACCTCTTAAACACAAAAACCTAACTTCTGCAGTTTGGAAACTAGAACTTATTTAAACTATGAATCGCTCAAAAGGGAATGACAATAAAACCTGCAGTTGTTAGTCAGAAGAATGTGTCTCGTGTGGGAGGTGTGAACGCCTCCCAGCCCCTAATCCACTCACACACCCTTTGCCCCCAGATGAACACTAACTGGTCTTTGACCTGTTGCTCTCCACTTCTAACTGGAATAGGATTTCTGGAGGACAAACACTCGCACATAAGCCTGAAGTCAACAGCAGGAATAAAGGGACCCAGAGGACTTCCACAGGGAATTTAGTTCTGATTTTGATCAACACCGACCTACATGAGGGAGAAACTAAAGCCAGCTTAGTCTCAGATGTCAAAGTTAATTATGATTTGAATATTTCCCAAAGACAAAAAACCTCTGTTTCCAAAAAAAAAAAAAGAAGCACTTTACATCCACATATACTCCCTGGTTAGTACACACACACGTAGAAACACACACCACACATCTGTGTAGATAAAAATCCCCCTGCAGTCGTCAAAGATTAGCCTTTTTGAACTTAGGAGAACATTTCAGCAGTTTCTCTATTGATATAAGACAAAGCAAAAGCAAATATTGGAAGACATGCAGCAAAAGAGAAGACTTATTTTTATGAAGCACACAGCTCAGCTCACATGCTGAATCATGTCGCTCTTGATGAATAAAGATTAACTAATGACCTCAAGTTAAACAACTGCAGCTCACGCGCATGGAAACATGAATGCATGAACTGGTTTGTAAACAGGCCCCAGAGACCATTACTGGGTTTATCTATAGTTTTCCCTTTGAACTACACATTGGTTCAGGAGCCAATATGAAATGGATATTGGAAACAAAAATATGATTAAGCCCCATAAACAGTTTCTTAAAAACATATTGTGCTGCTAGAAAATGGGAAATAAGTCACAATTAAAGAGTGAGATGAAGATCATCTAAAGCGAGGCTCAAAGGCTTTAGGAAGCCATTTAGTTGGATTTTGTTGGAATTTTGTTCAGAACCACCTAAACACTTCCTGGATTTGTTTCCTTCCTGAAGGGAAATTTGATTGGTAGTGCCGTCTAACCGTTGGGACAAAATCACAATGTCAAGTCATTTTTAAACATTTTGTTTAGCAAATTAAATATGTAATATTGTAATAAAACAAAGCAGAAAAGGTTAAAAAACAATTAGTCTCAGATATTTGTGTCTCATAATAAACGGTGAAGTTTTCTAAACTTTAGGTTATTTTTAGTTAAATCCCAACAACAAAAGTGAAAACCTTTTTCTTCTAAAACCATTGATATATTTAACCAAGGTTATTAAATGACTCAAAAGATAATAATTAGCACAAACTTTGTGTCCCGACTAACTATCATATAAAAATGACAGTAAAAAAAAAAAAAAAAAAAAATTGTGTTGTACCATTTTGCATTAAAGAAGATATAGATGTGAAAAATTACAAAAGTGTGCAGGGCCGGCCCAAGCCTCCATGGGGCCCTAAGCAAAATTTGGTTATGGGGCCCTCAAATTCTGCTAACAATGTGACCGGCGTAAATCAACAGTTAGAATATTAGATCATTCGCACACCTGCTATAAACTTATTGCATCTCTCATAGTGCTGTTTACATCATATCCTATGCATGTATAATATAGGATACATTTATCAGCCAGTGGATTTCTGGGCACCAATTTCCTTAATTTTGGGGGATTGTGATCGGCCGATACTTACATGTTAAGCCCATCTTATCCCCTGACCTTATTTTTGTCAGCAAAGGTTTAAAAATCAGCCTCTGTCCTCTTCTGCTCTGCAGTGAGAAATTTGACTGAGAGACCGGACCACTAGGTCATGTCTATATGTTTACAGTTATATATCATACATATATATATACAAACACACACATCGATATTCACCCCACTGTTGCCAACTCAGCAACTTTCTTGCTATATTTAGCGACATTTCAGACAAAATCAAAATCAGCAGGTCAGGCTTTTTAAAGATCTGTAACTTTGGATCGGCCAGAAAACTGCAAAGGGTGCAGCCCTGCACACATATTCATGACATTCTATGATTAAATTAATTTCTCATAAGAGTAACTCCAATTGCTAAAAATTTTATTTACCCAAGGTGAGTTTTTCTCCCCTGACAATGTGGATGTAAAAATGTAAAAGTATTGTTTGTTTTAGGCACGTCAACAGCAAACAACATATCACCAACTACAGCTTAGAGCAGCTCATTGATATATTAATGCAATAGCAATGTAGCCTGATGTAAAACATTGTGCTAGACAGTGTCCAACATTGAAAAGTTTTAGTTATTCTTATCAAACGTTATCAAACACGCCGTTTTGAAGCCAAAAGACCTTAGAAATATACAGAGCCAAGCAGGAGAATCAACTAATTTCAAGTTAAAACTCAGCTTCACACAAAGACTCTAGCATAAATGTTAGGCTGTTGAACTGAACCGCTCAAGGTTGATATAAAGCTAATTTTTTATTAGCAGCTTCACAGATCTTTTTTATAAACATTACATTACAAAGACATATTAAAACAAACCTTTATCTTGGCTTTTTTCTGTTCTTCCTATTTTCTTTGTCCCTGAAGGATTAGTCCTTTTTTGAGACATTGTTTTGCTAACTTATCTTCTACCGCAGTGGTCCCCAACATTTTTATCACCGCGGATCGGTCAAGACTTGGCAATTTTTCTGCGAAGAAATTTTTTATTTTTTATGCCCCGAATTTCCCATTATGACGATCTTAGAATGTCGCTCGAGATAATCATAACCGATCATCCTGCTGTGTGTGGTATGCTAAGACTGACTGCATCCAGTTGTTGGAACGTTGGGAGAGCTCCGATCTAAAATCGGGCATTCTCTCAGCGTGTGGGGTTTTCTCTGACGGGCCTTACCAAGCTCCGCCCAGAAACGCCCTCGAGACCACATGTCTCACAAGCAAAGCCTTGCGGTGCTGGTGCTTAGCTTCTATGTGTAAAACATGGCATTTTTCATTTCGACTGACTCTCTGCAGAGTATTTCTGAGTCGATTAGTGTAGTAGTAGCTACTACTGTAGCTTGCGTTTATGAGACGGTCATGCATGTGGTAGCTGCGCTGTGATGTAAAATGGGCATTAGCCAATGAAACGCGGCCCCTGTGGTAAGGTCTATGAACCTTACCAAGCCCCGCCCAGAAACGCCCCTCGACAGTCCCACGGACTACATGCCTCACATGCAACCTAAGCCAGGCTTACTTAACAGGGTGTCGACTGACTTTCTGCAGAGTATTTCTGAATCGACTATTGTTTCATTTCTGCCGGATTTTCAAAAAATATCAGCCACGACAATAGACAGGGGAACCAACAAGTTCATGTCATCTTTTTTGGACGATGTCAAAGCGTTTTAGCCTCCAACATTGTGCGCGTCACAGCTAAATGCTACCGGTCAATGAGGAAAACAGCAGATCCTCAGACCCTCAGCATAAATATCTGTGGACAAGATCACTGATGCTTATTGTTCTTGCGAGGCTGGGTAAGTCGGGCATTCATGGTTTAGAGGGTGATTGTGAAATGAGCGATTTTTGTTGTTTGCAAATGTTCAATGTGCCTCGGTCTGCTCTGATAGGACATTGCAAAACCAGCCCGCTGCTAACACTCGGAGCCCGGAGCTCGGCTAACGCGATTACAGTTTAGTAAAAAGCCTTTTCAGGTGAAATTAAATCTTTAATGTATGTCAGATACGGTACACATTGCATATTGATCTGTTCAGCTAACGTAAGACTGTAACAAACAGGCTTCAGGATGTAGAAGTTGTATCAGTGCTGCCATTATGCTGTACGTGGCTAAAAGGTTTTCATAATGGATGTGTTTATTATTGACTATTATTTTTATTCACTAAACACAAAGAAAGCAAAGTAATATTATGCAGCAGACAATCCTTTGTTCTTATTGATCCTATCACAGTTGAGCTGCAGATGCAGTGAAAAAGTTTAATCCACGTGAGGTTTTCTGTTTCAGATTTTGGAAATCTGTGAATTTTAGTTCCACAAACATGATCAGGTTACCTGACATCACCTGTACAGATTCCCCACTGAGGGAGAACCATTGCTTTAGAGTCCTGACGCTAAAACTTTCTGTCGGTCCGGTACTGAACAATGTATATTAGCTTGAGTTTGCTTATATTAGCTTGAGACTGTAGCCCACAGATCGCTGCACTGTGACGTCAAATGGGCATTAGCCAATGAAAAGGTCGGGCTGTGGTAAGGTCCATTGGGAGTGAGAACTCAATCTGTTGAATGTGACAAGTAGCCAATCAGAAAGCGGGCTGACGTTGCTCATGGAGGGATTCCCAAACAGCTACGCTGACATGCCCAAACAGTCCGGTGGACATCGGAGATGATACGTGGAAACAGCATGAATGTTTATTCAGCATTTCGTACAAAGAATATCCACAGAAATGATAAGGAGCGGAGTTGGAGTAAAATTGCTACCACAGTTGATAAACCCGGAAACCTTTCAGCTATCCATCATTAATGTGACACAAGGCTAAATGCATTGCAGGTAGATTGTGGTTGTGACACATTATTTTGTACTAACACCTGCTCACACGACAAGATTTGCTCCTGTTATGTGGCTGGACACACGAACCGACTGACCCTGTTGTACTTTTATTGGCTCATGTGGTCAAAGAAGTTTTGAAAATCGATTGACAATCCCAAAATCATGTGAACCAGCAGAGCATGTGCGGGGGGGGGGGGGGGGGGGGGGGGGCTCTAGAGCACCTGCCCCTTTTGTTCCTTGCCCCCAAGTGCCCTTTTAGTCAAATTTTCTTATTCTTTTTTTTTGATGGTATTATTTCCTAGGCCCTCTTCTGACACATAAAAAACATGTACTAAAATTATTTGCTTTTTTGTTTTTTTTTGTATAACATAATAAGCCGGTTACCTTGTTACCTTTGACCTTTGGCCCGTGACGCATGACGTAGTTGCCTCTCGCGCAGTGAGATAAAGCAGCTAACTGGAGCTCAACGTAGCGAATGTTCCAGATTACAGAAATTTTTTGTGAATAAAAAAAAAACATTTTTGGTGAATAAAGTGGAGTAGACTTGCTACTTGTCAGATTACGGAAAACGTTTAACGTATCGGTTCTGCTTCAGCACAGAGTAGCGGTTTAAGCAGAGCGGTAGTGAAATACAACAGACACTAACAGGCCTCCGTCTGCCTTTCTCTGAAGAACTACTGAGAGGGAGGAGACAGACAGGTGAGGAGAAACTGTTCATATCTATCGATTCAGCATTTTATCATACAGACATTAGGCTGTTGTTGATGTGCTATTAGCTAGCTGCTAGCTAATGACTTTGCTACCAAAGCTAGATAACTAAAAAGCTTCTCCCCTGTATCTTTAATGATAGCAGTCATTCTTTAGTATTGCTTATGCAATAGGGGCACATCGCCCATCCAAAACCTATCATCTCCATAATGGATATATGTCTTCTAATTTCCTTTGCTGCATAATGTACATTTCATTTATTCCAGCGTTAGGTAAATGTATCTTGAAGGAGAATAAAAGTCAAAATAAAATAAATAAAAGTCCAACAAGGATATTCATTTGGAATTAAAAATGGTGACATGCATTAACAATTCAAAATTTGCTTTTGTTTTTTTTCTGGAGTTCCATGTTAAAGATTGATGCAGCTCTGCTTTCCTAAATGGACCATCTTCATCTCCACTAGCAAACAGGCAGCTCGTTTTTATAGATTACAGTCACTAAAAGGTTGCATTGTGCCCTTGTTTATATTTTTAATAGTGTAATTCTGTAAAGACAAAATATGTCTGGTGGTCTAGTTCTGATTTACATGTCCTGCTAAATTGTGGGTTTGAATATTACAATTATTTCCTATAACAAAATAGACCTGCAGAAAGAAATTACTAATACAATATCTTACATATGCATAGTGTTATGCTCTATATAGAGATGTTCGTTAGCTTTGATTGTCTATCTCACAATTTTGTAATTTATCATTGTTTATTTGAAAGCTGTGTGGCTTTGTTAATATTCTGTCCTAGAATGCGGTTAGATGTGTCCTTTTTTTATTGTTGAGCACCTGCCCCTTTAGTGGTCTCTGCACGGCCCTGTGAACCAGACTTAAGACTTACAAGCTCTACTCCTCTTCTCTCGTCTCGACTGCTGCCTGTCTCTGGTTGCTATGGTAACGTTTACGCATCCCTTTAAAATAAGATATATATATATGCCACAAAAACAAACATTTACTTTCCTTAAAATATTAACGCATGACGCATTAATGGGAGCCCTGAGCTTGTTTCTCTGCAACAACACAGTCATATCTGGGAAACAATGACACCCGATGCAGAGGGTGTTTGGTCTGTAATGGCAAAGCAGTTTGAAGGCGTCATTGCTTCATTAGCGAGTCTATTATTAGAGTGGGCTTGGAACGTGGGAGTCACCTACCGGTCCGGGATAACTCCATTCTCCTGTCTCTGGTCCTTCTCCCTTTTCCAAAGAAACTTTCCAAAGACATCTGTTTCTTACTAATTGTGGACTCAATGTTGGCGCGCAAGATGTAACCGAGGGAATCTAGATCACTGGTTCTTAACCTGGGTTCGATCAAACCCAGGGGTTCCATGAGTCGGTCTCAGGGGTTCGGCGGAGCCTCTGCCGCCAAGGTAAAGACACACTTGTGTAAAGTCGTGATGACGCCCCGCTTTGCCATCAGTTGTTGCAGAGGATGACGTTACATTGCTTAGCCAATCAGAGCTGCGGAGGAGCACTGATTGGAGGAGATCCACTTTCAGCATGGATTTGAACTTGTGGCTTTAATTACTTCAGCAAAGCTCAGTTTTTATCAAATCCTGTAGCTTTCGGTGTTCTTTTAAATCTGCTCTTTAGTCGCATCTTTTCGTGGTTGCTACTCTCTCTAGTGGTGTGAGGGTGGTAACACAACTAATATAATTACATTACTAAATTAGAATACTGCAAAGTCTTTATTATTTATTATTAATTTTATCTTAAGAATGTAGAGTTAATTAAAGGATCTAAACAAGACTTTAAAGTGGTTCCAGTTTCTCTCGATGGCCAACCTGTTGAAACTGGCAAATTTTAAATACCTTTGGTCATTCCTGGACAATCAGCTCAACTTTGCTGAAAACACTGACTATATTTTGAAGAACTGTTCTCAGAGACTCTACCTTTTAAGAGGAATTAGTGATCTTCTCAAAGTGACCGAACTATTATTTAGTTGGATCAAATGTCTTGAATTTGGAAAAAAAAATCATTTTATTTATCACGAAAGAACGTGCATATGAATCTGGTGGGTTCGGTACCTGAAAAAACCACTGATCTAGTTAAAATAAAAGATCCTAAAGACTCAGATAATACATAAAACGAAAATATGTATTTCTGGTGCGGTCCGGTACCAATTGGTACCGCACAGTCCGCGGCCTGGTGGTTGGGGACAACTGTTCTACCGGAGCTTTGGACCTTTATATGTGCTCTGCAAGTGTGAATGACCTACCGCAGCCACCAAGGCGCCCCCAAGAACATTTTTTTTCCTTTTTGTCCATAAAATAAAGATTTCTCTATACATCATCAAATATTTATTATTGTAAAAACAAATAACTTCATGATGAAATTGTGTGTTTTTCTTATTATAATGACATAGAAATAATCACAAAAAAACCCCAAAACAAAACAAAAAAAATCAGCTCCACTAAGGGGGCCCCTTGGTGGCCCTGGGGCTCTAAGCGGCTGCTTATGTCTTGGGCCGGCCCTGAAAGTGTCCATCTGCTTCAGATCCAGATTGACAGATTTGGAACATTTTTGAACTTTAGCTAGGACCCTCCAGGATAAAACAGAATATTCACATCTTATGTTCAAAGCCATTAATAGACAATATTATATAAAATGTTCAACCATCTTCCTTAGGACTTATTATGATGTCAGTTATTGTGCGCAATAGTTTGGAACCGGGAGTGTGTGTTGGGATGGAGGCTGAGGCATGGAATGTTTTACAAGAACTGAATGGGATACCATCTTTGCCATGCGGTAAATGTGCTTAATCACATGCAACACTAATCATACCTTTTGTCTACATCAATGAAGAATCACTCAGCTTAAGATGCTGGATGTATGAAAGTGAAATGGACGACATGATCTACTTTCTGATTAATAATCATTTAAATACTTGTTGTCACTTCTCAAAGACGATTAAAATCTAATTCCCAGACAATTGAGTGATCCTTAAATATGAAAAAAATCATCAGTGAAGTGACTAATGTAGCTGATAAGCGTAAATTCAGGCATAAATTCAGGCATAAATTCAGGCTGGAAGACTCCGCCCCCCTCCGTTCGCCCATCGGTTGACCTCAACTGGTGTGTTCAATCATCAATCAAGCTCTGCAAAAAAGGATCCACACTCAAGCCGCCAGCCGGATCCCAGCTGTGTTCAACCCACCACCACCCCTTCTCCACCTACATCCTTCGGCTCTCCAGGATGTCATCTTTTTCTGACCTCCACCACCAGTGTTGGGCCCCGGGGGAGAGCATCCCTAATCAGTTATTGGGATGTTCATCGAGTTCACATCAAATCTAAGTTCAAATCAGCTGTCGGGACCCGAGTGCCAAAGAAATGTTATTTATTCCTGTCATTAAATCTTTTAATTGTTCCTTTTTCTCCATCTGAGTTTCTCCAGATTGAAATGCAGTTGTCTCTGCAGTCCACACACTTGATCCAAGCACTATTCAAACCAGAAGCACATTAACAGCATACCTTAAACATATGACAAAACGTTATGCTACACAAAATTCACAATATTTCTTCACTTTTCACATCTGTGGAAAAATAGATGTGTCGCATTGAGCTTTAATATCAATATGACAATATCTGAGTCAATTTAAAATTCATCTCAGGGAACTCATGGCTCCCATGCAACTGTTATGCTTAAATTTTTAATATATAAAGTTTGTTTTTTATTGTATTTTTGAAAGGAACCAAACACAAAAACACAAAAACAAGAAGGTTGACTTATGTCAGACCAAAGTATACCTGGTTGTTAAGAGTATGACAGTTTCACAGAGCTTTGGATTCCAGCCTAATTACAGGTCGAAGAAAATAAACTGAAGAAAGAGACATGACAGCAGTAAGAGCACAGAAAAACAGGGACATGAGTTGGAGCATAAAAGACATGAAATCAAACATTAAAAGAAGGATAGGTACAAACAGGAGCTAGCTACTTGACATGAAACAGAGACACATGTTTAGGTCATCACCATCAGGATCCGTTACCAGAACTGAAGATGATAAATGAAAGCAGGAAGCAACACAAACAGATGATGATAAACACAGACGGAAATGTAAAGGACAAGTCACGAGAAAGAAAGAAGTGTTCATCCTGGGTTTACTCTGACAGTGCTTGGATGGAGAGTGAAATGAAGGGAGAACAGTTCTGCCAGAGCTGTTGTCCAATGACCAAAACAACACAGGAAAAACTTCTCATGATTTGTTTCGTGAACTATCAAAAATCTCCTCTGCTTCCTGCCTGTACGACACTGAGACAGACTTCACATCCCAACTGACTGAGATTAAACCTTAAAAACAAGCAAATTTAATCTTCTTCATAAATTATGTATTTTATATTCTCAAAACATTTTTTTTATTTTGTCAAGATGTACATCCAAAACATGTCATCCCAAAGTAAAATATGGTGCTGGTGGCATCATGCTGCGTATGGCAAGGTATGGCAATAAACCAGCAAAACGCAAATAACTTTTCACAGTTTTCCCCCCAAACTAACAAAATGTTTAGTAGTTTAGTTTGATCCAGGTAAAGTTAGCTAAAAGATGACTAGCTAGCTAATATCAATGCAGCACCTTAAGCTTGTTAACAAGTAGCTTATAGGCTAAGTTGTTGTCTATGGTCAGCTGCATAGATTCATTCTTGCTTGTTGCTCCTTGGTCAGTGTTCAGTTGAGCTTTGCCTCAATTGCTATGTTTAATGGTGCAGACAGTGGTGGTTTCTGACATGAGCAACATGGGTAAACATCCAGGGCGTTATCTTTTTAGGGATGGCACAAGACCATGGATCGTAGATGGAAGCAACGCAGAACAAAGTTTAAATTTAATATTGGTTAAATTTATTAAGTATTTAATATATATATGTTTTTATGGGAATATGGCTCTTTGAGATCAATTTGAAAAGTAATTTTGATCATATTTCACATTTTATCATCATGTAGAGCGCGGCGCTGGTCTTGGTCTTGACACAAGCTACTGTAGTAAACACATGCTAATGTACATTGTGGACTAGCAGACCGGCAGAAAGTTTTTGCGTCAGGACTCATAAAGAATGGGTCTCCACCGTCAGTGGGGAATCTGTACAGGCGATGTCAGGTATCCTGATCGTGTTTGTGGAACTAAAATTCACAGATTTCCAAAATCTGAAACGGAAAGCCTTGCTTGGATAAAAGCTCGTGCACGACCACATTTGCAGCTCAACCGTCATAGGATCAATAAGAACAAAGGAGTGTCTGCTGGTGTAACTATTATTGCTTTGCTTTCTTTGTGTTTAGTGAATGAAAAAAAGAAAGTCAATAATAAACACATCCATTATGAAAACCTTTTAGCCAAGTACAGCATAATGGCAGCACCGATACAACTTCTACACCTTGAAGTCTGTCTGTTACAGTCTTACGTTAGCTGAACAGATCAATATACAATGTGTACCGTATCTGACATACGTATACCTCCATCCAACAGCTTTACTCAACTCAGACAGTTAGTTTAGGGGAAAAACTGTGAAAAGTTATTTGCGTTTTGCTGGTTTGCTGCCATGATTCTAACACAAACCTGTACCCAGCACGAGCATTGTGGCGCTCATGTTGCGTTTAAAGGCAGCTCGGAAAAACACGTTACCACATGTTAACAACGGATTAAACAGTTTTAACTGCTGATAAAAGTGACAGAGGACACATTTATGGGAAGTGCGGAAGGCCCTATTTTATTAAATTGACATAGGAATAACAGAGAGTTGGCCATTCTGCGGTAAAAACCGAGCGCATACAGCGTTCAGGTTTTGTTTTGTTTTTTTTCATCCAGGCGGCTTCCCGCCCCCCCTGCAATGGAACGGCGCCCCCCTTAGGGGGCGTGCCCCACAGTTTGGGAACCTCTGCTCTAAACCATGAATGCCCGACTCACCCAGCCTTGCAAGAACAATAGGCGTCAGTGATCTTGTCCACAGTTATATTTATGCTGAGGGTGTGAGGATCTACTGTTTTCCTCATCGGCTGATAGCATTTAGCTGTGACGCGTACAATGTTGGAGGCATCGCGTGGCTCAAACGCCTTGATGTCGTCGAAAAAAGATGACATGAACTTGTTGGTTCCCCTGTCCATTGTCGTGGCTGATATTTTTGTGAAAATCCAGCAGAAATGCTAAACTAATTGACTCAGAAATACTCTGCAGTCAGTCGAAATGAAATTACAAATACAAACTAAGCACCGCGAGGCTATGTGAGACATGTAGTCACGTGAGACTTTCGAGGGGCGTTTCTGGGCGGAGCTTGGTAAGGCCCATTAAAGCTGCAGTAAGTCACTTTTATATTAACATATTTTTTCACATATTCTTTAAAGCTGTCATTTTGTTGTGACAGTATGGTATGAGTGGTAATCTGTGAAAAATGTATTTCCTCTGCTTTCTCCAGGATTCTCTAGAAACAACCAGTCAGTGGCAGGAGAGTTTAGTGCTGTCAATCACCATCTCATGTGGTGCTGCTCATCCTTCCTCCCCTTGATTTGTGCCCTGATGCAGCTAGCATAGCACAGAGCTGTGAAGATTCAAAGTGTGAATGTTCAGTTTAGTTAGCATAGCTACCAATGACGGCAGATAAATGGTTTCTTGTAATGATAAGTTTTTTCTCCCCCTTTATTACATTTAGCAGTGAGTGAATGAGGCTAATTCACAGTGCTAAGACCCTCCTACTAGTTCTGATTGGTTGTTTTGGTCAGAACGGTGCATTACTTTAACGAGGATGGAGGAGATTGATCTTTTCAGAGATTATCTGTCTCATAACAAACTGTTACATCATGGTGACAGCTTTGACAAATATGGAGAAAACATATTTTTTATTAAAGTTATGTACTGCAGCTTGAATAAAATGCAACTACATAGAATTTTTAGAAGTCTGGATTGCTTTATGTGTAGTTGCACGTTGCTTTTGACTGTTGCTCATGGGGAGAGACATTTCACTATCTAAAACTAATAGAAAAAAATTAAGCAACCTTCTTGCATACTGGATGTGGACTGTTGGATGTAAAATTCATGAACAGTAAATATTGTGTATCAGAATTGAACCAAAGAAAGCAAGGCAGATGCAAGCCTTTAAAATTGTGACGCTTTTTATGGGTCAAATAGACTCAAAAAGTTGTAGCAGCAGCTGCTCAGGGGGCCCAAGCAAATTTTTTGTCAAGTGGCCCAAGATTCCTGACGGCGCCCCTGGTCTTGACCAAAATCCAACATGTAACATGATGTGAAAATGACAGTTTCTCCGTGTAACGAGCCTGAGCTGGTTTGCAAAGAAGAATGGGTAAAAATGCCATTAGCTTGATGTGCAAAGCTGATGCCGAAACACCCCAACAGAGCGCCGTAATTACAGTCAGAGCTGAACCATTAACACCAGGTCAGAGCACGCCATGCGTACTGCTGCAGGAAAATGGTCTGCTGTTTCCTATGCTTGATATCCAAGTTAAACTTCTGTAAACTATTTATGTGGAAAATGTCCTTAAACCATGTCATCCCTGATATAGTTAGCAAACACAAACTTCTGGAACAAATATAGATGTTTCCTTCTGTCATTTTCTCTTGATGTGAGAAGCTCTGGAGTTACAGCTGAGCTGACCTAAATACAAACCAACCAAATACCCCAGAGTCTCCTCCAAAGCCCTCTCTCTAAACCTGATGTGTTTACGTTGCAACAGCTAGCCGCTGCGCTCACCGCACTAGCTGTCTGCTCCAGAACTGCAGCATCGGGAATTCTGTCACGGCTCCAATTCCTGGAGGGAGTCCAGTTCTCATGCAAGCCTCTCAGCCTCTCCAAGCTCTTTATGTCGGATAGAAGAGATATGTTTCCGGGTCAGCGTCCATCCAAGGCCTAGCTCAGAACCTGCTGTGTCTCTTTTTAATTTCCTGACCTAAACTAAAGGGAAGCTTAACTGGGACTTTAACAGGGATGAAATCTGCTTTTCAGTTCCATACACCTTCAGAAAGTCCTGTTTGTTTGACTGTCATCTTAATCTGTCTCAGGGGTGCCACCAGGAACCTTGGGCCCCATGACAAATAACAAAATTGCCCCCCCCCCCCTTTGCAGCTGCTATTACAATTTCGTGAGTCTGACTCATCAAAATGGTCACAATTATAAAGGCCTGCAACTGCCTTGCTTTCTTTGGTCCAATACTTTGGAAAAATATTGTGCCTTTAGCACAATATTTACTGCTAGTGAATTTTACATGCAACAGTCCACATACTGCATGCAAATAGGTGAATCTTTTTATTATTAGTTTTACTTTATTGAAATGTCTTTCCCCAGTAGAAACAGTCACAGGCAACGCAACGTGCAAAACACGAAGAAATCCAGCAACTACAAAGCATTTTGTTCAAGCTGCAGTATATAACTTAAATAAAGATATGTTCTTTACACATCTGTTAAAGCTGTCACCACGTCATGACAGTTTGCTATAAAACAGATAACCTGTGAAAAGATCAATCTCCTTCACCTCCTCTCAGAGCTGCTACTGCTATCTAAAGAAATGCACCATTCTGACCAAAAACAACCAATCAGAACCAGGAGGACAGTCTTGGTGCTGTCAATAATCCTCATTCACTCACTGCTAGAGGGGCTAATGGAGGATTTTAAAAAGATTGTTTTAATTTCTGAGTAATAAATTGTTTTTGTTGCGTAACTGTAAAAAGAGTAGAGACAGGAAAAATCCACATAGATTCCCTGAAATGATGCTAACTATCTTGCCATTGAACACAGTGTTGCTCACCCTTTTTACTGGGACAGGGTGAGAGGTTATGCTGGTATTGGGGGTAGAGCTGCTGCTGTCTGATTAATCTGTTAACTGTGGTAGGAGGTACAGGAACAAGTTAAATATATGAATATGTTAAATTATTTCCTTCATTCATTAAATGCTAGTGAAATGGAGACAAACAGTAGTCTGTAGCTAAGCTAACTCCTCCTTGGGCTGCCACCTTATCGTGGTGGAGGGGTTTGTGTGTCCCAATGATCCTGGGAGCTATGCTGTCTGGGGCTTTATGCCCCTGGTAGGGTCACCCAAGGCAGACAGGTCCTAGGTGAGGAACCAGACAAAGTGCAGCCCGAAGACCCTTATGATGGAGACGAACTTTGAATCTGGCGTTCCCTCGCCCGGACGCGGGTCACCGGGGTCCCACTCTGGAGCCAGGCCTGGAGGGGGGCACGATGGCGAGCGTCTGGTGGCCGGGCTTTTACCCACGGAGCCCGGCCGGCCTCAGCCCGAAGAGGAGACGTGGATTCCCCTTCCAATGGGCTCACCACCTGTCAGAGGGGCCAAAGGGGTCGGGTGCAATGCGTCATGGGCGGCGGTCGAGGGAGGGGACCCTGGCGGTCTGATCCTCGGCTGCAGAAGCTCTTGGGTTGTGGAACGTCACCTCTCTGGTGGGGAAGGAGCCGGAGCTGGTGTGTGAGGCTGAGAGGTTTCGGCTAGAAATAATCGGCCTCACCTCGATACATGGCTCTGGTTCTGGAACCAATCTCCCTGAGAGGGGATGGACGTACTTCCACTCTGGAGTTGTCCACGGCGAGAGGCGCTGGGCAGGAGTCGGCATACTTGTTGCCCCCCATCTTGGCGCCTGTACGTTGGGGTTCACCCCGGTGAACGAGAGGGTAGCCTCCCTCCGCCTACGGGTGGGGGGACGGGTTCTGACTGTTGTCTGTGCTTACAGGTCGAACAACAGTTCAGATTACCCACCCTTCTTGGAGTCCTTAGAGGGGGTACTGGAGCGTGCCCCTCCTGGGGACTCCCTTGTTCTGCTGGGGGACTTCAACGCTCACGTGGGCAATGACAGTGAGACCTGGAGGGGCGTGGTTGGGAGGAACGGCCCCCCTGATCTGACCTCGAGTGGTGTTCTGTTGTTGGACTTCTGTGCTCATCACGGTTTGTCCATTACGAACACCATATTCAGGCATAAGGGTGTCCATACGTGCACTTGGCACCAGGACACCCTAGGCCGCAGTTCGATGATCGATTTTGTGGTCGTTTCATCGGATCTGCAGCCGTATGTCTTGGACACTCAGGTGAAGAGAGGGGCGGAGCTGTCCACTGACCACTACCTGGTGGTGAGTTGGCTCCGGTGGTGGGGGAGGAAGCCAGTCAGACCTGGCAGGCCCAAACGTGTAGTGAGGGTCTGCTGGGAACGTCTGGCGGAGTCCCCTGTGAGACGGAGCTTCAACTCCCATCTCCGGCAGAACTTCGAACACGTTCCGGGGGAGGTAGGGGACATTGAGTCTGAGTGGACCATGTTCTGTGCCTCCATCGCCGAAGCAGCTTATCAGAGCTGTGGCCGCAAGGCCGTTGGTGCCTGTCGCGGCGGCAACCCCCGAACCCGTTGGTGGACACCTTCGGTGAGGGATGCTGTCAAGCTGAAGAAGGAGTCCTATGGGGCCTTTTTGGCCTGTGGGACTCCAGAAGCAGCTAATGGGTACCGGGGGGCGAAGCGGCATGCGGCTCGGGTGGTCGCTGAGGCAAAAACTCGGGCGTGGGAGGAGTTTGGAGAGACCATGGAGAAAGACTTCTGTACGGCTTCGAGGCGATTCTGGTCCACCATCCAGCGTCTCAGGAGGGGGAAGCAGTGCAGCACCAACACTGTTTATAGTGGGGATGGTGTGTGCTGCTGACCTCGACTCGTGACGTTGTGGGTCGGTGGGCGGAATACTTCGAAGACCTCCTCAATCCCACCAACATGCCTTCTGTTGAGGAAGCTGAGCCTGTAGACTCTGGGTTGGGCTCTCCAATCTCTGGGGACGAGGTCGCGGAGGTGGTCAAAAAACTACTCGGTGGCCTCAGGGCCCCAGGGGTGGATGAGATCCGCCCGGAGTTCCTTAAGGCTCTGGATGTTGTAGGGTTGTGTTGGCTCACGCGACTCTACAATATCGCATGGACATCGGGGGCAGTTCCTCTGGATTGGCAGACCGGGGTGGTGGTCCCTCTGTTTAAAAAGGGGGGCCGGAGGGTGTGCTAAAATTACAGAGGGGTCACACTCTTAAGCCTCCCTGGTAAGGTCTATTCAGGGGTCCTGGAGAGGAGGGTCCGTCGGATAGTCGAACCTCGGATTCAGGAAGAGCAGTGTGGTTTTCGTCCTGGTCGTGGAACACTGGGCCAGCTCTACACCATCAGCAGGGTCCTGGAGGGTGCATGGGAGTTCGCCCGACCAGTCTATAAGTGTTTTGTGGACTTGGAGAAGGCGTTCGACCGTGTCCCTCGGGGGGCCTTGTGGGGGGTTCTCCGGGAGTATGAGGTACCGGGCCCTTTGATACGGGCTGTCAGGTCCCTGTATTACCGGTGTCAGAGTCTGGTCCGCATTGCCAGCAGTAAGTCGGGCTCGTTTCCGGTGAGAGTTGGACTCCGCCAAGGCTGCCCTTTGTCACCGATTCTGTTCATTACTTTCATGGACAGAATTTCTAGGTGCAGCCGAGGTGTTGAGGGGATCCGTTTTGGTGGTCTTAGGATCGCATCTCTGCTTTTTGGAGATGATGTGGTCATGTTGGCTTCATCAGATCGTGATCTGCAGCTCTCGCTGGAGCGGTTCGCGGCCGAGTGTGAAGCGGCCGGGATGAGGCTCAGTGCCTCCAAATCCGAGGCCATGGTCTTGAGCCGGAAAAGGGTAGAGTGCCTTCTCCGGGTCAGGGGGGTCGTCCTTCCTCAAGTGGAGGAGTTTAAGTATCTGGGGATCTTGTAACGAATGAGGGAATAAGGGAGCTGGAGATCGACAGGCGGATTGGGGCAGCGTCTGCCGTGAAGCGGCGCTGTACCGGTCCGTCGTGGTGACGAGAGAGCCCAGTCAAAAAGCGAAACTCTCGATTTACCGGTCAATCTACGTTCCCACCCTCATCTATGGTCATGAGCTTTGGGTCATGACCGAAAGAACGAGATCACGGATACAAGCGGCCGAAATGGGTTTCCTCCGCAGGGTGGCCGGGCTCTCCCTTAGTGATAGGGTGAGAAGCTCGATCATCCGGGAGGGACTCAAAGTAGAGCCGCTGCTCCTCCACGTCGAGAGGAGCCAGTTGAGGCTCGGGCATCTGGTCAGGATGCCTCCTGGACGCCTCCCTGGTGAGGAGTTCTGGGCACGTCCCACCGGGAGGAGGGGAGACCCAGGACACGCTGGAGGGACTATGTCTCTCGGCTGGCCTGGGAACGCCTTGGGGTTCCCCCGGAGGAGCTGGAAGAAGTGGCTGGGGAGGGAAGTCTGGGCCTCCCTTCTGAAGCTGCTGCCCCCGCGACCCGACCCCAGATAAGCGGAAGAAAATGGATGGATGGATGGATGGATGGATGGATTCATTAAATGCTAGTGAAATGGAGGCAAACAGTAGTCTGTAGCTAAGCTAACTGGTGCTAAATGGTTGACAATCTCACACAGTCTACCCACCTCTCTTGGAGAAAAACTGGGCTATATATTGACATTCTTGTCTTTTTTCTCTGTCTTTTTGTAAACTTGACTATTATTTTTCTAAATAGCACAGTAACTGCCTCAGTCATTCTTGTAGTCTATTGACTACTGTTGAACATTGTCACCGTCAAGCACTAAGCAAGAATGAACCATTTCATTTAGGGGGTGTTCAGTGCAAATATGGTTGTGTACTTTTTGGTCTGGGAGCCGTAACATAACATTTTTACTGCTAAAACATTTTTAAAACCACTATATGATTAATTTTGTAATTGACAGGGCCCCCAAATTTTTTCTATTTCAATAAGAAAAATTTTTTGTGGGCTATTCAGAGCAGAAGCAGATTACTGGAAGATCAGACATTCAAAACTTTCAGGAGTAAAGTCAGGTTCATTCCGACTGTGACAAGTGCGAGGACTGAGGCAACTGATACAAGTGATATGAGTGTAGGGTTGGTTGTACCCATTTGTAAACACAAGGGTTAAGATCAGTGTTGTATAAAGTACTGAAATCTCAGAGTCAAGTAAAAGTATAGATTCCTCTCCAAAATATGACTTTGGTAAAAGTCCAAGTCACTGACTGAAATGTTACTTGAGTTAAAGTCTTAAAGTATCTGAAACGTCTAGTACTTAAGTATGGAAATTACTGTAAAAATGGATGTACTCAAGTAATGTAATGAAAAGTAAAACAAGGCAAATGCAGTTTGAATGACATTTTTTATATTTGGTAAACTTGTCAAATACACTTAAAGTAAAGTACACAACCAAATGCAGGCAAAATTAAACCTGCTAATAGATAAACCTGCAGGCATCATTTAGTTAAGAAAATTAGGTGCTTTACCTACAAGGTTAACTTAACCTGCTTTACAACTGAACCAGCTTCTGACATGAACCACATGTGGTTCATGTTGTATGGGGCTCCATTTGTGTCCGACTTTGTTGCAGTCAATCAGTAGGTGGATCAAAACACGAGCATTTCTCTCTCTCGCTTTTTTGTAACAAGTAACTAAACCACACATTGAAAATGTATCGGAGTAAAAGTATGCAATTAAGTTTGGAAATATAGTGAAGTAAAAGTGAAAGTTATCAAAAATTTTCATACTCCAGGAAAGTATGAAGTACTCCAAAATATACTTAAGTAAAGTGGTGAAGTATTTTTACTTCGTTACTATACAACACTGGTTAAGATTCAAACTGAAGATAAGAAGATGATGGGGAAAAGTCATTTTTACATAAACATAAATGCTTGTCATGTTACCAGTCCTAACTTGTCCTGAATCAGATTTTTAAAGTTTGGCCCATTTTAAAGAGTAAATACTAAGTTTCACTATGAACATATTGCAAACATTTACATAGCAAAACTTGGACAATTGAATCTGACGGAGTAAAAAAAAAAAAAGTACATAAACATTTACTACACATTTACAGTAGATATTTTTACAATGATCGAACTTTAAGACCAGCAAAAATCCACAAACAGGCAGGGTGGATGGGCAAATGGTTTTATAGGCATTCAGATGAAGGACAGACAAACGGATGGATGAACTGACCGGTGGGTTTAGACGAGAGGATGTTGGACAAAATCTGGGACTCCACATCTTCTTCAAGACTCTTGTTTTTCCAAACTTATGTAAACTGTTAAATGGTTTAAAGCTAATTCTGGAGTTTTCCACACTGCTGCTGTTTGTGTCTTCATGAATGTCTGTTTCTTTTTCTCATAATGATGTGAAATTCATTAGAAGTGATTTCGCATTTCTTCATAGGTCAAAGGCTGAGAGGTTTTTAAACCAATCCCAGAGCCACGTGCCAAAGCTTCATTATAGAAAGTCAAAATAAAAATTTGAGAGGTGGAGCATTACAATAATTTCTAATTGTTATATTTGCATCATTGCATTTGCCAAAAACAAATCACAGATCTAACTTAGACATAGCCAATCAGTTCTGGTTGCAAAAGAATAAATAAATAAGCATACCATTTTGCATCTGAGTTGCTTCTGGACATATTTAATTTTACGGTCCTTGTTACTCTGCACACTGCTGGAACACATAATGACAGACGCGTTCCCACACGAGAGATGCTAGCATGTTAGCAGTGTGCTGCTCTATCACCACACTCTGTGATCCTTATCGCCAGCAGATTCATCCTGATCCTGTTGGGATGGAGGCCAGGCCCAGCAGACTGTGGTTAAGTGGTCCATTCCTGTCTTACTCTCTTCCATCTTTCATGGCTTTTTCATTTCAGAGCCCTTTATTACCATGCCAAGCAGGGATCAGCACTTCCAGATTTTTAATTAAAATCGAAAATCTGCAATAACGCTGGAGACTCCAAGGGTTCGCTGGCTAATGGGTCGGCGGTTTTGTTTCTGCTTTAACCCTGTGTTACTTTTTTAATCAAAGCCTTCCTTCAGTTCTGTTCACTTCACAGAGTAAAAAGTCCTGACATAATCCAAACAGGATGTACAGATTTATAGAGGCCACACCTTCATATAAAGCGAATGAACTCTACACCCTTAATGCACTCAAAGAGGCTGAGAAGAATTCCAATCCTTCAAAAGTCCCTCGTTTGACTTCCCATGACTCCCCAAAGACAAAAGGCTGCTTGTGTGGACATGGACTGGAAGAAGAACCCCAGTGCTTTACTTCAGTCATCAGGGCGCAGCCGTATAGAGTTATCACACACTTTGCAGAGCACAATAAAATGAATTCCATCTACCTGTCTGGAATTACCCCAAAAACTGTGTGTTTCCCTACCTGGGAAATTAGGGGGTTGTCGAGATTCCCAGAGCAGCGGTAACATTTTAATCTATCTGCAGAGTTTCCCCTGTAAGATGAAATCATGAGCAGGTGGCAGAGTGGGATAATATTTTAATTAGAAGGCTGTAAAACTTGCAGCAGCTTTTCCCAGAGCGTTTTAAAGCAGAAGCAGAAATAAAACAGAGGAAATCATAAAGTTTGGAATAAAACTTTATCTATGGGGAAGATGTGCTGCAGTAATGTCCCAATCAAGTCTGAATCTTACAATCTGAGGATGTTTTTAATTTAACAAGCTGCAGAAAAATGGCATGTTTGCTATGAAAGTTTGCAGGGAGAACTAACCCTAAACATCTTGTTATCTTCTATCATTATCTCTTCACATATCAAGAAGGTAAAGGAAGGAGGGAGGAAGGGAGGGAGCTTAGGAATCCAAGCCTCCTCCTTCCACAAACAGTACGGGGGGAAAAGCTCAAAGTTCTCAGCATCTCATTCACTGAGAAGCAATGGAGCAGGAGAGGGAGGAGGGACAGCTGAAACAGTCATTGCACATCCCATCCACCCTGGGAAGCATTCCACTCTTCTGTCTGCTCACCATCATTAAGCAAGACCACCTGCTGCCACAACAGAACCCCCATCAGGTTCTCCAGAAGCCCAGTTACCCCATCAGCAGCCAGCCGTTGCACCGCTGTACACACGTATCATATGGAGTCAAGAAAGAAACCTCCTTCATAACGAGACTATGGGATTTAAATAGACACAACACAAAAAGAACAAAAAAACAATCTCTGATTCAGCTGTGGAATGACTCTACATAGGAGATAAAGAAGAGAGAGAAGGAGAGGAGGGAAGGAGACTGGAGGAAGAAACAGTGCTTTGTTGCTGATCTCTGTCAATGCCTCCGGGGGAAAGACTCTGACATCAAGTTATCAAGAGCTGAAACAAAAGCAGCTGATAAACAGAGAAAGATAGATACCATCTCCCTATGACTCAACGTTTCTCCATCAAGGTGCTTCCTCTCTCCCAAAGGCCCGTCACTCCCACCTCCTCTCTTTGCTGATGACAAATTGGAATGAAAATGTCAATAAATACTGTAGAAGAAATGTTGTTTTTTTCTATTGGGAGTTCATCCACCCTTAAATAAAAAACAGCTTCAGGTGTATATTTCATCAGTTTCAAGACAATCAAACCAAAGAGAAGATCTTTGTCTTTTAACCCAGAGCTGATAGTATGATCATCAACGCTTTTAGTTATTTTATGATTGTCAATATTTAATCAATAACCTCAGTAACACCAGCCTCATTAATAACCATCCATCTTTTATCATATGCCCTTATCCCTAATGAGGTCATGAAGGCTGCTAGTGCCTATCCTCCAGAGGACAGAGGACGAGAGGCGGGGTCACCATGGACAGGTCACCAGTCCATCAGGGCAATATCATTAATAATTACAATTAATATGTGGATAAAGTGTTACGATGTGGTAAAACTCAATAAAAACCAGCAACCATAGTGATGATGCTATCTAATATACAAAGACTCAATTCAATAATTCTCTCACTAAATTGGTCTTGAATGCCAAAATTCAATCAACTAAGGAAAACCAAAACAGCAATTTTTTAAGCAATTAATGGAGCTTTGAACTGCTACATTTCATACCTTTTGTAGCCGCTAGCTGTCCTTTACTTGCATGTCAGAACAGTTCCTACAAAAGTATTACTACATGGCAAGAATCAAATAAGCATCATACTTGCAAATTTTAAAGTAAATCCTTAGTAGGACTTTAGAACTGCTAACTTACAGTCATCTAGCTGCTAGCTGTGCTGCAATACTAATGCCATATTGTGTATTAACACACTCAGCATTTATAATAAATTTTCTAAACTGAAAATATGCACTACAAATTTTTAATTACGTCTGAAACCTTGCATAGCTTTTAGAGCAAAGGCATTTGGAGCTGCAAGTTTTCTGACGTCCTTTAGCAGCGAGAGGATCTACAGTGCTGATGCTAGTTCTTACATAAACAAACTCAATACGACGAATATCTTCCTGAATTAGTCTCACATGGCAAAGATTAATAAACTGAGCATAAGACATCTTTACCCTTTTCAAGTGATAACAGTTTGATCTTTAAACTGTTATGCTTCTGCAAGGCTCGCCTACCTGTGATTATTAATGCAAGTTCATTTTGTACATTAGCACACTTAATACAATTATTATCTATGTGAACTTGTTGGGAATCTGGGTGGTGGTATGGGTTTTGTTGCCGTTTTTTCCCCTTTTACCACCAGAGGGCGCATGGAGGTTGCTTCTACCACAGGGCGTGGCCGGCGGTCCCTGGATTATCTGCACACCTGCAAGTTATCGGATCATCTGGAGGAGTATATGAGGAGGGAGAAGCCGACACTTCTTTGCCAGAGTATTAGCCAATGTTTGGTACATAAGGCCTACGTGTTATCTCTCTGCGTTTTCCTCGTTGTGGCCCTCCAAGAATTATTTCTGTGTGCCTCCTCTTCAGGTGATCCCTCGTGACGCTGTGGATGTTACCCACTGATTGCCCGACTTCCACTGACACCTCAACAGTTAACCTTCCTGGATTTCTCAGTGGCTGTCTCCCTCGCTCCTCTCCGCTGGATACCCGAAACTTACCTGTCCACCCTCCACCGCTGTCCACCCGTCGGCCTCAGCAGCAAGCCCTCCTTCGTGACCACTGCCTTGGTAACCTCAGTGAACCCTTCCTCAGACCGAATACACTTCCAACCCAAGTAAGACCAGTCCATTTGTTCTGAAACTGCCTTTTCCTACGGCCCTTGAACTCTACTCCTCTTTTCTCCAACTCCAGTGATCCACTGCAGGGATTCCCCAGAAAACCTGCTAAGCCTGGAGGTCAGGGGTTCGGGGGGGGGGGGGGGGGGGGGGGTTTGCAATCCGTAGAGAGTCCCACAACTCTATTGGTGGGGGGGGGGAGCTTAACGCCAGCCAATCAGAAAGCGCGGATCTCCACCTGCTTTCTGAGGGGAAATTACCGAGGGGAATCCCAAACAGCTGAAACGGCGCAACGCTTAGCCTGGCGGCGGGGCTAATAAAGCATGGCGGGCCGCCATGCTTATAATACACTGGGGGAAACCCTGCACTGACCCTGATTGTCATCATCCCCAGGACCCGCTGGTTTGATTATTCAGTTCTTTTTTGAATAAACCATTTAACTTATTTCTGTTCTCCGCTTGGTGTTTCTGCATGTGGGTTAGAAAACTAGAAGCCATCATGACAGCACCGTTCTCTCATGGCAAAAATGAAATAATTAATTATAAATATCCTGACAACTTTCAAAATTCCTTGACAGGATATTAAATCTCCTAATTTACTAACTTCCTGCAGCAGCTCATAAATTGCAGCCCTACCGCTAACTTGTCCAGAAACACACTCAGTAGCATAATTATCTCCCTAAAACTGTCAGACAACAAAAATCTGAAAATTGGCACAAGCAATCCTACAATTCCTATGGCAATGTGGAACTGCTAAATAACAGCGGCGATAGCTGTGCTACAGTACTAACATTATAATGCACAGAAACAATCACTACTAATTCTCATTCACCATAACAAATGAGCCAAAATTTGTAAATTACAATTGAATGTCCCTTCAATTTTTGAAGCCTAATGTGAGTTTGTAATTACTATTTTACTACCATCCTATAGTAGCTACTAGCTGTGCTGCAGTGCTAATGTTTGCATAAAAAATTCTCAGTAAAATTATGTCTCTGAATGATTCCCACATGGTAAAAATAGTCAAATTAAACATGAATAATTATTCATATGTGGAAGTAATTTCTTTCCACTAGTTCTTAAACCGTATCTTTTTTAACCTCCAGTAGCTCCTAGTTATGATTTTAGCCTGAAAGTAAAAAAACAAAAAAATAGAAGATTGGGTTTGACCTGTTTTCTAACATCCTCATCTACTACAGAATTACAGCTGTTCTTGTTAGAATCTCGCCTGTGAAAAGATATTGACTTTCAGTCCTGCTACTGCTGAGTCAAATGGGAAGGTAGGGCAGGAGAGGAGTTCACCACTTCCTAATGACTGCTCTACATTATAACACATGAAGCCAAGTGAGCAATGAATCTTGTAAATAGGCCTGTCGCGATAAACGATAAATCAATTAATCGCACGATAAATTAAACCTATCGACCTCATTTTAATTATCGGCTTTATCGTCTCTTCCTGCCTTTTTTTCTTTCTCTTGATGACACTGAATGAAAAAAGGCTGAGCTCCGGTTCTCTCCACTGACTCTCTCTTCCTCATTTCCTTAGTGCAATGTCCAGCGCACACGACACGAGTTGTTGGGCCGATTGTGTGCCAATAATTTCAAAACCTGAGAGACCACACATTAGCCGACAGAAATCCTAGGTATAGAGGTTAGATCGGGTTCGAACGGGCTGTGTGGTGTCCAGCCACAAAGGCATTATTTTGGACTTGTAGCCCAAAATAATGGCTACAAGTCCAGTTAACTAATTTTAGTATCAGGCATTAGTCAAAGCTTTACTAGAATCTACCTCAGTGGTCCCCAAACAACAGCCCGCGGACCGGATCCAGCCCGCCTCCACATTTGGTCCAGCCCCTTGAACAATACCAGAGAGCATTCAGATTTTTTTTTCATTTACCGTATTTTCCGGACTATAAGCCGTTTATATGTGGATTTTTCTTCAACCACCAGGGGGCTCTTTAGCAGGAAGTGAATCATTGGATGTCTCGGTTACTTGCATGCCAACACAGAGCCCACAAGCAGCAAAATGAGTAAGAAACAGATCAGATGTCTTTGGAAAGTTTCTTTGCAAAGGGGAAAAGGCCCAGAGAAGAGACAGGAGAATGGATTTATCCCAGACCGGTAGGTGAGTTCCACATTACAAGCCGCTCTGCATAACATGTGGCGACCGGCTGCTATTGAAGCAATGAAGCTTCAAGCTACTTTGCCACATAGAAACCAAGCAGGCTGTGCTCAAGTAACAAAGCTCGGGTGTCATTGTCTCTCATCACTCCCAGAAGGGACCATCTTGTATCAGAGAAACAAGCTCCGGGCTCCCGTTAGTCACTATCGTGAGTTAAAATTTTCACGAAAGTAAAATGTTCGTTTTTTGTGGCGCTTCTGTTATTTTGAAGGGATATATAAACGTTACCATAGTGTTCAGAGTCAAAGCGTTTGGGCCAGTGACGTGCGGTCAGGGGAGGTAGGTGAGGCAGAGCCTCACCTGTCATAATGAAAAAATAATGTAGTAATAAAATGAATTTATATTGGCATATTCACACGGTGCTTTATACTATAAAGTAGAGGTGTGCCGATCGATCGGTCACCGATCATAATCGGCCGATTTCCGTGAAATCGGTGATGATCGGGATCGGCCAATCATTGGCTCTGTTACCGATACCGATCACCTACATCTCATTTTTCAGCCTGTCTGTTCAGCTGGTCTTGTCTTTCCTTCACTGCGCAAACGCGCAGCAACAAATCCTAAGCGATGTGTAACTATATCGCACAGCTTCGTGTGAATGAGGACGTTTGCGTGTTGCGGCGGAAAAATGCATCAACACAACGAAGCTAATAGACATAAAAACAATGACGGAGTTTGGTTACATCGAGGCTCAGTGCAGTAAAAAGACATGGAGGATCAGACAGCAGGTAAAGCAGCACAGCTACAAACACTCACCCGGATTAGCATGACGGTCAGAAAGCTAAACAAATAACCTGTAAAATGATTTAAGTCTTGGAGCTGCGATGTAAGACGCTGGTTCTGCTGTTGAACCGCTGCTCCGCTACAGGTAGTAATATTTAATATTTAGTAATATTTGACACGGAGCCGCTTCTGCTCCACCTGGTAGCGACTCACACCGAATCTGTTTAAAGCTGCAGCATCTAACTTAAAAAAATACATTTTACATACGTATTAAAACTTTCGCTGTCCTAACATGAGACAGATAATCTCTAAAAAATAATTGATCTCCTCCCTGTTCTGCATAATTACTCCTCTCAGTCAGAAACAGCCAATCAGAACTAGCAGTAACCAGCTAGCCGTCATGCTAACAGGAAGTTTTCATTCAGTAACTCTGGACTGTTTATTGTAATGGATCCTGTTTTTGCCTTTGAATGTTAAGTTTTATACTTGAATTTTTTGTCAATGTTGAGAGATTTTATTTTGGCTCTTTGCATTATTTAGCTTCTTCAGAGCCTCATATGTTATCAGTCTGTTAAAGATAGCATTATTGATAGCAGTTCAATTTGCACAATGCCTGTTTTGTTTAGTTTTCTTCTTGGAAAAGTTATTAAAAACAAGTTTTTGTCTAAATTAAGGTGAATTCATGGTTCCTTTTTCTACATAATGTAACAGTAGTGTTAATGATAAAAAATAAATAAATAATAATTATGTGATCGGTATCGGGGATCGGAATCGGCGATCGGCCCTCAGGGGTGATCGGTATCGGTATCGGGAGAAAAAAACCTGATCGGCACATCCCTACTATAAAGTATTTAATTTTAACTTAGCTTAACCAATTTTGAATAGTTTTTCTTCAAAATCGCTGAATTTTTGCCTTTTCCCATTCAAATGCTCAGAAGTGAAGCAGCAACGAGCTCAGCCTCCCCTATGATTGCGCAATCTCTCGCTAACTGCCATTCTATGACAGCATGTTTGTCCCGTCTGTACGTTGTCAATAAAAAGGTTAAAAAACTTTTAATTCATGAACAGATTTTACATAATTTAGCTTATTCATATAATGTACGTGTTTTTTGTCACAAACTATAGTCTGTGTAACGTGTTTCATGTGCTGAGGAGCGATTAGAAACGGCAGAGAGCAAATTCAGGTGAGGCAGGCAGTGTTCTTGCCTCATAGCAGGAGGCGCTCATGATCCCAGACATTGTTTTCATTACCGCAGAGTAAGAAATAGCAAGCTAGCGTTACAGAATAAGTCAAGTGCAGGGCAGATTTATCGTTTTATCACCTGTTGTCAAGTCAGCATGGATGATTACATCTCTAAACTTAAAAGAGTTTTCTAAATTGGACTTTCAAGCTAAACAGGAAATAATAAGTAAAGGAAGAAGAACACCGGAGCTAAAAGTTCTGCTTCAATGTATGAAACAGAAGCGTAAGCGCTCTTTTCAAATAGAATGGTACACAAAAAAAGATTGGCTTTGTGGATGTTCTGTCAGAAATCGCCTTTTCTGCTTCCCTTGCCTGCTTCCCTTGCCTTCTTTTTCCACTTGTGGGACTGTGTGGACCCAGGTGGGATTTTGCTACTTGAAGAATTTGCAAAGAAGCCTCTCTAAACATGAGTGGTCCACCGCTCACATTCAAAGCCAGATCGCACAGAAAACTTTTGGGACGTCGAAGATAGACTCAACATCAATATCCACAATGTTCAGGTAAAGGAGAACAGAGAGATTTTAAAAGATCTCATCAATGCAACTTGCTTCCTAGCCAAACAGCAACTAGCGTTTCGTGGAAATTATGAGAGCATGGGCTCTGCTAATTGTGGCAACTATGTTGAACTTTTACATGCCTTTGCTGAGAAAGATGACAGGCTAGCAAGACATTTGGAGACATCTACTGTATTTTCTGGCTTGTCTAACAGAATACAGAATGATTTAATTGAAGCAGTCGCTGATGTCATTAGAAATGATATTGAAAAGGACATCAATGCAGCCCCATTTGTAGGTGTAGAAGTAGATGAGACCACCGATGTTACAGGCAAAGCTCAGATCTCTGTTATATTGCGCTATGTAGCCAAAACTGAAGCAGGTTTTGAGGTGAAGGAGGCGTTTTTGGGCTTCGATAATGTGAGTGCAGACAGACGTGCTCCTGCCATAGCGGAGTATGTACTGAGAGTGTTGGAGAAATATGGTTGTGTTGATAAGCTTGTAGCTCAGACATATGATGGAGCAGCTGTCATGGCATCAGAACGTAATGGGGTGCAGGTCAAAATTAAAGAAAAGGTGCCCGAAGCCATGTTTACCCACTGTTACGCACACAAGCTGAACCTGGTGCTATTCCATTCGTCGAAGTGCCGCGCGTTTTTTTAAAACGGCTGAGGGACTACGGACATTTTTAAGCAAGTCCACAAAGCGCATTCACTTATTGGATAGTGTTGTTAAGCACTGTTTACCCAGAGCAGCGCCCACAAGGTGGAATTCTAATTCTAGGCTGTTGCAGACAATAAGCATGTACCAAATGATCTGTGCCCTGTATTTCATATTATTATGGAAAATCCCGAAAAGCTGGGATAATGACACGCTGATGATGGCATCAGGATACGATCGGTGGCTATAAAAAGCATCGACATGCTTCTTGATTACTGCATATGAAGGGATTTTCAATGAAACCGACGCTCTTTTCAGAGTGCTGCAAAACAAAGTGATGGACATTGAATACTGTCTTGCACGCATCCGTAACACAGTTTCAGTTATGGAGCGCATAAGACTGGAGTTTGACGGTTTCTATGACCGATTTGAGCAGAAATGCAGCGCACTTGCTTTGACAGAGTGTGGAGACAGGCAGTCGGTTAGAGATGAACGGAGACTCCTGTTGTTTAACATTCTTGACAACATCAGCAATCAAATGAAGGCTAGAATTGATCATTTCGATGAACTTGCTTTCCTCGGTTTGGTGGATTGCGCAAAATTCAGTGAAATGTCGCAACATTTTCATGACGCAAAACTGCAGAGCCTGTTAAAGTATGCCAAGTTCTTTGACTTTGTCAGACTAAAGGCAGATCTCATTGGGCTGTATAGCTCAAAAACAATAAGGGATGAATGTAAATCTCCTGGACAACTTCTCAACTTTTTGGCCAACAAGGATCTTATTGCAACTGTTCCTGAGGCGACAAAGTTGCTCCAACTTGATCTCACTGTGCCAGCTACCACAGTTTCTGTGGAGCGGTCATTCTCAGCATTGAAAAGACTCAAAACATACAGCTGGAACAGGACCGATCAAGGAAGACTTTCTTCCCTGGCAGTGATCTCTATTGAGACGGAGAGACTTTTAGAACTGAAGGAAAATAAGGAAAACTTTTACCAGAAAGTGACAGATGTTTTTGCGCAGAAGGAGGGGCGCATGGACTTTTACATTTATAAGTAAAGGTAAGATGGCAATAGCATTTTTTGTTTAGTTTTATTTTTTTACTAGAAGTGGGTTTTGTGCACTAAAGTTTGTAAAGAATGCAGAAAAAATAATCCGCAAAGTGTTAGGTTAGCTAAAAGCAGCGACAGCTGTAATATACCACAGCATTATTTATTAATAATCAGAAAATAAACATTAAGCCAAAAAACTTACGACAGCAACAGACTGCATAATCTGTTATTTTTGTGGGAAATATTTAAGTGTTTTTGGTGTTGAATCCTGAAACATAACGAGACGTTGTTGTCAGTTGCTATGGCAATGAGTCTGAGTAGTTGAGTCGAGACTGAGGGCAAGAAAGATGTAGTTTCGAGTCCTACTTCAACGGTTTTTCTGATTTGTTTTCCAAAAATTCGCAAATTAATAATACCTACCTTTCCAAGTTTCATTGACTTAACGGATTTATTCGACTGTGGCAGAGCGACTATGGATGTCATGTAAAAGCATAGCGTTTTTGCCCTCCAAGTTTGTGTGCATGCATGAAATTTCCGGGTGTAATCAACAGCATACTTGTAAATCTGACTCTGATTAAGTCAGTGCCTCACCAGCTATGAACCTCACCGCACGTCCCTGGTTTGGGCAGTGGTCGAGAGGAGATGAGTAGAGCTTGTGAGTCTTAAGTCTGGTTTAGACGGAAAGATTTAAGAATTTTCGGCCGATTCTCTAAACCTCTGTGACCACAGAGCTGATCAAAGTACAACAGTTTGGATCGGTTCCTGTGTCCAAGGCAGGAGCAACAAAACACACGAACCAATTCCAGTCGCGAACATCCCGATTCCAGAAAATAATCCAGTAAAACCCCCAACATAGTATAAGGGAATTTAGAGTAACCAAACACGGATGACGATGTAGAAACAATAGTGATAGTCTGTGGACTCATTTTAAGAGATAAAAGACGTAACAAAAAGAAAAGGTGGTGGTGAAAAGACAACGGGAGGAGCTGCTCTGTTTGCTGCACTATGATTTGAAGGTGAATATGTTTTTTCATAGTTAACATTTTTAACCGAATAAACATAATGACCTTATAATAACAAACATTTCCACAGTCGGGGAAGACCCCGATATCCACCGGACTCTCAGTTGCGCGATATGTCAGCTGTTTGGGATTCGCCTCTGTTCCTACGTCACAGCGCTTTCTGATTGGCTTCCTGTCACATTCAACAGGTTGTGTTATCATTCCCAGTCATTGAAAACCCCACAGGTTGTGATAAAAAGGCTAAGACAACCCAAATAGGGCATATTCAGTATTTAGTGGGAACACCAACACGCAGATGCCTTATCTGACTGTTCGTCCCCGTCCTCCAGGCCGCAACAAAATTTCCAAGTTTTGACCGGTCCGCAGTAATAAAAAGGTTGGGACCACTGATTTAGCACATGGTAGTAGCAACACAAAGGATCAGCACTTTTACTGTTACAGTTACCGTTCGGAAACTACCGTAATAAGTAATCTTGGCAACTTTTTTCTTTTCAACCTAATAAATGTGATATTTAATTGACCAGTTATGACTAAAATGTTGGGTGTCCGCTCCCCTCTGCTGCTGCATCGTTGTGGAAAACCTAGAGCGGCAGAGAAATCTGAGGCTTATATGTGTATGTTTACTGGTTTAAAAAAAAAATTTGGAGTTGTGGCTTATAATCCAGTGCGGCTCATAGTTCGGAAAATACAGATTATAATCCTTCCTGTATTTTTTCTGTGAAGAACCCAGAGAATGTTATTTGATTGGGCTTTCTGGAAAACAATATATTTTTACATTTAGGCACTCCGCAATCGTCACACTTTTGTTACAAACTGACTCGGCCCCCCACCAGAGAAGGGAAAAGTTATGTGGCCCTCACAGGAAAACGTTTGGGGACCACTGTTCTACCTGCAATGAATGTGGCTAGAGTCCTGACTGAATGAACCTATTTATGTCGCATTGACAAAGAACAGCTGAAAAGTTACCTGGTTTAACAACTGCGGTAGCAATTTGGCTCCAACTTTTCCTTTTGTCATTTCTATATAAATAAATATTTATGTTGTTTCCACATATCATCTCCAATGTCCGCTGGATTTTGGGTAGCGCCTTTCAGCTGTTTAGAATTCTCCTCCGTCATTTCCCCTCAGAAAGCATGGAGGAGAGTCTGCGCTTTCTGATTGGCTACCTGTCACATTCAGTGTTAAGCTCCCAGTCGGGGAAGACCCCTGATTTAGATCGGAGCGGCGACGATGATCTACAGTAACACACCACACACTACATGATGATTGGTTACGAAATCACCAGCGACAATCTTAGAACAGCCAATGATCTAAGATTATCGCAAGGGGAAAATAGGGGCAAAAAAATCATGTAGTATGAACTACTGCATTAGGTAGTTGGATATGCCCATCTTCTCTATTTAAATCTAGTGATTATCCATCCATCCATTTTCTTTACACTCTTGTCCCTTAGTGGGGTCGGGAGGGCTGCTGGTGCCTCTCCTGCTAACGTTCCAGGCGAGAGGAGGGGTCACCCTGGACAGGTCACCACTCTGTCACAGAATCTAGTGATTACTGAAGGACAATATACAGGTGCTGGTCATAAAATTAGAATATAATGAAAAAGTAGATTTATTTCAGTAATTCCATTTAAAAAGTGAAACTTGTATATTATATTCATACATTACATACAAACTCATATATTTCAAATGTTTATTTCGTTTAATTTTGATGATTACAAATGACAACAAATGAAAATTTCAAATTCAGCATATCAGAAAATTAGAATATTACTGAAGACCAATAAAAACAAAGGATTTATAGAAATGTTGGCCAACTGAAAAGTATGAACATGAAAAGTATGAGCATGTACAGCACTCAGAATTTAGTTGGGGCTCCTTTGGCCTGTATTACTGCAGCAATGCGGCGTGGCAAGGAGTCGATCAGTCTGTGGCACTGCTCAGGTGTTATGATAGCCCAGGTTGCTCTAATAGTGGCTTTTAGCTCTTCTGAATTGTTGGGTCTGGTGTATTGCATCTTCTTCACAATACCCCATAGATTTTCTATGGGGTTAAGGTCAGGAGAGCTTGCTGGCCAATTAAGAACAGGGATACCATGGTCCTTCAACCAGGTACTGGTAGCTTTGGCACTGTGTGCAGGTGCCAAGTCCTGTTGGAAAATGAAATCTGCATCTCCAAAAAGTTGGTCAGCAGCAGGAAGCATGAAGTGCTCTAAAACTTCCTGGTATGTGGCTGCGTTGACCCTGGACCTCAGAAAACACAATGGACCAACACCAGCAGATGACATGGCAGCCAAACCATCCCTGACTGTGGAAACTTTACACTGGACTTCAAGCAACGTGGATGAAGTGCCTCTCTTCTTTTCCTCCAGACTCTGGGACCTTGATTTCCAAAGGAAATGCAAAATTTACTTTCATCAGAGAACATGACTTTGGACCACTCACCAGCAGTCCAGTCCTGTTTCTCTTTAGCCCAGGCAAGACGCTTCTGACGCTGTCTGTGGTTCAAGAGTGGCTTGACACAAGGAATGCGACAGCAGAAACCCATGTCTTTCATACGTCTGTGTGTGGTGGTTCTTGAAGCACTCACTCCAGCTGCAGGCCACTCTTTGTGAATCTCCCCCACATTTTTGAATGGGTTTTGTTTCCCAATCCTCTCCAGGGTGCGGTTATCTCTCTTGCTTGTACACTTTTTTCGACCACATCTTTTCCTTCCCTTCGCCTCTCTATTAATGTGCTTGGACACAGAGCTCTGTGAACAGCCAGCCTCTTTAGCGATGACCTTTTGTGTCTTGCCCTCCTTATGCAAGGTGTCGATGGTCGTCTTTTGGACAACTGTCAAGTCAGCAGTCTTCCCCATGATTGTGTAGCCTATAAAACTAGACTGAAAGACCATTTAAAGGCCTTTGCAGGTGGTTTGAGTTAATTAGCTGATTAGAGTGTGGTACCAGGTGCCATCAATTTTGGACCTTTTCACAAGATTCTAATTTTCTGATATGATGAATTTGAGATTTTCATTTGTTGTCATTTGTAATCATCAAAATTAAACGAAATAACGATTTGAAATATATGAGTTTGTATGTAATGTATGAATATAATATACAAGTTTCACTTTTTAAATGGAATTACTGAAATAAATCTACTTTTTCATTATATTCTAATCTTATGACCAGCACCTGTAGTATACAGACGTCATAATCTGCAATCTTTTGGTTCAATACAGTATTTATTTCCACTTTGACTTTATGTTGTTTACTTGTTATTCAAGTACATTTTTAGTTAATAGAGACTGAGAATCAATTTTATTTCAGTTTTTGGTTGTTTTGTTTGTTTAGTTTTTCAGTTCCAGTGTTTTGTGTTCTTTTGAAAATAAATTGTCTATCTATGGCAGGAGATAGTATGCACTGTTAGTCATTTCCATTAAATCAGTGTCAAAAGGTCTTGAAACAATATTATTGTTTATCGCAATAATTGTTTAAACAATTAATCGTCCAGCAAAACTTGTTATTGTGACAGGCCTACTTGTAAACTCTAGTTTATGGAGTTGAAATTAGTGCCCAGCAGATACCATATATACACACTGAGTGACCAGAAAGCTAGTAGGTATATATATACCTACTAGCTTTTTAGCAAATCTAAGATATGATCCCTGAAGGCAATCATCTTCATGCACCCCTGGTCCAAACTAACAAATATGCCCCTCCAAAACAAACATCCCTCCTCACACTACATGAGTTCACAAAATCCCTTGTTTTCCTTTTTTTAACTTTACATCACTCGTCTTGTTTTCCTCCATGCAACTACCCCCTACTCAAGGCTTTCAGTAGCAAAGGCGCTCTCACAAAGCCTTTTTTCTTCCACTTCAGACAATGCACCTCCCCACCTACACTCTGCCAGGCATTCCTGAGTCTATCCTAGCTATCGAAAATGTCAAGAATGAAGAGAGAAGCAGAGGAGGGTAGCAATGAGCACTGTGGCAGGTAGAGTCTTGTCCCGCTGCGCACACTTCCCACAATCTCTGGGGTTAGTACATGCATGGAACGGATGGGATCTCACTTGACTCCCTTAATTAAAACTCTTCACTTGAATAAGCCTCAGAGCTCATTCTCCTCTGGATGAAGGCATTTGAGCTAATCATCGGGCCAGTTTCATTCCAAAAAAAACAACAGAATGGAAAAGTTATAAAGGGGACAGAGATGAGAGGTTAGATATGAGGAGCTCCACAGAAATGTTTTGATCTTTTCACACACTGGCATGTTTAAAATCAAGTACAGTTTGATCACTTTTTAAATTATTCATCCGACAGTAATCCTTCAACTGCAAGACAATATGACCAAATCATGTTATGCAAAGCAAACGCTTGTGGAACCCTTAACACAGAAGCAGCATATTCTACACAGTTTTCTTTCCTCTCCAGGAGTCTGAGAAGAAAAAGAGGAAAAGGGGAGTGGAAAGACCAAGCAGACCAACAGTAGAAAGTTTTATGTGTGTGCCAAGTGCAACTTAACACTGCAAACAAGCTCCATCCATTGGAACATTGAGCCAGAGATGGGAGGTGATTCATGCTCCCCATCAGCTCAACACCCCCCCCACCCCCCACTATCCTCTACCCCACTCCCCTTTGCCGATTGGCGACTTACATTCAAACTCTGAACCAGCTTGTCCAGCAGCAGAAGCCAGTGAACCAGCAGCAGGTTCACTGCTCACCAGTATTGGGCCACTTCCCACTAAAGTCTGGTAGTTTCAGTCTGTGCTCAGATTTATTAGTTCCAGCTGCACGGATTTTCTTATAAGAGCCAGACAAATTAGTTCTGAACCGAGAAGAGGAGATCAAACTGTAACAGTTGCTAATTAACTTGTGTCCTGCTAAAAGCAATGTAGTAAATACCCTCCAAAAACCCCACAGTCATATGTGGTCTTCATTTAGCCACCAATTTAGGGCTTTCTTTTGATTCCTTGTCCTTTTTATGAAGTGCTTTTCAGCGAAGTTAAAATAAAGAAGCTTGGAAAGAAACTATGCATGAACCTGAAGTTCCTAAAATCCTTTGTGTGTTTGTAAAAGTAAAGGAGTTCAGACTTAATTAAACAGCAAGGGTTGAAACTGATGAACCCATGATCCTACAGCTTGTTTATCAGTCAACCTTCCTCAAGGCTTCATTGACAGGTTGGCATCACACCACAGAAACAAAGCCTCTAAAATGACTCAGCTGGTCCTGTTTCATGAGGTTTGGGGAAACTTTACCACCGTGAACCTGAGGCTGTGTCATTGTAGCAGCCGCATGCACATGAAATCCTGTTTGTCTTTGGAAAACAGGATGTTTTGGCACATTGTAAGCCAGCACATACGCAATGCTCTGGAGATGTACCCCAACATTTACAGAAAGCTAAAACTTTCCAGGTTGGATTTACTGGTTCCTCACCTTCAACGCAGTGTTCTACTTCCTCCAGGTTGCGAAGAGTAATCCTCATCAGACTAGAGTTTAGCATCAGTTCGTTCTTGTGGTCCAGCCCTACTGACTCCAGGGCGAGGTTCAGAAAAAATATGCGGGTGTCGCCTGTGGCCACCTGGTTGTCACAGATGCGAGGATTGCCAAACCCGCCGATCGTCACCTTGTTGCCTCCATTCAGCAGGGTCACCCGGTTGATGCTGGACTTTCCTTTTAAGTAGCGCCACACTCTGACCTTTAGAAATGGAGGGAAGAAAACCAAGAATGGCATTTGTTTTACTCAATATTACAATAGAAAATTTTAAAAATCTACTACAACCTTTGACATAGGTGTTCACACCTCAAGCTAGTGCTTTGCTGGAACATCTTCTGATTGAATTTCTTTGATTTGTCTCTAAGCATCCCACATCTTTACTTAAACATATTAGTCTTGCAAAGTTATCAAAATCTACCAACATTAAGGGCATCTCTTGTCCATTCTACACCTTCAGGGGTTCTTTAATTACAATGGGTTATTACAAAATTTAAATTATCCTTTTGCTTCTTGAAGACAGTTGGTAAGGGATTATCGCAGCTACTTCCATCTGAAGATACAGAAACTTGGAGCATGATCATGCCACCACCATGTTGAACTACAAGTACAGAATTATGTTTTGCAGCTGTTCCTCCTGTTCTTGACAAATAAATACAGGGGATATTTGTCTAAATAGAAAAAACAGTGTTGGGCACAAATTCCTTCAGCTCCTTCAGATGCAACAAAAATGTTATAACAATTCATGTTAAAATAAAATAAAATCGCTTTAAAAACATAACAGAGGTTTAAACCTGTTAATGTTCCTATTCTCCACTCTGTGACCAGAGCGTATGATGAATGATACAGTCACAAACTCACATCACTATCACTGGTTCCGATAGTCAATTGAGTTGAGAACCAGTTAGGGCTATTTATCACTGGTTCTGATATACATATATACTATATAACTACATTGGAGCTTTTAACCTTTAAAAGCTTTCTAACTAGCTAGTGGAGGTTTTTTAATATCACACTTGTTTTAACTGGGGTATTTACACACAAAGCAGCAGGTTTGATATTTCATGTCATTATCAAACTTTAACCTAAAAAAAATAAGTAGGGCTTTTTCTTGTTTTTCTTCAGTGACAGAATCTCATCCAGATCCACTGTCTATTTCAGAAAGCAAATTAATGTTTTATTCTAACTCACTGGAAGACTTTGTGGTACATATTAGCCATCTTTTCTCAGTTCAGCATTTGGAAGAGGGTTTCTGTTACTGGATAAGCTGCTGTGCCTCTAATCTGCCACATTCACTAGTCGGATGGAAAGGAAGCTGGGCAGAAAAAAAGAGAGGAGCGAACGAGCTGACCAAACACAACTTGTTTATTTTTCACAGATTTTAGACTGGCCACCACGAGTCAGATATGGTGCAAAGGTTAGTTGCACAATGAACAAGCAAAGGAAAGAAGACAGGATGGTGAGGAGGAAGGCTGTAGTTCCTGACTAAAGGTTTAGATTTTTACAGATTCAAATAACTTTAAAGCAATTTCTGCTTTTGACGCTGCAGTAGCTGTTTGCTATCACTCCAATATACATAAAATCTCTGTCCTATTTGTCATGACAATATGTGAAATAATGCTGTGGGAAAGTCACAATGATGGAAGACAAATATAAAAGCATTACAAGCAATTTATATTACTTATTATCAATATTGTAATTAATACTGAAATACTGCATGTCTTCTACAAATTGCATGGCCTTCATTTTGCAGAACTCACTTTGACAGACGAACCAGAAATAAAGCAGAACCAGCAAAGCTTCAGTATAGGGATATGGGGTGAATCTCATGCTGATCAGGCAGAACATTATAAAGATCTGCTAAACACAGCCAAGACCTGGTGAGGTTTGGACTCCATTAAAGTGTCGATGATATGCTGCGATATCTGGAACCAGTAACATAAAGTCCAGTTAAGTTTGGGTTCCTTCAATCAGATTGGTTGTC